>VZRS01001069.1:163049-258557 GCA_013398055.1 Ifrita kowaldi
CCCAAAAAAAAAAAAATAGAGTCAGAAACACCATTTCAGGATGAAACCCAGAGAGCTAGGGAAGATGGCAAGCAACAGTAAGTTTTACCAGAGACCTGCTTGGTGAACAGCTACCACCTGGCAATAGCAATGGCGCTACCAAACGAGCATGATCGCAACTGGAGTGGGTCCTCACCACCTAACCCACACCTGCTGGGGCCTTCCCCGTGCTGCCCACCCGGGAAGGGGAGACAATGCATGGCTGCAAGAGAAGGCTGTGGAGCAGGGCTGGGTGGCTCGGGACCCATGGGGCCATCAGCACCCTTGCCAACCCAATGCCGAGGCAGTGGCAAGATGTGTCCCCCATCCCCAAGTTCTCCGGACGGGCCCAGGCAGGGGGCAAGGAGCAGGTCATGGAGGGAGAAGCTTCTAGACTAACCTGCTCACAGGTTTCCACGATGTGCTTTCTCCCCCCTCGGGGGACCCAGACCGTGACACCCGGCTGGGGGATGCTTTGGGCTGCTCTGCCCCGCTCCTCTCCGACGCGACGGCGAGGGCTGTCCCCTGGCCGCCCCAGCTGGAGGGCTGCAGAGGGCTGCGGGACGCTCCGGGCGGGGGGCACAGCCGGGGGTAGGGGACGAGCGGAGGTGCGGCAGGTACCGGCCGCGCCGGGAACGGGCAGCCGGGTGGCTGTGTCCTCGCTCGCCGCAGATTTTAAGGTTAAGTGCGTGCGATTTCTCACCCTCACAAAAGGGAGGAGGGAGGAAAGATGACCAAGGAAACAAACCAGGCAGGGGAGCGATGAAGGGGAGGCGGGGGGGNGCCCCGGCCCCAGCCCCAGCCCCAGCCCCGCGCCGCCAGCGGTGCTGCCCCCCGCCGCACAGCTGGAATTTAAAGGGGCCGTGCTCTCCGGGCGCCGCTGCCCCCGCCGCACAGGGCCGGCTGGGTGTGCCTTTGTAGCCAAAAGTTTCCCGCGGGTGCTCTGAGATACGGGCATCCGCAGGGACACGGGGGATGAGGGAGCGACGCGTTTGCTGTGCGTAGCCCTGGGCGTTATGAATTATTATAGGCGTAACAGCAGGATCCAAAGGCCTCAACAGAGCTCAGTTGCAATGAGCGCTGTACACAGACACGAAAAGAGGCAGCCCCGGCCTCTGAGAGCTTGTAATGTGAGCAGTGAGGGCAGACAAAAGGGAAAAATGTGTATAAAATGCATGAGGAGGGGTTGAAAACTTCCTAACCAGTCCACCCTCCCCAGCCCGGAGATCACAATTTTTAAATTGCAACTAAAAGTCTCAAAAAATACAACAAACAGTTCTGACACAGATCATCTTTCCTGTGCCCCTTATTCATAAACAGAAGTGCTTCTCAAGCCTGCCAGTCCTGAGAAGCAAGCTTGGCCTGCAGGACACCCTGGCAAGCCTGGAGGCTGGATCCAACTGAGCCCAACTGTGGAGAGAGCTGTGCTAACAGCTGCCACTCACAGGCACGTACAGACTTTGGCCTGAGTGGGTGGACAGAGCTTAGCAGCCATCGCCACCACTTCACTCTGCCCTATCTGTCCTCACCTTCACCCCTCACATGCTGCTCTCCTTTTTCCCACTCCTGCATGAGCTATTTCTCACCACAAGCCCCCTCTCTGCTCCAGCAGCATCAAGTCCTGCAGCTGATTCAAGATCTGCCACCCAAAGGATGGGTTTTCACCCCTACAGAATATATTCCACAAGTTTCTGCTGATGGGGAATGAGGTTTCTAAGTTATTCCAGTTCTGAAAAATGTCTGCCTGCAGAGCACAGGGAAACCCCTTCTTTGCTTTGTTGTTGCAGTCTAACACCGTAAGTGCTTCAGCTCCCCAGAAAGGGGAGAAGTGGGGAGGAAAAAGTCTTCAGATGATTGCCTTAAAGAAAAGGAGCCCCTTCTGAAGTAAAAATGTGAATTTATTCTTTCCAGAGGAAGAACACTTTGCAAGCCACAGGTTTAGGGAAGATAGCTTGCAGTTAGTGGTTCCCATGATACCTATGGGTCTTCAAAAAACCTTCATCTTCCAGTCTATCAGCCAGTTAAGCCTTGCAGCTTTCTATTTTGCACAAATATTCATCAGTGCTGGTCACCACAGCTGCAGCTGAAACTACCTCATGAGGTGAGGGAATTAGCTACTGGAGGCATGTTTGAATGCAGGAGTAAAAAATAAAAGAAACAACAAACCTCTCCTATTGAGGTGTGTTGTATTTTCCCATTCTGACTAATGCCTGACATTTCAGCTAGCCATTTCTATTTAAGAAAGTAAGAGGCATAAAATACACAGCAGCTTGCAGCCTAGTGAGAGCTTAGTGTTAAGAAAGATTATTTAAAAGGGCTGACCAAAAGGCAGGAATTGACAGCCACGTTGTCCAGGAATCCAGTTTTCCAAATATCATAACTTGAAATATTCCTACCAATATACCACCATAACTTGAAATAATCTTGAAAATAAATAAGGATAGGTTTTGACCATAGTTTACATGATAAAACATGATGGGACCTCTGAGGCTGCCTTTTCTTAAAGCTGTGAGACAAGAGAGTGGCTGAGTGTCTTAAAATTAGAATTACAAATACATGAGTGAAGATCCCAGGCGACCGACATCTTTCAGAAATGACAGTCCCTGGAGTGGATAACCTGGAGGTTATTTCTTTCAGTGCATGAAAGGCACAGAGCAGTGAGTTATCTCAGCAGTCTCTGTGCTGCAAGACTTCTCCCTGAAAGGTTAATTGGGTTAGAGGTGTAATTTTTACCCAGCAGAGATGTGCCAGCAGAGGCCTGTAATGTAGATGCAGTTCACACTGTCAGAACTATGGTTTTGTTAACATAACGTTTTTCACCATGGTGTGGAGTAGTTTCATTTCACCGGTATGAAGATCAGACCTGGTGGTCCAGCCACCTCTGCTCAGCCACTCTGTCAGTGCAATGTGCAGACCCCGGTACCAGAACAGACAGCAGCATGCACAAGGCTCCCACCTCCTCTTTGCCAATGACTACTCTCTGATTGCTGGGTTTTCTGGTAAAAGGTTTTGCAAATGAATAGAATATTTTTCTGTTTCTTAGGCTCAACCATTTAATCTTATGCCCCAAGCAGTTTTAGGAGCCTGTGTCTGACAGCAAAACAGTAACCAGCCCTCTAGTCCTGTAGGAAGTGATATTCCACAGCAGAGAAATATATTGAAAGTTTACTTATTAGGAAGAATTTTCTGCAATGGCTTTTGTAGTTTTGTAGAGAAAATACTTAAATAATTGTCTAATTTTCCCTTTGTTGCAAAACATTTGACTAAAAAAGCATAGTGAAGAATATAAAGGTGATTCTCAGCTTTAGAATAAACTGCATAGCTATACCTTTAATATATGAAACTTCAACACATCAGTTACGTTGTAGTTTTCTTCTACATGAGATATGAACAAGTATGTTGATATTATTGACATGAGATTAAATGTAAGTTTTTTTCAGGATATACGGTAATTTGAAATTATCTCAGCTAATGTATGTTTATGTAAGTGAATGACCGAACAATGACAAATTTACGAAGGCAAACTAATGTATTGTCTCCATGGACTTTCAGTCCTTTTAAAATGACATCACCGTATGACATGTGACCTCATTACAAAGACTAAAGGAGTCTCCTATCAACCATAAAGATTTAAACGTTGCTAGTCAAATACATTAGCACCTTTTGTCTTCTAAATCCCCATCTCAGACAAAAATCTGTTTATATGACTCTGGTGTCAAGCGACAGCAGAGAAGTGTGCTTCTTCATCCCCAAAGGATGCTGTATTGAAGCAAAAGTTTCTTGCTACAGCAATATTAAAAGTTTGAAAACCTCAAATACTTAAGTTTGTCTCAAAATCTTAACTTAGTCATTCCAAATATTCTCAGTATTTTCTGCTATAAAATAAAATGCAAAACCTTTTTAACTTGGCGTGAAAAGCACGGTAATCTTGAATCACACATCATATATTGGCATGTCCGAATGCAAAATTACAATTGAACCTTTAATATCTGAAAAAGTTTTTAGATAAGAATAAACCGGCAAAACTCAGACATTTCACATCTTGCAGGTGAACCGTTAGGGGAGCAGCTCTATGTCCTCTTTCTGCAAAGATACTCAGGCACCTGACAATAGGACAAGTAACTGACATTTGCAGAACTCCTTCCAGAACTACAAATGCCAGAAGTCCATTTTCACTTCTGCACTTCAATTTTACATTCCCCCAGATACCTGCTGTGGCTGTTTGTAAGACCCTTCCTTGCGTGCTTACCTTCCCTCAGGCACTGTGACAGCACTTCTTCCTTCCACTGTCAGCTGAAAGATTTCCTCACATCTTCCAGTTTGTCACCCTGCTGAGCCTAGTGTGAGTCCATGTTCGTGATGCCCTGGTCCCTCCCTGCCTCAGCAGGAGAAGGACAGTGCTGGTGGAAGATGCAGAGTTGGTGGGACAGCAGATGCTGGTTGTGCAGAGGGCCACTGAATTCCAAAGCCACCAGCCCAAGCTCCAGGCCACAGCCTCACTGGATGATGTGTACAGCAGGAGGAGAAAGCCTAGCTGAAACTCCACGTGTATTCCAAAACCACGGGGAAAACATGTTTAGGGGAGGTAACACCCTGAATGCACTTCAGGAGAAAGTCCAAACTCAAATGAAGCAGAAGGAAGGAAAAGGAAAAGGAAAAGGAAAAGGAAAAGGAAAAGGAAAAGGAAAAGGAAAAGGAAAAGGAAAAGGAAAGGAAAGGAAAGGAAAAGGAAAGGAAAGGAAAGGAAAGGAAAGGAAAGGAAAGGAAAGGAAAGGAGTCTATTGAGAATAGAAAATTCCAGTCTCCATCAGGAGAATGACTGGATAAGACATTTTAGATCATCTGTTTGTTGTTAGGATTGTCTTGCCCTTTGTTTAAGTGCAGCCACCTGGTAAGCACCATCCTTCTTCCAGGTTTTGACAGTCTCCCTTCTGCATCATTGGCCCTTTTAGGTGATTTTCTGCGGTTTTTTTCCCATAAATGTCTAAATGGAGCTTATTATAAAGTTTTCTGAAACACTGTTGATATTATTATGGTTATCACTGATTAGGGTCTCTATTTTCCAGCTGAAAGTATATTCTGTTTTAAAGTGTGATACTGGAGTCACCATCAACTGGCATGTCCATGTTATCTACAAGGACGAACACTTGGAACCTGAGACTAAAGCACTCCTGCTTTCAGGTGGCAGGGACATCTCATGGGAGGCAATGCGACCTGAAAAGTGACTTCCACTTTTGTTGTAACACCAGACATGGGCAAATTCACAAGAATGCGTATTGTGGAAGGGAAATAGGAGAGAGAAATTGTGTTTTGCTTTGGGGGAAAAATAATAGCTGCAGTAGTTTCCAGATTTCTGTTAGCATATTGATACAGCTTCTGTATTCTGGAGAACTCCTGGCTATATTGTGATGTCTTATCACTTTCTCCTCTCCAAGATGTCTGCAAGACCCATAGCTTTTTTCCTTAAGGTTCAAACAATAATCCCCAGAAGGCTGTAATCGTCACTGAAAGCAAAGCATGTATACTGATCTCCTGTTTATGTGTACACAAACACATGCACACACACAGCTATGGGAAAAGTAAAATACAAAGTCAAGCATTCCAGAACTAGGAAATTACACAATCTAAATTGTCTGCCAAACTTAATTTGGCCAGTTGTGTCTAGTCATACTCTTAAATGACCTCATGTAAGGTTTGGTGTACCTGTTGGATGATGTTCACTTGATTAGCATCTTCTCAATTATATGTTTTATCTTAATTACTCACAATATGGTCTTGTATTGTCTTTATCATGCCCTGTAGGCACAATTTTTGCATATCTATGTCCTTTAGTAGTGTAGGCAGTAAAACTTTATCATTAATTAGCACGTGGGGAGTTACTGAGAACAAAGGAGAGGAAAGTTCCCACCTCAATTTCCAACACTGACACCACCTTGGAGCAGAGGCACAATGAAAGCCTGACGTTGCACTTGGATCTCTGCATAGCTGGGACCACCGTGCCCTGTTGGGGAAGGCAGGACCTGGCTGCCTGCAAAGGTGTGAGGTGCACAGGAGCTCACAGCGATGCACTCCGAAAACAGAACTGCTAAAATGCAAGGCATCCCTGCAGCATCTGGGCAAACGTGGTTTCCCGAGATCTAATAGCTTGAGCAAGTTCTGAAATGGGTTTTCTCAGTGAAGAGGGAGCCTCCAGCACCCTTATTTTTGGCTGTTAATGGAGAAAGCACTGCATAGAGCAGCTGGGGCTTCCAAAATGGCCCCAAGTGGAGATGTTTCTGGTGAAGGACATATCTATGATTAATTCATCACTAATTTTCAAGTACCTGCTCTAAAGCTGGAGTTACTCGAAGAAGAGAGCACAACTTTAATACTGGTAAAGGAGCACCATTTTTTCCAAGTCTCATTTTCACAAGTAGCTGAATTTTTCAGCAATTTTTTTTTTATTACACGATGGCTGCAAAGCAATCTATATGGTCAGAAATGGAAAATATATTAGAAGTCTCTAAAAACAGCCTATTCAGAGGAAAAAGTGGTTTAAACATCTCTTTCCTCTTATATTAGCAATTGCAATATGACTCTGAAGAACAGATAAGCTCTGCAGTCCCTTGAACCAAACTCACAACTTCTTTAACAGCATGCTCAACTTTTTCTAGACTTCAAGCTTTTCTAGAAAATTCACTCTCCCAATTCTGCTGTTTCTGTTAGCCCCAGACCCTGTATGTTTTATACCAGCTGCATTCAACAGAAGGGATACCCAACTGGGGATACAAATTGCTGCTGAATGGCCCTCTCTGACTCCACACTGTTACTTTTGACCTCAGATGGCACAGAAAATGCTCTCCAGTTAACTTGCTTCCAAATGCCAAAAAATCACAACCCCCAAACTTCTAAACATAAAACAGAAGGAAAGCTAAATTATTTGAGTTAAAATAACACTGCAAAACAGTTATATCACAAATATAGCAATAAAAAAGTGTTATAAAAGATGTGCCTCTTGATACACAGAGTAAAGGTACCCTGCACAATGATTTTGTATTGTTTACAGAAGAGCTTGTAAACATTAGAAATTATTTTCCATAACTTTCTTACTGAAAACAGAGTTTTCATAGGCAAACAGAATTTTTTCCTATGACTAGATATCTGCCTGGCAGACATAAATATATTTCTGTCAAATTCACCATTCTGCCATGGATATCAGAAAATGTCTTGGGGAGACATAGATATGGTTTTACTTCCTTTATTAATCTTTCGATTCTTTGGTTCTCACATGACCTGGATCTCTTCTGATCTTCTGTATTTTAACTCAGAAGCTCTTGCCAGAATATTCTCTCAACTTTGTTTGTAGTTGCAGTGCAAGAGGCCTGCAATTCCTGCTTTAATTTAGGACAGAACTTATGTCTTCCTGTAACTGAAGAGAAATGACAGACATCACCTTCCTTATTTCTCCCAAAGCAATGCCTCAGTTTTCTGTCTAGGTTAGCTGGCTAAATTATTTCCTTTCTAAATAGTCAAGTTCAGCTGCATATAGAGGATTGTGATCTTCCATGCTTAGTATAAGCAAGCACTGAGAGGAGGGATGTACTGAGCGGAGTATTTTCTGCAAGATACGTATAGTATGTGCTTTCTGCTCCATGTACTCCTGCTGCAGCCTCAGTTGTAGCTGTAGGTCCAGATTTAGGTAAGGATTTAAAAAATGTTGTGCATCACTTAGGGTCAATTAGACTAGCAATGACCAGAGGTTTAGAAATCACATCCTGTAGAAGAGGGTTTTTTTCCTTAAAAGCCTGTAAGAAGTACAGGGTCATACAGACCAGTAACCTGGTCCTACCCTTACATCAAAATGGCTCCTAGCTAAATTTCTGGGGCTCTGTATGCTAAAATAAGAGAGGCTTGTCAAAATAAAGCTAATAGTCAGTGGTGAAATTCCTTACCCCAGCAAAACAATTCAAATGTAAAGTGCAAATTAAGAATCAGAAAGGAAAGAAAGAAAATAAGATGTAAAAACATCCTAACAGAGGCTACAGACTTTGTCACATCAACAGTTGAAGTTAAAAGGTTAGCAGAGGTTGAACTGACTGTTGATGTTTCCTCATCATTTTGTTTATGAGAAAGAAGAAGGAAAGAAGATTTCCATCCCTGTTATCAGGTTAAGTTATTCTGCTTGAGTGGAACAACTTAATACTCCAAATACACGAACTCCAAAGAGGATCACACGAGAATGTTTGTCTCAGACTGTAATTGGAGTAGATCCATTTGCTTGTGTAATGGCCACCACAGTGGAAATCTATGCTTCTCTATTTGCACAATTGCAATTATTTTCCTAGGAATGAACCATCTGAATTTTAATATCCCATATATTCAGCACAACACAGCATTTTACAATACCTTGACCTTTTCAGTGTTCCATAAATTGATTGTCTGGTTGTTCCAGTCCTCCCTTGTTTACAGTCCTGGAAACCTTAGAAGAAGAGGTATCATGGCTGTCTCTGAGTCATATCTTGTATATTTATCAGCATTTTCAGAATCACACTGCTGGTCTCTTGAAGGCTTGACAGAAGTTACATACTGTGTGCCTGAGGTGCAGTAGCATATCAAATCATGCCAGAAAAGGCAGGGATAAGTGCTACAGGCAGGCTCACAAGGTCCACCACAGGTGGTCCTGTTGAAGGTCACATTGGTTGACCAGTATTGTTATCAAACTGTGATCTCTCCAGTGAGTTATTCTGACAGCCAGATAAACCTCCAGCTAAATAAATATCATGTGCAACCTTCAACCAACCAAATGTAGCTGTTTAATTAATGTGCTTTTCCTAAGTAAATTTAAAAGCAGAGGGAAAAGACTCCTGGTCTTTTAAGGATGAATGAAGCCAAAAATGTAATCTAAACATGAAAGGGAGAGAATCCTCTTAAAGCTGAGGAAGCAGTGGTAATGCAATGCAAGAAAATGATTATTCATTTCCAGACATGACCCCAAACTGATGGACTAGTGAAAAGAAGATACAAATTGTAATAAACTGCAAATGTTGGAGGAAGATGCAGAGAAAGAGCAATTGCCACTTTTCTTTGCTTGTCTTCCTTCAAAGAAGGGAGAGGGAAAATTCACATTTGGTAGTGTTCATTACAACTATTACGCCCTCAAAAAAAACCAACTAAAAACATAGAACGAAACAGAAATGCTCTGAGGGGGCTCAAATTCTTCCTCTGAGACTAAATGTAGAAATTTTTTCTGAAGATGCTTTTTCACTTCCAGATGTGCCTTCAGGTCCTATGTGTGCCTTGAGGTAAATTCCTCTGCCTAGTGAGTGTGGAGCTGAAGAGGACATTACTGCTTTAGTAGCTTCCTACAAGCATAGTTCAAACCATCTCATCTGCCCCTTCAAGCAGCAGCAGAAAGAGCTGTTTTGTCTCAGGCACTGAACAGAAGAGGATGAGCACGCAGCTACCTGCACTCCTGAAGTGTGGTGGAGCGGGTGGGCACGTCCTGCAGCTCAGCTCTGTTATACTGACCACTACCACGACACTGCTTCTGGCAAATCTCTGTATCAGCTGGGGCCAATCATTTCTGCCTTCAGATGCATGTCACCATTTGAACTCACATCCAATTTGGGGCATGGAGAGTGCTGTGCGACTGTGACACAAGCCATGTAAGAGAGCCTGAAACACAAAGAAGACTTCAGTTCCTTTCTTCTCTGCATCCCATGGAGAACTGTGCTGTCTATCCAGCCTCCTGCTGAAAGCAATATCAAAATGAAGAATAATCATATTAAGGCGAATCCAGACGAAACAGAGCAGTTGTTTATGGGAAGAGGAAAATATGTTTAAGAATTTTCTTCTTCTTTCAAAAGCGTAAATCTTAAGATTGTTAAAATAAGTCTCACTCTCAAGTTTTGGGAATTATTGGTTTTAGATTCCCATTTACCTATCAAATGTGATGAGTAAAACTCACATTTCTGTCTTCAACTAATAAGAAAATTTTGGACAAGACACGAAGAGCTAAATCTGGTCACTGCCATATTGATGTTACTTCCTGCAGCTCTGCTGCTGAAACTGGAGCTCCTGAAATGCTGACCAGTACAAAATGTACCAGCCTTTTACCTGGCAATAAAGACCATCATATGCTGATCATTAGTAACAGTAATCTGCACTTTTTCCTTCTTCTTTATCCAATATACAACCAAAATCAAGGCCTCTCTTCTGGTAATCGAAGGTTTCACTGCCACTGGATTATACTGTTTAGACATTACCCATGCATATGTTACCAGGGCTACCATTTGCGCCTTAACAGAGACTGGGCATCATCCCATTATCTTTCCAACATAATAAGAGAAGCATCGTGGTCAGGAGGCAAACAAGCATTTATTGCCTACATCATCCATGGAAGAAAAAGACCTGGGACATCTGTGGTGATATAATATGACTGACAACCAAAAAGCCTGCAGTAACATCATGCTGTGGCTGAGTGTGAGAAAGGCAGGGGAAGAGAGGCAGGCATCTTCCAGCAAACATAATCACAATAGGCAAGAAAGAATGGAAACCTATACTAAGAGAGTAACTCTCCATAACGATGGAGGTGAGTGCTTATATGGGTATGTATCTCCAAATTATCTCTGTTATCACTGGTGAAAAATTAATATCTGGAGGCCAAGCTATAAGATTGTTTGGAGTGGGATGAAATAACAGTGAACCGTATTATTGTGATGTGTTATTTATTTACACAATTCATGTTATGTTCATTAACCTGCAGCTTACATGGGGGATCTGGCACAGACATATTGTAAGTAGGAAACTCTGCCTTGCAAAGCTTGCTATCCAAATGAGTTGTACAGGAGTCAAGGAGAGGCACGAAGTGTAGGAACATACCCATGCCCACATGACAGATGGGTGCCAGAGCCAGAAAACAGACAATAAATACACAGTGCCTGCATCTTAGACTTGGCAGATAGGCTGTGCAATTTATGGTTCTTAAAAGGGACATAATGAAATACTCCTCTTGATGCCCAAACACTCTAACACATAAAACCAGGGAAGTATGACTGAAAAAAAAAAAAAAGGCCTGTGTATCTGAAAACTTGTTCAGAGACCTTTTCATAAACACGAAAATGTTTTGGTTGTCAGTTTGAGGTGCGAGCCATTGTATATGTCTAACCATATCCTCTCCAAAGTCACATACAGCATAAATGCCTCACTGGCTGATTTTAAGCTAGGTCAAAAAGACAGAGAAGGCCAAAGGAGAAGGATATTTCTTTCCTTGGTATCCACCATATATTATTTTACTTCCCTTGTCAAGGTTTTTCATTGATTTCTGAGAGAGTTTTGGCCAGAAATAGTTTGAGAGGATGGTGCTTATGAATTTGTGCATATTTTATTGCTAGGATATACTGCCAGTACATGACACATTTCCAGATCTTTCAAATAGGATGTGCTCAACACACAGTGAGAAGGGTTTTACTCATAAAACTTAGTTAAAAGGAAGTGTACAGTTTTCTTTCTGGAAAATAAGAATGAGTCATCCATGCACACATTTGATTTCCAGATCCAAGAGTCTGCAGTCTAGGCTTATGGTTTTCATTTTTCTGAACACCTAATCAGTCTCTACGTAGGCTGTTACGTCCTGATGTCAATAGGAGGTTCATGAGGATATAAAAAACAGAGCAGAAGGTACCAGAGTTTTCTTTCAGGTGAGAAGGAGCAATAGTTTTCCAGAGTGGCTCCTAAAAAAACACAAAACTGTGATCTTTAAGTTGAGGGACCGCTTAGTCCTCTCTGTGCCTCATCCACAGAGAAATGACTGTGTATCTCTGTTAAAGTCTGCATAAATTCATTTCTGCTTCTTCAGAGTAAGCAGGCTTTTAAAACCCTAGTTGTACTCTCAAGCAACAATTCAATTTGTCTCTGAGCTCTGCAAGATCACCAGAGGACTGAGGGATGATTTGCCTAAGAGAGGGGCTGTGCATGCTGACAGGTGGAATAAGGGACTTAGGAAATGAGAAAGTGGTGATGATATATGGCACAGTGTTATACAGAGGAGCCTTAGAGAAAAGGTTTCTCTTCCTTAACTCCATGTCCTTAGAGTGGAGTCCTTGTTTTCCCTTACTGCAAGGCTGGAGGAGCAAAAAAGCCATCAGAAAATATATACATACACAGACAGAGAGCAAAGAGCAATCATTCCTCCATTGAGTATGTCCTGGGTTATGTTTATATTTCCCAGTCACTTCCTGGAATGCCAACAATTCAATGATTTTAAGACTGAGTACAGATCAAGGTGTGCATTGGACTCTACTCTCCCAGACAGGAAGGGGGCAGAGGAGATCCTTCTGCTTCTTGTGTAGGTCTCAGGTGAAACAGCTTCTCCTTGTTCCTCCCTGAAGCAAAAGAGGAAATAAAGCATTTTCCAGAAGACAAACAGGAGAGAAATGTGGATTAAGCAGCAGCTTCCCCAGTAGCCAGTACAGCAGACAGTGACTCGCTTTTCCAAAGATTTGCTGATGTGAGTCACTGTCAGAGACAGCAATGCACAAGAGCAGGCTGTGGAGAGTAACCTGTGCTGGTCCCCCATCCTGCCACCCTCAGCATTCCCAGTGATCTCCTGACAATGTCAGACAGGGACCAGAAATCAGGCTTTTAAAGGAGAATGCTCTGTGGCCCTAAAGCTGCAGCCATGTTTTTTCAAAATGGATAGAGAAGTTCCTAACCAGCAGGAACGGTGTTTGGATTCCTGTGTTCCTCCAGCAAGAAATTATTATAGCAGAAAGCAAAACAGGTCCTGACGGATGCAGCTAATTAAAAGAAGAATAACCTTCAACTTCTGAGTAAAAACTACACATGGACACTGTGATAGTTACAGCATGGTCACACTGCCCAGGTGTGAGAGAGATCTGTGGTGTAGCAAATTTGAGTAAAGTAGCAGTGTCTTCTAAAAAGCAATCTACTTTCCATCCATATCCAAACTAATGTTGTCAATGCACCTGCCATCCAAGCAGTCAGTCACTTACATGGGGCTGCAAGTGCAAAACATTGCTTCATCTGTTCAAGTCGCACATCTGTTCAAGTCAAGTTCTTCTGTGGCATTTAAATCCTGAGAAGATATAAATAACCTATCTTTATCAATTCAGTTGATATTTAGCTTCAAGCAGCATATTAATTCATAGTAAGGAGCAAAGAGAGCAACAAAAGAAGAAACTGCAAGCGGTAGAAATGGAAATAATATGCAGGAAAAGAAAGGCAGGTCATGAAGCAGGCGAGAGCAGCCATCCCCCTGCTTCCCAAAGGCCATGAAGATCTGCTCTGGGTGGGCAGTCAAGCTCTCCTGTCTTTGGCACATCTCCATTCTTCCCTGCTACAGGTGCTCTGTACTTCTCGAGTCCTCCTGCCAAGGCAGAAATAGGCGGCAATAAGTACTTAAACACAAATCCTCTCAGTCCCCAAATATTAGTGAATTACTATGCAAAATGGAAAGGCTGTATTTAACCCCCACCTTGCTCGCCAACAGTGCTTTCAGTGGGCTGAGTCTGATGAAGCAAGGTGTGCCTGGGAGGGATTCAGTGGGAACTTCAGCAGTGACACAAGGTTCGAATGTTGGCATGGGCAGTCAATCTTCCCTTTGTGCTCTGAGAAGCACCGCCAGCGGGCAGCGATTTAATCGCGTGAGTCACCCATGGTAAAACATGCACTTGTTTGCTCTTCCTTTTTGTCTTTCAAGGTCTTCCAAGCCAAAAGCAAGGCAGAAGCTTCCAGGAAGCTTGAGGTAAGCAGCAGTGTGCTTCCAGGGATTCTGACCTTGCTGTGGCACAAACAGGAAGCAAATCAGCACTGCAAAACAGGACTTCTCTGCATTTTCCGTGCTGATGAGAATATTTGAAAATGACTGGAAAGCTTGCTCTGTCAGAGCCATGCAAGGTTTATGCAGTTTTTCCCATGATGTATATTGACATTACTTACCATCTCATTATCTGTTTTCCTTGTACAATAAGTTTTGTAGCTCTGAATTTGATTTCTGTTGTTAGTGCTTATTATGTCAGCATGGTTATATCACAATGTATCCAAGAGAGGAAAGAGCCATAGAGAAATGTTTATGAGAACAATAGAAACTCTTAAGAAAGGTGGACAAGCTCTCAGGCTCTGTTTCTTCAGGTCTGGCTATATTTATTATGATTACTGCATTAAAGATAGAGAATTGTATGAACATATGGAAAAATACCCATAAGTACTTTTGTCACCACCTTTAAAAAGTCATTTAGAGTCATTACCATTCAACTCAAACTCTTTAAAATGTTGGTTTACATATTTTAATAGTTGCTAGTAAGGAAAGTTAGTGCTCATGATCTTTCTGTAAGGCTGCATCCTGTCCACAACTCATATAATCAGTTTTCAGGCTCCCCATAATGTTTTCCTGAAGTAGCCAAAGAAAAGAAATGCACCTTATACAGAAATGATGTGAAGTAGAATCTGACATCAAAATGACCTGAGGTACAGTTGTTCCCTAGAAATGAAACAAAATTAAAAGCAACATAAAATACTAAAAGTATAGAAATGTTTCTGTATCTGGCAGGGTAAACTAGCACCACAATCCCTGGAGGTTTGTTCTCATTTTCATTACCACTACTGTATAGTCCACACTTCAGAAAAAATAGCTCTGTAAATTTTGGTTTTGTAGTTTTTAGCTTTAAACAATTCCAGAAAAATTGGGGGGTGGGGAGTGCTTATTTTTTTTCAGTCATTTGAGTTATTGTCCTACTGTGGCTGCATCATGTTTTTATACTCACTTTCCTAATTTGACTATATACATTTAAAAACAACAGCAGAGGATTTTTTTATTAAAAGCATTAGAAACAACCACTTGAACTATCAGCTATTTTACCCAGCTCTGGTACTGAATTTCTTTCCTTTGTCAGGTCTCTACATATGTCAGTAGTTGAGTATTTTGCTTTTTTTGCACAAACTCTCAGTGACTGCGTCTTCTATGGAACATCAAATATTTTGGCAAAAAGACCACTGTACTGAAGGAATACTTGGTCATATAATTGGGAGACATAACCCAGAATAAGTGCTTGGCCCATGCAATAATGATTGAGATCTCAACAAAAGTGTTACATGTCAGAGTAAATTATTCAATGTAATTGTTAAATTTTTTCAACATGGAAGAAAAATTCCCACAGAAAGTGATTGCTGTTGGTTTGTTCTGTATCTTGACAAACCGCCAAATTTTTAGTCAATCAACAACAAGAGCAAAAAATTTAGTTACCCCTGCAAATGTTTAAGCATGTTTAGTGTTCACAGAATGCTGGAAAGTGACAAAAAAAAGAAAAAAAAAAAAGAGAGACCCCTGCTTCTGTTAGTGTCTTCTGCTTGTGAGTGTGTTCCTCACACCACTGTGACCAGGAGAGATGAACACCTGTCCCCAGGCTGAGGGAGTCGTAGGGCACAGCACTGCCCACATCTCTGCATAGTGGGGAGGACGGCTGGGGCTGAAAAAAACCCCATTCTATCTTTTTGAGGAAGAAAGGAAGGCAGCTGCAATATTTTTAGGAGTGGGTGACAGCTGAAAGTACGTCTCGTGAAGTTGGTCTTTGATGAATGTATAGCATACCTGGAGGAAAAATAGGAGTTTGCCAAGTGCAGACATCTTCTATTCTCATATAACTAAAGCTCCTTTGATCTAAACTTGTCAAGCGATGTGTATATTATACTACTGAAACCACTTTAGTCTTTTTAACTCAAAAAACAAATAGCCCAGGGACCTAAATCTGCTCTTAGACACCTCCTCCTGAAACTCCTACTGCTTTCAGATTGAGAAGCGTGAAAGGGAAGTACAGCAGAGGAGGACTCAGAAAATGCATGCATGGTTCAGATCCTGGGACACTTGCAGCTTGGTTTGGTGTGTCTGGGTGCATGTCCCAGCCTGGATTCGGATTGCTTTCCGGGGGAATGATAGCAGTGCTGGTGGAGGCATGAGAAGCCAACTCAGCCATGAATTGTTTCCCTAACCTGTACTGACACTGACTTATATTTTACATCTTTTTTCTCGCATTTTAGAGGGATCAGCACTTCATCTGTCAGTGGAAATTAATGATACGTCTTTTTTTTTTTTTTTTCAAGACAGCCTATGATATCTAGAAAGGAAGATTTATAAACCCTTTAGTCTGCTTAATTGTATCTGTCTCGGTAAAGTCTGCTTGAAGTATTGGTAACTTTGATTCATTTATTGCCAATATGCATTGCAATACCTGGCTGAAATTCAATAATGTAAGAAGGTGTAAGAAAGCTTGTGAAGAAAAGTGCCGTGTGTTGTGACACTGAAGTTTGTCCTCTGCACATACCATTATCTTCTTCAGATATATCCTAACCAAATACCTACTGTACCTACATCAAAGATAGCAATTTTAGATTCAATAATCTACATTTTAAAATCCTTAAATGCATATTTGTTTGCTCCATTGTATCAGAGAGTGCAATATCCTCTGACAGAAACTCTTATACTTCCACTTGTACTTTAGTTTCCAGTAGTTTCCATCTAACTTCCAGCTTTGATTTACTTCTCAGAAGACTGTTTCAAAATTATTAACTTAATTTTTAGACTAAATCTGATCCTGACATTTAACAAAGGCAAAAAATATTTTGATTACAAAACTACTTTATTGAAAGGTGATTAAAATACATTTTCAGACATTAAGTTCTTTAATAAAAATATTATATTTTAATGGGAAGAGTTAGATAAAAGTATGTTGTAAAGGATTTGTTACAACTATTTACAGAATGAAAAAAACCTATGAAAAAAACCTTTTCTGCTGTTTCCGCTGAGACTTGACTGAAGGAAACTCAGTTACATTGCACGTGACACACTGAACTGACATAAATGGAAAACTCCAGCATGGGTGGCAGAGGTAGCTTGTCCTTGGGAGTGGGAGGAGGAAACAGGCTCATGCTGTCCATGAAGAAGGGCAGAGTACCCCCTAACTGCCATTTCCACTTCCCTGAAACAGCCTTCCTAGAAGGTGTTACCAAGTAAATGTACGATAATGCTTAGCAAATCCATTTTTACTGGTGAAGTCATGTCTGGAATAAATTTATGTAGTTTCTGATAAGGTATCACCTTAGACAGGTAGCAGGCAGATCACATTGTCTACAGGCCAATAGATTGGTGGAGAATGGTGTCAAAATACTAACATACCTATTAAAAATGGGCAAGGAACTGTGCCAGTGATGCCAGAATTGGCTTCTGCTCACTTTTTGCTCACATTTAAGCCGTGCTCAAGGTGTCTGGTGCTGCCAGGTGCAAGCATCAGGTCAACACATGGTTGCATGACAGCAACATTGCATGACAACACTATAGCCTAGGGGAAGAGTATTTGTTTCATCTCCATCTTTCAGCTGGGGCACCCAGTGTTGACCAATCTGTTACTGCTGCTTGAACTGATCCTTCTTTCTCCAGAGCAATTTTACACATATCTGGTAAATACAGGAAATAGAAACAGATGCTTCTACTTTCCTGCTGGAAAGTTAAGTGAGTACTAAAAAGCAAAGAATCATAGAATGGTTTGAATTGGAAAGGACATTAAAGACAACTTTGCTCTAATCTCCCCTTCATAGGCAGGGATGCTTTCTGCTAGACCAGGTGGCTCAAAGTCCCAGCCAACCTTGCCTTGAACACTTCCAGGGGTGGGACACCCACAACTTCTCTGGGCAACCTGATCAATGCCTCACCACCCTCTCAATAACGTATTTCTTCCTTGTACCTAGTCTAAACCTGCCCTCTTTCAGTTTGAAACCGTTCCCTGTTGTCCTATCATGACAGCCCTTGTACATAGCCCTTCTTCAGCTTTTTTGTGTGTACCATTAAGGTACAGGAAGGTGGTACAAGGTCGCCTCGCCTCGCCTCGCCTCGCCTCGCCTCGCCTCGCCTCGCCTCGTCTCCTCACAACCCAAGCTTTTACAGCCTGGCTTCACAGGAGAAGTGCTTCAGCCTTCTGATCATCTTCATGGCCCTCATCTGGACTTGCTCCAAAAGGTCCATGTCCTTCTTGTGTTGGGACCCCCCAAATAATGAAGTTCCTTTCACAATACTTATTCATGAGGGCTTCTACCGCATCTAGGGTTAAAATGTTATATGTTGCACTTTACTTTCTTTTAGTAAAGACAAATAATTTCCTTACTTCTTTCTCTCCCCTCTCTTTATCGTAAGGATGATTTCCCTGGAAGAGGTTTTCAAACTTTACAATCAAACTAACTCCAGATTGGAAGAGAGAAAGGAGAGAAGGTACAACCCTGTGAATATGAGAAGCTGCAATTCTCGCGAATTTAATTTGTGTTCAGTAAGCAAGGAAGAAAATAATAGTGTTTAGTTTAAAATTTCAGGAAATTAGAGAGTAAATGCCCCAAGAAATGTAGTGTACTGAAGCCAGGGCACAGTCCAGAGCAACTTCCCACACACAGAGCCATTTGCCAAGCCTGGCTGACGCACGTCCTTGTACAAGTACTTAATTGTGGGGTATGACTTTTAACCAAATTATTTTTACTTTTCTGAAAAATAACATGGATGTTTTTTACACTAGAATAATTGTTCTTTTGTCTTCTAGTTATGAGCATACTTAGTGTAACTATAAACAGTAGAAATTGGAAATTGTTTAGGTCATCTATTCCATTCCTCTGCCTGTGATGAATTATTTCTTAAAATGCGTTCATTAAAGTTTTTTTCAACATATGACCAACACTGAAAAGTCGTGTCATGCAACTGGGGGAAATAGTATAGAACCATTAAATAGGATTGCAGGAACATCTGCTGGAAACTTTTTTCTTATGAAGTATGACATTTATACCTTGGCAATGAGCAATATTCACATTAACTGCAGATTATTTGTACAATTGAATTTTTATTCCTTTTGGCAACACTTCCCAGCCTGTTTCCATGGCAGTCCAAGAGACTTCGCCCCAATCTTTTGGAATAAAAACATTTGGGCTGCTGGGATTTCAGGGTTTAAGCAGGATGCATAGTATCTGGGTATTGGCTGGCTTCCTTCAATATATATATCCACATATACTGTTTGTGCCTTTAAAACAGGCATTTTTCTGTAAGAAAGTGAATAGAGTAATAGAACAGATATAAAAAAGGCCAAAAGAAATGAAGGCAAGGAGACAACAGCACTGCCCTGATCTTACTTACAATAAAATGAGGAAAGTTCTCTACTTTCAAGGCAAAACTCAGCTGAAAGGTTTGGTTTTTATATAGACAAATTCGTTTTCTTTGCATTTTCATAAATCAAAAAGCAGTTGTGATGACAGTGTTGCAAAAGGGCAAGAATAGGTAAATAAAAATTACTTTAGGGTGTTAACAGGCTTAGTGAGAGTGACCCTGAATACATACAAAACTGTTTTAAACAGAAGCCATGCTTCTCTGGAACAGAGGTAGCCTTAGAGAATGTGAATGCTGCCTCTGAATTTCAGTCATTCCATTTTTTCATTGTATGTGCATGTGCAATGGGCTCCTGTGGGGTCACCGTGGGGCACGTTCAGAGCCCATCTGGGGTGAATCAGTTAATCAGTCACTGTGTAAATCATCATGTGGTCTCAGTCCCGATTTTTGTTTAAACTGAGGATGAGGAGAAGGTGGTAAGTGCTGGTGGAAACTTGAAAGGCTGTCTGAGGCAGTGGGTATGAGTGGCAGTGATGTAGCAGGCCAGGGCCAGAGCACCTGGCCAGAGTCAACGCTGAAGCTGATAAGGAAACTGCTTCAAATGGCAGAGTTAAATATATAGCAAAAGTGAGCCTTTCTTCATCATTGTCTGTGCAAATCACATCTTCCTCCTCCAAGTCCAGAACAGGGGACTCAGGGACAGTACCCTGTCTAGTATTTAAATAGTAGCAGAAATCCTGTCCTGAAATTAACAACTCAGGCTTTATTTCCTGAGTGTCTTCAGCACCAGCTAGAGTAAATGAAAGTTTTAGGCTGTCCTGAGCAGACAGACTGACAGGCTAGGGCTCCTCCATGCATTGTTTTCTCTTTTCTCACTTGTGCATAGATCAATAAGGGTTAATACAGGGCTGTGACTGTCCCTGTGCAGGCAGCTCAGGTAGTCTTTGCACTCATTTAATGGAAACTGGCACCAGCCTGTTGGGTATATAGAATTACACCAGTCAAAATGTTTCTCTAGACATCCAATGAATAATGAAAAGAGTTTAATAGGTACTTCAAACGATCGCTCTCCCATCCTTTGGGGTATGGAGTTATCTTTTTGAAGGGCTAAATCCATGCAAGTTTAAAGTTTCCTTGAAATGTATGCCCTTTTGGGACAAAGGGACATGGATACAAAGGTAGGGAGACAGGTGCTTTTGCATTGGTTTTATTCCTGAACATGTTGACTGTATTTTGCCTATTTGATCCATCTTCATTCCATCATTTAACTCACAAGGGTCCTCTTTGAATACAAACCCCTAGGATGGGGGCTGGGATGCTATCACCTGTGTTCTTAGACGTGGCAGAGGCTTCTGTGGCAGATGTGTTTCTGATACAGAACAGAGGCTGCCAAATGGCCACATCCACAGCTGAGGAGAGTACAATGACTTGGCATATCCTTTTAGTTCACTTCATGCACAGACTTTATTTAAAGACTTATTATAAATGATAAATGTTAGCTAACTTCACAAAACCTCGAAGGAAGCTGACAGTAGGCACATAGCAGTGTATGTGTCTGGGCAGTTTAGATTTCAGCCTGGCAATGCTCCTTTTCTTTCGATCCATGATCCCTGTTGAGGGAGTATCTTGTCATGTCAGCAGTAAATAACTAATGTAGTCTTCATATGGTGCCAGCAACCCATTAATGAAGCCTCCTGGTCGTACTCCTACTGCTCTCTTGCTGACTTTGCACCTTACTCATACAGGCTCAGCACACACAGTGTCAAGGCTTGCATTGCCTTTGCCTTTGCTATGCCCAGGAACAGCAGCTGTATAAGAATATATTGCTAAGATGAGGCTAAGATAGAAATGGCAGCGGGTGGGAATAAGGAGACACGGGTTGTCTGAGTAGTCTGTCTAGACTATGACTTTCTCCTGTCTGTTTTTTGCCATAATGATGATCTGCATGCTCAGTAACATCTCAGCACTTCCATAACCCCAATTAAAAAAACAATTAAAAGCAACTAAGGAAAGGTGATGCTTTTGAGTAAACTACCAAAGCTCAAAAAACAGTATATATGCTCAGGGGTAGTGAAGAGACTTGAACCTGCTTAGTGAATTAAGATGTGAACTATGCACATTAACTCTTCTGAATTCCTTGAACTATGGAGATTAGGAAGCAAAATGTATCATGACTAAGAGCTGAGGATTTTTGGTTGAGGGGAGAAGTGGAGAGATGATCATAGAGATAAAACTGTGGGTCCAAGGTTATCAGTCTTGCAAATAACTTTTTAAAATATCAGTCTTTTGCTCAGCATGGTTTATTCAAAGTCAGTGAGGAAGAGGCTTTTGTATCTCTTTGTAACTGTTGCTTAATGGGTTATTTCGTTCAACTGTTGCCTTGTTCTCCCTATCAGGTGGTGGCAAGAGCAGCCTTTCACAGCAGTACAAAATCTACCCACTCTGCCATTCAGCAAAGTCTACTGGAATCAGTGACAAATGTTTAATGTGTATTTGCAAATATGACCCCTTCCTTTTATTCTGGTCCAGGATCCACTTCACACCTCTATGTGATGTGTGATCTGGTTTCATGGACCACTGCTAACGAAGCTGTCAGATATGAGCCATAAGTATATGTATATTTTGTTTATAAAAGAAGACAGTTTTTATTTGCTATTACCATACCTCACACAAGAAAATGAGCTTCAGTCACATGAATTCTTTGTCTCACTGAATAAAAGAAAAATTGAGCAAAAGAGCAAACTTGCAGCATGGGAAAATCAAGCATCAGAAGTTGTGCCAGTTACAACCAGAAGAGAAGGGTGGGATCTAAAGAGGTTGACAACTGCTGTTTTACAATTACATGAGAGTACATTCAATAAGAACAAATTTTTATGTACATTTATGTAAATATGAGTAGTAATTTAACACATTTAAGTAAGGACAGCACCAATGCAAGCAAGCTATTTACGGTAAGGACAAAGAAACCCCATGTGTTTGGCTCTTATACTGTAATCAAAACCTTCAAAATAATGTACAGATTATAATCATAGTAGCTCATGTTGTCATTTATGCTACACATTTCTGTTTCACACATTTGGAAAGAAACTAAAAGAGTTCTAGTGATATGATCAAATACTGGGTGGAAACACAGGGCTCCTGATTCTGCTTGGCTCTCTATGTCCCTCTACTCAAAAAAAATTTCCATTTTTCTTTCTTTTTCTTTAGGCAGCTAATCATCGACATTTCATCAACTTGTCTCCTCTCACCCTCCACAAGTAAACAACAGTACAAAAATCTTTATTTATGCTACTATTATTTAATTATTTCAGGTATTGAAGCCACTGCTTTTCCTAGGGACAGAAAGCCAGGCTAGGACAAGGAACACAAGAGATACCTACAGCTAAAGCATAATGGATTTTTGAAAAAGGCCTTTTCACATGGAGCTTAATTAGTTTATATAAAAAGTTTATGGAGGAGAAAAAAATATAATGGAAGAGTGGTCCATTGTGGCTACTAACCAGGAATATCTAATTATGACCCATAGTCCAGGGATTCTGCTGTTGCTTTGGGGGTATACAGGGATGTTTCCCCTCCTGTACTTTTGTACCAACCCGCCTCCACGGACCCAAGAGCAAACACACACTTCTTTGTTCTTATATTCCTTTCCCTCAATAATGTGCAGGGCGAGAGGAAGCAGGGCCAGATGAGCCTTTGCACTGACATCATGTGGATGCTCTGTGTTATGTCACACGCTGATGTTACAGCCAGGCAGGCCACGCCCCCGCCACTCGCTCTCCCTTCTACCGGCCCTGCAAGACGGATCTCTGATGCCAAGCCTGGTGAATTCAGTGAAATCTTTTTTCAGCTCCTCAGAGCAGATTCCTAAAGGCAAAAGCCTGGTTAATACTCCAGCGGAGAACATCTGATTATTACACGGGGCTGGTCAGGAACAGTAATCAAGTTACCTGAAGGAAAATATTTAGGATACATTATTTAAACTGCATTAGTTGTCTGTATGGTCATTCCCAGGCAGAATGAATATTTCCTCAATTTAATTTAATTTTATTCCATTTAATTTACACCTTTCATTACTTTGGATGAATATTGCTCTACAAAGTTTTAGGGAAACAGGCTCTGCAGGAAATGGTGTGAGCTATTGACATAATTTCTACTACCATTATAGTACTATAAAATATTACAACAGCAGAGAATTCTCTCTTGAATAAAATATAAACCCGAGGTTCTCCTCCGGATGCACTTATGTGGTAAATATAATTGCAACCTAAACATGGAAGTACAGAAATCAGCAGTAGACGGGAACAGCTTCCTTAATGTTCAAATTAGCAATTTTTCCCTTACTACATGGAAACAAAGTTAGCCAGTGCAGTCCCTCCCTTCATGATGTCTGTCTGCACCATCCTCACAGGCTTTTGAATCTGATCCCCACTGGCTAAAGTCCAGCAAAACCGAAGCGTAGGTGCATTTGAGTCATCTAAGTCTTGGAGAACAATTTTGCACTCAACAAGGACCTTTGCATCTCACAGGACCTAAAATCTAGAAGTGCCTCTGCTTTTGACCAATTTTCTAAGGGGCTTTGGAGTTTACTAGCAAGAAAAGCAAGATTTTAAAAGACAAAGGGAATTTGATACTCTGACCACCTCTTCTCCCCGCTCTCCAAATATTCCAATCACTGAGCTATTGTGCGAAAGCCAGAGCACTGAGCACTGTCTTCCTGCTGCTCACCTCATCAGGTTCCCCACCATCTGCAAACTAGTCACAGCACTTTAAAAATATGCCTCACTCCATCAATTCAACAATGGTTTTCAGGGATAAGAAATCATAGTTTTTTCTTGCTGCTACTACATGCCGGGTCTAAAGTCACCGAGAGGGTAAGGGGTGAATAGTCTCTGGATTTTAAATTTAAAGCAAATCTTGCTCATTGTCCTCTGAAATTAGTGGCAATACAGAGAGTACTGTGATTACTTAGTGTTGGTAGTAATCAAAAATCTGCTCGCCATAAATATTGGATTGTGTCATAATCACCTATATTTGCTGGGCTTCCACAAATATTGGCATTTAGTAATTAAACAGCTGCCTTTAAACTTCACTAGGCAGTCATTAAAATGGCCATTAAGAGAGTTCAGAGAAGGAAAAAGGCTGCTTCTTATTCATTCAGGACACTGGAGCTCTCAAAAAAGGGAAAATTTTCGTTTGAATAGGTCACATATTCTGTATTTGACATTATTTGTATTGTGTCTCTGATTTCCTCATATCCCTTCAGCCAAACAGCATATTTTGCATCTTCATTTCCAGATTCATGAATACAAAATTGGGGCTTTGTTTTGCAGGTCCATCCCAGAGTCCTCCAGAAAGTAGGACACATGCAAAATTACTTGCAAGGTCTTTGCATGGATTTTAAAACATGTGCTTGAAAATATCAGAGAGTATTGGAAGACCAGTGTGAAAGGACTGATCTAAACTATGTTTTCTCAGGTTAAATACCCAAGTTTATAGCTGAACACTATACCTTTCCAGGAAAAATACCCACACATGACTGGGAAACAGACACAGGACAGTTTTCTAGCTTGGGCTTTCTGTTAGAAAAATTGAAGCATGGTATTATAGGGAAATCTTTCCTCTTGCATTTCATTAAAAAATGCTGAAGAATTTTAGGCAGCTTGTTAATAAACTGTTCATTTAAGTATTTATTTTTTTACATAAGGTAAATGAATAAGGCAAGGCCAGACTTCTTCTTTTGGATGGACAAAATGACTCCTGTTATTTGCATAGTTCCAACTGTTCTGGGGAAGACAAGCACTTTTCAGAACTGGGGCAAAGCAGACTGAACAATAATGCTTCCCAGCTTGCAGGTAGGGGCCACTGCTGCCCTGCCAACCATTAGGAGGTGAAACAACTGGAAAAATCCTTCAAACACCAAAATCCATGTATTCCAACACGTACTAGTGAGAAAACAAGCATAACAGGTAGAAATGAAAATTATAAGAGGTCAGTTTGTGTATTGGTTGTGGCTATGGAGGTTGCCATGCTGCAGAAGACAAGTCCACAGGTTTTTCTCTTTCCCGGAATTCCAGGTGGAGCTGACATTTCTCTTCTTTAAAAGTTACGGTTTTCATTAATTACTGCTGGCTGACAGATGCCTCCATAATGACTGTAAAGACACAAGCAGCTTTGAAATTCATGGATTTCAGTCCCACAGCAGGGAGGTAGAAAAACGCCGAGGTGCTGCCACCCAAGCAAGCAGGCTCTCTCTGTCATTACCATTAACTGCAACTCTCCTCCTGACGCTTTGATGAGCCAGTGCCAGTAAGCTTTACAAGCAGATTATTGGTTTACACTCTGCATGAAACACGTGTCTAATAAGAATAAATAAGATTAATCTAAAATCAGTTTAAGGGAAAGATTGCAAAATGAAATGATTTGACACAGTAAGTCTGAAAATTTATGGGATGGATATATACAGCCATGGAGGTGTTGGAATTTGGGCAGTTGCTGGTGTGCATCTCCTGAGTCTGCTCTGTTTTAGACTAAGTAATTACACTTCCACATTTTGTTTGTAGTGTACTGCACCACAGCTGCATGTGTGCACAGACTTGTGCATATGTATGTGTGGACCTACAGGGAGAAGAAAAACTGATGGATTTTTCTAATTCAAGGTAGTTATATATATTCATAGATGATCCTGTTTGGAAAGAAATACAATCTGTTGACATTTGGGTTTATGAGTGAGCATGTGTATCTGTACAGCAGCAGAATGGCATAAGAGAAAGCCAGCCAGTTTGTTCTTAGCACAGTGCCCGACGATTCAGCTCTTGATCCTGCCCTTTTCACAGCTGTTTGTCAAGGAATTATTACAGCTAGGAAGCCTGAAAGCTGAGAAACATCCCATCTCCATGCACAAATGATGATTTTTCTCCCATTTGAGAAGGCTTTAGAGCTACACAGGTGTAGCTACAGCAGGACTTGACAGAGGGGTTTGGCTTGTACCACCCCATGTGATGGAGATGCTGCAGTTGGGCTCAGTGGAGGGATCTGCCTCATTCCCCACCATGGATCTGAGCGAGCTCGTGGTCTTGCATAAATTATCACTGTGGAGATCTCAGCTCTGAGCTTCAGGTCTCCAGCTGTAAAAACAAGCTAATATCATCTCCTTAGTGCCTTTTTTCTGTCTCTTTCTTCCAAAGTTCTCCAGAGCAGAGGCTTTTACCTTGTTGTATTTGGAAGGTGTCTCTTTGCCTTTCGTTGCCTTTCATCCTATGGCCAAATCAGCATCCTGTGATGGGGAGACAGGAGCCACACTGGGGTCTCAGTGGCAGATAAGTGGAGGAAAAAGCCCTCAAACTGACCCCACCACAGGAGGGTTTGTCTTTGCTACTCAGGGCTAGTGAAAGGGAGGGAATATCGGCAGGCACCTTGAAATCTGCAGGGTTTCCTCAAGCCACCCATATGGGTGAGGTCTTGACCCTTCTTTGCTGCAGGGAAACCGGTGTGGAATGTGCTGCAGGTTGCAGAGGTAACCCCAGTCAGCTACCACTGGGGGAGGATTTAGCACTGGACCCATCCCTTGGCATGCTCTGAAGGATTCACTATGTTTCTGCTGAGGGAAGAGAGAATAGCAGGAGGGGCTGAGGTTGGAGACGATGAGATACAGCCTTGCTCCAGCTGTAGCAATTACCTGCACTGTTAGAAAAACAGCAGGTCTTAAATTTTGAACAGAAGGGGCTAAATGCATCCTTGGAGTAACTCCAGAAATTTCTGCATTTTATAAGAGAAAGATTTTGGCCCTCTGTCAGGTTTGTGCACAAAACTAAATATTTTCTCTAACACTGAGTCAAAGGTCTGAAATTATTTCTAAGATTGAGAAGTTTGGTGTTAAAGCCAGAGGAAAGAATGTACCTTACTGCCAATGAAATTGACCTCTACATATTTCTAGTGCACATCAAGTAAAACAGCATTATTCAGGTAGATGGTTTTTGTTGATGTTCATTTCAAAATTTCAATTTCAAGTGCACTAGAGGGTTTCTCTGTGAAAGAGGCTTGATTCTTACTGTCATTTTTTCAAAGGGTTGCTGTGAGAGCAAAGAATTGACTTCCTTTAAAAATCCTGCAACATCCTGAGCTCATTCAGTGGTGACGTGTGCCCTCTACCAGTTACTGCCTCCCCTGTCTGGGTGACTGCCAGAGTAGAGTTGTCTGAAGAGGTTATCTTAGACTTTAACCCTAAATGTTTATAGCTGCCTGCATTCAGTTGGACTAAAAATATTCTAACAGCTAAGGCATGAGGTAGTGGTGTGTTGGTGTGACACATAGTTCAGTGGGATTCCCCGCACTTCTTGCAGGATAATTGTCTTTTGCTTCCAATGCACATCTCATAGGCATCAATTCCCAGAAGTGGAGGGCTTGACATCGTGCTCCCACAGGATAGCATGGGGGCAGTGGTGACAGATCCCATGTCTGATGCTCGAGTCCTGCTGCAGCTCCCCAGGATAATGTTCACACAAGTGACTGTCACAGATGTGCTGTGGCTGCAAAGGGGAGGATGGAGAAAGAGGCTGAGGGTACTTATCTGAGCAGGAGGTTGCTGAGCTGTATTTCCAGGGAGGCCACTTCTGTTCAGCCTTTTTAAGTCTCGTTTTACCCATCTGCTCTGTAATGCTCATTTGCCCACTCTGGTGTCAGGAGACTTCACTAGTGAATATGAACTTCTTTGATGCATGACAGCTCTATATGAAAAATAAAATGATCAGAGCTTCTTTCTATCTGTATCGCTTTTACTTGGACATCAGCAGCTGGCCAGTGTTACTGAATACATTCAGAAAAAAAAATTATTTATTTATTCAATGAACCCATGGATGGTACTTCCCCAGTTCAGAGCTGACCTCCTAGTCTTTTTTGCCAATAGTAACTCAAGATTTGCAGTGATTTGTTTTTCTGTGATAGTGCTTATGATCTCCTTTTCCCTCTTAAAACAATGCACAAATCCCCTACTCCTCTCCCATAACTACCTTTCTCTGGAGTACAGCAATCTGTATTGTTTGCGAATCATATTTGATTAAAAAAAAAAAAAACCAAACGGAGGAACAAAGCACTATTTAAAAGTTTTCTACCAGGGATAATGTTACAAGCAGTTGAAAAAAAAAAAAAAGGGGGGCAGACAGCTGATTGTAAACTGCAAGGGATAGTAAAGGGTTTACTCAGAGGATGGACACACCTGGAGCAGCGAGTGCTCAGTTACAGGCTGCTCCTCCAAAGCCCTGGCACAGGAACAGACCCTATCACTTCTGCATCGCACCACAGATCTATGGAGGCTGCAACTAAATGACTGCAAAAGCCAAAGCACTCTCCTCATCCATCAGATTGTCTGAGCAGCTAGTCTGAGAGACATGGCTGCTGAATGCAAAGCCACTAAACGAACGCGCTAAATGGTGCTGCCATTTACGCGCTTTAATTAAATAGAGAGAAGGAGATGGGAAGGGTCTGAATCAGGACAACAAGAGGCAACTGAGCACCAGAGAGCCTGGATTTTTTCACTCTCTTATCTGTTTGCTTCATCAGCATCATTGTTGCTGGCCAGGCTAGTGCGTATTACCAGGATTTTTTATTTCTAGGATGAATTTCAACCTTTGAGTAGATCTGTCTGTTACTGAACGGACTCCTTTCAGCTTTGTATTCCTCACATAAACTTGGTTTAAATCTCTCATGTTTGATAGATTAATTCATTTTTAACTTCCAGTTATCCCAGATTCCCCACTGGTCCTGTACCCTTGTGATTCTCCATCGGCAGAATTATATTAGCAACCATCACAGGCTCAGATATTGTTATGGAGATGCTGCGTGGTGGTTTTGGCTTTCTGATGTCCCTGCTGGCCTGATTATGTATGGATTCTCCACAAATGGATATGTGTGGCAGATATAGCATCAATCTCAGCACATCCCCATTAAAGCCCCCCCAGGGAACTGCTGGTAGGCTGCAGCTCCCACGCCATGGCTGTGGGGAGCATTTCTGGGTGTGGGGAGTGTCTGCCTCTCTGCATGTGGCTTCTTTGTTTTCAACAGAAACATAAATCTAGTATGACTATGACAATGTATCTTAAGTGGAAAATTAGACAGAATAGAAATATACAGTGCAAATTTCTCGTCCCCATCTACAACTAGTCTAAAAAAATCTATAGCTCCATGGGTCTCAGACACTGTATATCTTTTTTTGCCACAGCTTATACTGGTTTGAATTTGCTGCTTTGGGTTCCTCCAAAAATAAGGTCTTTTGGAATTTCTCATGTGTCTCAGAAAACACTGCTGTTACTTCCACTGCTGGTGAATAAAATCTCATAAAAGTGAAATAGAACTGCGCTACATCTCTGCAGATTATTCACAGATAATGCTGGAAAGATTCACATTAATTCTTGCTCCTTTTCCATGGAGCTTGTTCTCATGTTCCATTTAGCTCTTTTTCCCTAGTGAGTTCCAAATTCTCTGTAAGTCACAGTGTTTGGGTTAGAGTGCCCATGCTGTAATCTCCAATGTAATTTGCAAACTACTGTGAGATTTTCTGAAGATATTGTAAATAATAAATAAAACCTCAATAGGAATATGTTCAAATGGGGACGTTTGAGGGTGAAGTATTGCTCTTGTTCCATAAGCATGTATTTGTATTTAGCCTAATGTGGGTAACACTGAACATGACTCACTCACCTGAGTTTTGACAGCGAGGAGAGATTCCTGCCGGGAACCTCATAAAAGCCACTTAAGTTACAGGGGTAAATTAAGGGATGCAGGAATTTAACCTGTAGAGGACTCACGACAGCAAGAAGGCACCACAGTAGTGAGGTATGATTCATCTCTTCTAAACTTAACTCTCTAAAAATGGCAAATCTCAGGTTGTTTGCTACCCAATCAATGGAAAAAGAAGGAAACCTGCAGGATAACTGACTCACCAGGAAGGCTGTGAATTAGGAAGGACTCTAGGAGGCTGAACCTTGGGCATCAAATTTGAGTTAGACAAGCACAGTTACTCAAAATCAATCCAGCCCCAAACGACCTTGGTCCATATAGGATTTACAAAAACCTATAGTGCAGACTTTACTTCAGAAGTGGCAGTGACTACCCCATTAAATTTAATGTCATAATCCCTGCAGCAGCTTTCCCATGGGACTTCATCTTTCACAAAGCCTTGGTTTTTGCTAGGAGAAAAGGAGAAGGAAAGAGAAGATGGATATGTAAGGAAAGAGCTTTAAATACCACTGTTGTTTTAACACTTTGATATGCTGCTCCTTGGGAGGCTTAAAAGCTTCTGGGTTGTTTTAGAAGGGATGAGTGAGAATTGCAAATAGGACAAGCAATAGGACAAGGGGAAATGGCCTTAAGGGAAGGTTTAGATTGAACATTAGGAAAAATTTCTTCACCACAAGAGCTATCAAGCACTAGAACAGGCTTCCCAGGGAAGTGGTTGAATCACCATCCCTAGAGGTGTTTAAAATCTGGGGGATGATGTAGTGGTGGACCTAGCAGTGCTGGGTTAATGTTTGGAGTAGCTGACCCTGGAGGCATCTTCTAAACTAAATGATTCTACAATTCTATGACACTATGAAATAGAAACTGCAGAACTTAGTTTCCTGATATTCCTGAAGGAATTTCTAGTGACCTGGTTAAGAACGGGCATAATGGTTAATGCCATATTATTCCCTTCCTAAAAAGAGAGAATCAAGCTCAGGTAATGTCATAAAATTGAAGGATGACTATAGAAAAGCCCTTTAAACTCATCCTTCAGGCTGCTCTATCATCTGTTCACAACCACAGATGTGCAAAAGAGGGTTGAAATGATCAAAACAGTGGCACTGGTTGTTGGGATGACTGAGATCTCCAGGACCACAGATTGAAGGGTTTTACAGTCAAGAGCTGACAGGCAGGGAGAGATTAAATTGTCAGCTCAGCAAATACACAAAGGAAAAACAGAGCACCTAGCTATAAAGCCAATGACTCAAATGCTCAGTCCAAAACTTTATCTTGCAGCAGGATTCATTTCTACTGGATGTTCTCAGGGTGGTATCTTGCCTAGAGCAAGGAATAGCAGGAAAATCTAGAGCATGTCTATAAAAAAAACCCTCATAGGAGTGATTAACAAACAAGATCAGTTTGCAGCTGCAAGAATGTGCTCAGGTTTTACTCAGAGCTGCAAGGAGCAAGTGTCTTGTACTGAACAGCTGGTACAGATGGACTGTCCTACCAGTGGCAAAGGAACCACCAGCAGAGGAACCACCAGGTGTCATCCTCTCTAGGGCTCCGAGCCAAGAAGGGAGAAAGGCTTCATGACAAAGAAAATAAAAAATTGGTGGGAAGTGCTTCTTTCCAGAGATAAGACTGATTGCTAAATAGAAGGGGAAACGTGCAACTGCAAAAAGGCTTCCAAACTAAAGCACACTACTTCTAATGAGAATTTTGTTGCAGCAGCTGAAAGGTAACATAAATTTAGTACCTCTGACAAGGCTGGACTTCAATCAATGCCCAAAACACAGGACTTTTTTCTCTGGTGCTCTCTGTCTGGCTAGCAGACAGGAGCACAGACAGCTCATGGGCCAAGAAGTGCCCTGAACTTCCATTAGATCTAGGACCATACTATTTTTTTTCTTGTTATAATTGAGCAACATTAAGGTGCGTTTTGCTGTCTGGCCTGGCAAATCTTTCAGAGCACTTTTTTGTCTCCTAACTAAAAAAAGGCACTATTTCTTGCTTCCTAACTCTGCTCATAATAATTATCCTTACCTTAAACCTGCTTGAAAACAGAAGAGCTGGTAATTAAATAGAAGGATAGGAATCAGGTTGCATTTTGTTGTTCTTTCATGTAAGTGAAAATACTCCTTAAAAAAAAAAAAGAGGAAAGTACAATGCAATATCATTCTACTTTATTAAGACATTATGTTGCAGAGCTCCAAGGGATGGTAAAGCCAGACTGAGTGGTGTCCACAGTCTGGAAGTCAGGTGTTTATTCTGTTTTTAACTACCAGAATGAAGCCAGAAGGCCCTAGTTGACCTTCTTCCTGGAAATTCCCTGAAGGCATCAATATGGTGTAGCATAACGTTGTCTGGTTTTGCTGGACTCTGCACCCGCATAAGGAGCAGGGCATGAGAAAAAGGCATATGGGCAATGTGCTTCTGTACCCCAGCTGTCCAGCCCCTACCAGAGCCTTTTCTAGCCATCATATAATATGCAGGTGGAATTCAATTAAAATTTTCTTTCTTTGTATTTTTTTTTCTTTGGAAAATCTAGATATATGGAGATAATTGTCTGATAAATGTCTCAGGTTAGCCTTTCTGAAGGCAAAAGCAGGCTTGCAAAACATGGTTATTTCTCCATGAGATATTTTAAAGTAGTCAGTTTGTTCTCTCCTGCAGCAGGACTCTGCAGCACGCATTTTTCCAGGGGAGTTGGGCTCGCAGCTGGGAGCACCTGCCAGCCATGAGGTACCTCACACCAAGTGGCCTCACCTCCAGTCTGAGTGCTCAACACTCCTGCAGCATTTCCCTCGCTAGAAAACACAGGGCTCTCAGAACACAGCCATCTGTGATGATGCCTACTAATAATACAAGACCAAAATAAAGCCTGGGAACTTAAGTAGGCTGAAAAAGCGTTGCCTCTAGAAGAACTCCATCTTTCTGCGTGCTGCTTCCCCACGCGGTGAACACAAGCATCTCCTAACAGCTCTTCCAGCACAGTAAGCCTTAATTTTGGACCACTCCAAACCCAGTAATATGTATGTAAGCCACTCACAGCCATACCATTTTTAATAAACCATTTATTAGCTAAACACAGGCTGATAACAAAGACATCTATACTGAGAAGGATCCCTCCTTTGAACTGGAATTTGCACAGTTCAAAATCCCGTTTCTTCAATCATCGGATTAATGTCTGTGTTATCTGTCTGTGAATACAGTTCTACTTTGTCCCCTTTGTAACAAGGGCCTGTACACCCAGGATGTACATGTTTGTATTTGTAGGAGGATTGTATTCAAGGCTTGATCTGGGGAGGGAAATGCTGCATAATATTTGTATTACCATTAAAAAGCCCCCATGCTGGGTATTAGGCACTACTTCTCTCATAGTTGGCATGTTGTAATAGGTTCTGAATGCTGTAATACCCCTTTGAAATATTGCTGGAAGTAAAACCATGCAGAGAAATGGAGGAAAAAAATCCGTCTTGCACGTTAACCTATTCTTGAGCTCGAACCGCTTCTCACACTTCTCTTTAATTTAGGCATGGTGCTTATATAAATTTGGAAATATGCCTATGCCTTATCTGGTTTGTAACTTAGCAACCTTTAATCTGGGTTTCTTGCTGCTCCTTATAAAGCGGTTGATAAATCTAGTCAAGCACTTACAGTATACTTGGTAAAGAGAGTGTAAGGGCTTCATCAAACACATAAGTAATACCCAAAGTTCCATTCATTTTGCTGACATTTACCTTTACGCATAAAGACAAGCACAAAACCACCCACTGCTCAAAGTCACGTATAATCAGATTTAATGGCTGTACATTGCACAAAACACTTGCTAGAGGGAAGGCTGTGATTTGCAGACTGAGGAATTTTCATACAGCATTATTTGTCTGCAATAGGATGATCTTTCATTTAATCACTTAGCTAATTTGCTATCTCTGTATTTAAAGAGGGAGTTAGCTAGAGGAAAAATTGGAAGGAAGCAAAAAATTGAGAAGATTATCTTGACGCAGTATATTTTTTACAATCATTTGACCCCACTGAGGACCATGAAGCACAGTTGGGTTCAATCCTATTCACAAGGCGAACATACCACAGAAAAAAAGACCTGGGAGCTCTGAATGACATAGTTATCATGAGTGCTTGGTGTATTTATTAGAGCACTGCACCTTATCAAAACATGTTTTGGCTGTGGAACTCCTGGAGGATGCCCTGCAAGCTTCTCTCTGCTTTCCTCACACATTAATGCATCTACATCCTCCCAGAACTGCATTTTGATATTTTGCATTTCATGAATGGCAGACATGTCCAAAGGGCAGAGCTACAGGCTCAGAGTTGGAGACTGCCTCACAGGTCACGATTTTTTAGACACTTAATTACGCTGCTGCATTTGAATCGTCTGTTCGGAACAGTGTGGGTATTTCTCAAGATGTCTTGGTATTCTTTTTTATCTCCAAAGTAAGCCCTGAGGTAGGATGAGCTCCAGGAGACCAATATTTAAAGAACAATAGCAAAGGGATTGCTGTTTTGCAGGGTTCAGTTTTAGGGGTTTGTTTCAGGGGAAGTGAGAGGGGAATTTTATCAGTGCTGTGAAATAAGTCCTTTGATATTAAGATAGTGAAAGCTGTAGACAAAACGGATCTGTCCAACAGCCCAAAACATATAGCAAAGGTCAATCCATGAGAAGGGGATTTTATGAATGTGTCTAAAAGACATGAGTCATATTCATTTAGGATTTTTACAGTCTTTTCAGTGGACTTTATTTCAGAAAAGGAGCCAGTTCCATGATGGTTTGGCTATAGGATGGTACAAAAAGAGGTACCTCTGTCCACCACAAGGGAGTGGGGGAAGAGGAGAGGATAACCATAGGATCCATGTCATTAGCAGACTGCAAAGGTTTGTTTAGTCCTGATAATTAATTATACCCCACTTCAGCTTTCTACTGAGAGTCCAACTGAGCCCAAACCCAGGTCAGGTTTGCCAATCTGCTTTTTTTATCACACTGGTTTCTATGACTACTGAAGAAAGTTAATATTTTAGTACTGTTCCCCCTGAACCTTGTGAGTATCCATTGCACTTGCTTGTGAACCTTATCACCCTACAGTGAGAGGAAGCATCTTCCTCTTAGTTGATTTTTTTCATGGCTGGAAGAAGATTCCATTACATGGTTTCAGTGTTCCCAGTATGAAATATAAAGCTCTGTGTAGATGGAACTTGCATTTTTATTTTAAACATCAAGATCCATCAAATTAACTTCTTCACAAGGCAAAAAATGGTCTGCAGTGCACTGACATGATTTCCTCTGACAACACTGCCAGTTCATGTAGGAGTAACACCAAGGAGACATGCTGGAATTAGAAAATACAGGCAAGCAACAGCCAAGAACCACATGAGAGCATAGCTTGGTGATAGCTGCCAGTTGCATGTTCGATTTAGCAGATGTCTGTGGGGCTTCTGAGTTTTAACATCTCCATTGGTTTGCTCAGACATATCATGCCTTTCTTGTCAGGGTTTGTGTGTTCTTTTCTCCCTCCCATGGGCTTTTATGCAGTGCCCTTTCAAAATTTGACTATGGTAAGTTAGATAAATAGACATTTCTTCTTCATATTTGCAATAGCCATGTGCTTCTTTCATTTACGACATAAAATATAAAGTTTTGGATTTTATGCTCTGCAATAATAATTTCCAATCTCATAATTTCAGGGCTAGCCTTTATACCAAAAATATGGCCTGTATCAGCAATAGAGGTGGCCAGCAGGATGAGATCCCCGATTGTAACCCTGAACTCAGCACTGGCCACACCTTGAATCCTGTGTCCAGTTCTGGGCCCTTCACTACAAGAAAGACACTGGGGTGCTGAAGGGTGTCCAGAGAAGGGCAACAGAGCTGGGGAAGGGTCTGGAGCACAAGTCCTTGGCTGAGGGATCTGGGGCTGTTTAGCCTGGAGGAAAGGAGGCTCCAGGCGACCTCATTGTTCTCTACAACTACCTGAGAGGAGGTTGCAGCCAGATGGGAGTTGGTCTCTTCTCCCAGTTAGCAAGCAATTGAACCAGAGGAAATGGCCTCAGGTTGTGCCAGGGGAGGTTTAGATTGGATATTAGGAAAAAATTTCTTCATGGAAAGGGCTGTCAAGCATTGGAACAGGCTGCCCAGGGCAGTGATAGAATCACTATCCCTGGAGGTGTTTAAAAGAGGTGCAGATGTGGCACCTGGGGTTTAGTGGTGGACTTGGCAGTGCTGGGTTAGTGGTTGGACTCAATGATCTTTGAAGTTTTTTCCAACCTAAACGATGCCGTGATTCATATCTGTCTAATAAAGAGGGAGGTGAAATTCCCCACAACACAGTCCAGTGCCCAAATTATCTAATGTCTAAAACGAGATACTGTGAACACTCTGCTCCCACTGGAAGAACAAGTAGAAGGGCTGATGTCAGACAGCAGAAGAGAGACTGAGCTGAGCTGGGCAAAGCTGAGCTGAGCTGAGCTGAGCTGAGCTGAGCTGAGCTGAGCTGAGGTTCCAGCCTGGTCTCCAACCACCAAGCCCCACTGCTCTGCCTGTGCATGACTAGGCAGTGCAGAGGGACTGTGAAAGGACCAAGGACCACGTTGCTACAGGCATTCATGCAGACATTTTGTAAAGCAATAGGCAAGTTTTTAACATCAATGGAGAAATTTCACAGCTTGCATGCTTCCTAAATAATTTCATTTGGTTTGTTCCTTCTTTATTAAAGGCATCCATTATATAACATTTATGTATGTATATAAACAAATATATAGCTAAGACTTATCTTAGCTAGGTGTGCTTACAGTCACATATATACGTGCATATCTTTTTCCTTTTTCAAATTTTATAATGAATGGGTATTGAAAAAACCTAACCTCTTGAAAATCCGGAAATGTTTGTAAGATTTGTTATTTTCTCCTCCTTATTTCCTGAGCTAGTTGTGAACATGATAAACTGATTAATTTTTATTGCAATAAAATTCTTATGGTATCTTCAAAAAATATTTTTTTAAATCAGTCCATTCTAGAAGTTTGAAGAACAACAAAACACTTATTTTTGCTTATCTCTGCCTTTCTAATTGTCACTATGAAGCATCCCTGTCTGTCAGGGAGTGTGACAGCAGCGCCAACAGACATGAATATGCTTCTGCTTCAGCAACACAGCCTCCTAATATTGCCTCCAAACCAAAAAGAGAGGTGATGTTGTCCACCAGCACCGTTGCTTTGTATGCCCTTGGGCCATTCCAATGTGCTGGTCTAGCTCACTGAAACGTTTGAATTATTATCCATGTTCACTACTTGTCTGGAAAAACAGTTGAAATTAATCTTGCTAGTTTTCTTTTAAAAATTCAACTCCTGCAGCAGCTTACCTTGCCATGGTATTTTCCAGGAGTTCAATTAGGGCTAGCATTTGTAAATTATTTGCTAGGCAGCTGCTTTTTACTGAGACACCATGAGACTGCAGGAGGGATGCTCAGCTGGCACACAATCTGTTCCAGCTCTTGAAAAACCCTCTTCTCACCGGGGCCCCTTTTGGCCACCGAGGCCCAGAGCCCACAGGTATTTGAGATGAGCAGGACTGCTGGGAAAGCCTATGCTAGAAAGCTTGGGCTTCAGTCAGCTCCAGTTTGTCAGTGCTGCAGGTCGCTGGCTGTGTTTCTCCAGGCACAGGCACGGCCGTGGCTCTCGCAAGAGCCAGGCTGATGGTGCTGCAGCCGGAGCCAAGCCCCGTTTGAACGTGAGCCAGAACACCACCTGCACTCAGTGGCAGCTCCAGCACCGACCCTCGCCTGGGCCCATCTGCTCCTGCGGCAACCCAGCACTCACATCTCTTTCCTTCTGTCTCAAGCAAGTAACTTGGCTCTTTCCCCTCCAGCTTGGTGTAACCCGCAGCGATCTCCCTGCTGCAGGGATGGCCTCCTGACACCCACTGGGGAACACAAATGTTCTCTTTTCTCTCCTCTTCTTTGCTGTCAACGTCCAACCAAATGCAGGGGCTCAGAGCTAACAAGGTGGGGATGGGGATGAAGGGACAGGCTGAGTAAGGATCCTATGAGCTCCTCAGATGTTCTGATTTAAACTAAAGGACTAAGGAAAGAGTGTGGAAAAATATTGCTGAGATACATACATATTTTTGGGGAAGCTGGATCTTTCCCATGCTGCCCAAAGTTACAAGTAACTCTCATAGAGTCAGTTTTGCTCTGTCTTCACATTACATTCTGCCTCTGGACCAATACACCAAAGTTGCGGCTCTGGTGTTGCTCAGTTGCTACTCAGGTGGCCCTGAGCAACTGTTGTATCTTGAAGAATCCTTTTGGCTCAGAGCACTCAGAGCTCAGGTGTCCAAGGTCTTAGGGCTGTGATGGAGCAGCGGAGCAAAGGTTCTGTCTCCATGCCCCAGGGGCAGACAGAAGTGTCAAAGCACATGGCCCTGATGCATGGAGACAGAGTGACCCCGGAAAGAGAAAAGAGCCAAAGCTAGGTGAGAGCTGAAGGACAGATGAACCTAGGGTGCCTTAGCCCAGTTGCCTGACTCTGTTTGGTTGTGACTGTGATGTTTTGGTTGCCTTCACTGTACTGGTAGGATTGGCATTTGCTTAGACTGGAGGATCTGAGCTCTCTGGGGACAGCAGTCTTTGTCAGCTGCTCATTAGTGTTTGTGCTGAGTTAGCACAGCTTGTGGAATCTTTCTGAGCTCCAGTGGGGGCAAATGAAAAGCTATGTTGTATTTAGGAGATTTTTTCTAACTAGCTCTCTTTGTCATCTTCTTGTTAGTGTGTATGTATTTTACCAACGGGTAAGGTAATGTGAGGTACTTTACCAATGGGTCTGAGCAAATTCCTGATATTCTGCATTCTCGGGAGCTGTCAGTATTCAAAATCTGTGCTGCTCCAGCCCTTGTAAGAGATGTCTAGAGACAGATGGAAGGAAAGAGAAAGTGAGAGCAGAGAGGGAGGAAGATATATAAGGAAAACATGATGGCATAATACAAAGGGGTTTTTTGTCTACCTGTTAGCACAGTGATCACGTGCATCACCACCCCAAAAGACAGGTAGTAAAACCTCTGCTGTGCTGTACAAGATTCCTGCATGCTTCTCTGCAAACCCCAGCACAGGTGAGCTGGAGGAGCAGTGCCAATCCCTGACAGGGTTAGGCTTTTATTCCCCCTATAAATACTACATTTCTCTATCCAGCTCCTCCAGCAAGCTGTTGAGACAAGATGCTCTGAATAGCTTCCTGGAAATGCCTACTGATGGGATCTGGGGGCTGTGCCTATTCTAGCAAACAAAGCAGGGTGACAGACAGAGCATTGGCCTGTGATCATCCTCCTATTTAACTGAGTAGATGGAGTAACACATTACCCAGCATGGATTTGACCCATGCCAAGCGGTACTTTCCTGGACAACCCCCAAGCACAGTTTGTGTGATACATAGGCCAGGATCTGTTTCCAGAAGACAGAATAGATGTAGTCACTCTGCCCAGGAGGAAGGAGGAAAGCAACTTCTGCTACAGAAGTACAGCTCAGAGCTTGCCACTTCCCTTCAGGGAACAAAGAACAGACGCTTTACCTAATTTATTAACATTTTTGTAGCCAGGGACACCTCAAGCCAGATTGTAGACCTTTTTTTTGCTAATATCAGTTGAATGACACAATTCTGACCGAAACAAAAAACCTAACCTCAGCATAAAGACATGAAAAAACTCTTAAATATTCTAAAATATTTTTGTATGCTTAATAGGGCCCGTCTTTCAAACCTGAGAGTTCAAAGCCAAAGGACATTCTCCTGAGAAGCTGGACACTCCCAGTGTGATGACATCAGAAGACAAATTTCTGAGTCACTACGTTTCTAGGAAGATAGGACTGAGATTGGCCAGCACTGAGACAAGGACAGGTGGGGAGACTTACAGGCTCATGAGAAGAACAGTCAGAAGAGGAAGATTTCTTCCACAGGAAGAGGAAAAAAAGCAATCAAAAGGAAAGATTTGCAGATGCTTAAGAGCTGTCTCAGGAAGTACATTAGTATGTTGATTGAGATGTCAAGTATCTAATAAACGGCACAGGAATATGCAGTTTTATGCATGGATTTTATTTCCACATATGCTTCAGATGTCCTATGGGGAAATTTAAACAAAATCTAAAGCTGCTAACAAATCCCTTTTGGTCTGGATTTAGTTTACTCTGCTTTGTTGTAAACGCAACTGGCTGATTTTTGCATAAATGTGCATGTTAGTCCCTCATATGATTCTCATTGGCAGTAAAACTGCCGTCTTTAAGTTACGACATTTTAAGGCAAATTTCTCTGAATTACCTTTATTCGCATAAATTTGGTATCTCCTTGGTGGCCCCTGATACATAGGAGGAGAAAGCAGAACTGCAGCATTATTATTGGTTTAAAGCCTTGCAATTGTGCAAGCCTTTGCCATCTCTAGCCTGCTAACTGTGTGCTACCTTGTGCTCACAGCTTCAGTAAACTCAGAACTCAATTCAGTGTAGTTAATATGTCCTGGGTAATATTTGCAGCTACAAACATCAATCCTAAGTTTATACCAATGGTGACTACAAATGCACTTAAGAAAAAGTCTTCTCTTAGCGTTCTACCTTGCCTACGAGCTGTACTGCCCCATGCCTAACATGAAGGGTCTGCTATTTTTCTGTATTTGATCCCTTTTCCACAACAGCAGCAACAGTAGGAGAATAGCCTATGGCACAGCCTGCCCTTTCCCACGTGGCTTTTATCATTCCCTGCACCCATCTGTGCACATGGTGGGTTCTGTGACCCCTGGTCCCCAGGGTGTTTGCCACCAGCCCTCAGGGTCCAACTAAGAAATTGGAAAACTTAGGCTGTGCAAAGGCCTGTGTCCCTAAGACTGAACTGCAGTGTCTTTTCAGGGCTTTTTTTTTTTTTTTAGAAACTACTAATATTTCTAAACATTTATCATATCCAAAGGATGCATTAAAAGATCAACTAGACTCTGGCATGTAAAGTCAAATGTATTAAATTGCACACTACTTAATAGAAAGAGTATTTTTGTTTGAGATATCCTCTGCCAGTCTATCAGGCACCAATTATTATGCCAGTATCCTTTCAAATGTCATTTTCTGGTTTTTCGTATACAAACAACTTCATACACTACAATATATTACTAAGTATCAGCAGTGACTAGTGCTTGCACAATATGAAAATCTGTTCCCCTTTACCTATGAGGCAAATAGTCTCTTTCTAGACAGTGAAATCAGTAATGTTACTGATTTGTCTATCAAAAAGTACAAGACATGGGGATAAAACCCCAAGTTTTATTACATGTGAACAAAACCGTGTCAGTCAGTGTAGATGCAAGTGGTTATGATCATTTACTTGCTGTAGGCTAACAGCTACAGTGTTCACCAGCAGTACATACTCTTGCTTCTTTGAGAACACCGCTTTCCTAAAGCTGAAAAAAAAATTGAAGCAAAAGCAGGTAGGAGAGAGTCTGTCGACATCAGCTTCAGGATAGTGACAAGCAATGAATGTATGTGTGGTATCACTAAAGTAAGTTTGGGTTTGCCTGTTGGCATTTGCCCTTCTTGGAGGAGTTTTCACACCAGAGATCCAAACCAACGTGACCATGCTGCCATAGCCCATGGTAGCCAGCCATCCCAGTGAGAGTGCAGGGTGACACCTGCTGCAGCCCTGGCAGGTCAGGACAGTGGGCTGCCGCAGGTGGAATGGCTTCCTTTGTCATAGTGGTGTTATTTCCAAGGGGAAGGGTCTCCAAACACACAGGCATGGTCTGCTTTTGGGATAAAGGGATGAGGAGCCTGTCAAAAGGGCAGCTGTTAAGTTGGTACCACCTGGAAGTCTCTTCTCCCCTTTCATATGGGGCTGGAGGAAGGAGCCAAGTTCTCCAGGGAATCATTCCAGATCTTATTCCACTTCTGCCTCTCCTTCAGCAGCAGAAGCAGCTCCACACCACATTCAGTTTGCCTGTTCTGCTGCAAAGCCTCAAGGAAGCTCAGCACTGGAACCACAGGGACAGAGCTGACCACAGCCAATGAACCCAAAAGACACCATCTTAGAGAGGCCAGTTCTGTACTCTGGTGGATATTCTCTCTATTTCAGGTCAGGAAAAAGCAAATTCTGCAGAAAGTAGAGCAGCAACTCCTAATCATCCATATCTGTGCAAAGACTCCTCAGAGGAGAAATGCCTCCCTTCATTAAATGATGAAAGGGAAGTAGAAATACTACTAAACCCAAAATGATTCTAAAAGTAATGGGCAGAAATAAAGAAATGAGGAAATACAAGTAATTACTAAGGATAGAAGAGACGCCATTGGTCATCCAGGGTAAGGCTAACCAGGCAGAGTTATTAACATACATCAGGAGCAAATGAAATGAAATCCCATTAACAGCTTGGACCTGCTATTAGACAAGGTGGGCAGGATTATTGATCACAAAGGACAAAAGGCAGAAGTACTCAAGCAGTGGTTCCCCCAGGTGCTGAGAAGCTGATGCATCAACAGCCAGAGTCAGCCATGGGGGTCTGGCACAGCAGAGAGAACACCTTCCCACACATCCTGTTCAGACAATTCTGACTTTGCAAGACCAGCTAAGCTGTATCTATAAGAAATAACAATTGTGGTCAAGGAACTCTCTGAATTAGTAGTGCTAATAAATCCTAGAATGATAAAAAAAAAATCCAACCTGCAACGTTACAAACAAGCTTAGATTGACATTGGTCTCTAATAAAATGCAGGAAAGGCTGGCAGGGAAAACAATCACCAAGGAGTCAAAAGAACAAGTGATTCAATCAATACCGTTGGGGGTTTTTTCATTTTTATAATCTACCTCAAAAGTTTTGTGACATTACAAATTTGATTCAGTTACCCAACTTTTATAAATCATTAGAGCAAGTCCTTCATAATATTCTCAGAAAAATTAGCTGTACAAGAAAATCAATACAGACTCATTTTAAAAAGATTAAGGATTGCTCAGTTGGTAGATCTCAGTAAGGCATTTGCAATGGCTAGGGGTTTTTTGAGCAGAAGCCTCCAGAGAGCTGCTCTCATCCCATTCAACGATCATGAAGAAAATATTAAATCATTGCTGATAGAATTTGTAGCAAATAAAAAGAAAATAATGAAGAGAGAAGAGATGACAAGCATAGGTCAGGGTCACTTGGAAAGGGGTTTCATTTGAATGCATGTTTCAACACAACCAAATGTAAGGTAATTTTTCAGGAGAAAACAAATCCCACTTATAAATGGGGGCAGAGAATATCAGAGGAAGCAGTGGCTTTTAGAAGGATATAGTAGCTGTAGAAGAAAAATAACATAATGGCTGAAAGTGCAAAAAAATTCCATCAAAGACAAGTGCCAAGAAGTAAGGAAATACCATTGTTTGGTTGTACATGGTGCTTGTTACTTTAAAATACAAAATTGACCATGAGCACCAATAGAGCTGCCATTTCTGCTTCTCAGGCAGCCAGTCTGCTTCCAGCTTCTGTTTTTTCCCTCCTGCTAATGTGTCCCAGTGACAGGGGCCAGCCAGGCTCAGCACCTGAAACTATGAGCAGGACAACTGAGGGCAAGGCACTGGCTATTCCTGTCCCCAGGAGGTCCAGGGATGCTGCAGGTGGGGAGATCAGGGATGTTACACTGGTACATCGGGGAAATATAAAAGCTGGGGAAGAATGCTCAAATTTGAGAAGCATCTTCTGGTGAAAAAGTCTAAAGTTGTAGTCTCTTTTGATTACCCAAGGAAAGGATAAGAGGCTATTTTATTAGTGTAACAGAATTTAAATGCTTTATCTCTTAGAAAAAGATGTGCAATTCAGTGGTTGGAAATCAGAGCCAAACAAACTCAGTTTAGAAACTCTTCCTTTTCAACAAAGACGATAAATAATTATTGATCCTTTACTTGCAGCTTTTAAAACATGAAAGAATGTGTCATAAAATAATGTGCTATGGTTCAAACAAAAGTTTAGGCTGGAAGGCAAAATCATTGTACAATGAGTTGAGAGACTCAGTAGAACACTAAGGGCCTTCTGCACCTACTTTTTTATTTTCGTATTTTTTCCAGGCCTTGGAACTCCCTGGGAAATCTGCTACTATCCTCCTTGGCTTTTGTTTTCCTTTTCTGAAACCATGGCGTGACATGGAAAAAATGTAAATACAAATGATATACATTTTGTGCTTAGGTAGTTTTTCAATCCTGAATTTTCAAACCTACATAGATTACTCAAAGAACTTATACTGATTTTAGAAATTTTTTCTAAAAATATGGGAATGACTACTCATACTAATATTTCGTACTCTAGCCATGAATTGGCTGTAACTATAAAGTTTTCTGCATATTTTAATGTCATCATTTTTTAACATTGTAAAACCTTATTTTAAGACTACATCATGCAGTGGTTTCAAGTTACTCCTAAACTGTAGTGCCATTATGTTATAACTAGACTTTGCCTGTACATCCCTGAGCACAGCAGTCCTACAAGCTGGAGGCTGTGTCTATGACTGAGTTATTTTCTGATCACCTAATGTATTTTTGGACCCCAGATACCCTCAGCTGAGTTTATGCTGCAATGACAGTGTCATGTGCTAACTAGAGTATATCAGTCAGTAGTTGCAGGTAACATGGAACTATAATAATTTTACAGTAATTGCTGTGTGATTATTATGTAATTCATGTTTGATTACAAAATAAAACATATTTACTTTGCCATTAATGTTTTAGCTATATCTACCTATCTCTAAGAGATTTCAGCCGTAAGGTAGTGGCTAAAGTAGAAATTACTTTCTCCAGGAAATAATCCTTATTCCCAAACGGTCATTTGAAAGGAAGAGTCCTTTTGCTCCATGATTCAGTGAAGCAGTTAGCTCATTTTCTGTGGCCCAGGAGACACATTACGTGGTCAGGACAGACTACCAAGATCACATGTACCGTTGGTCTCAATGGGGTCAGGATTCACCCTAGGCAAGGAAGATCCTAAGTCCTGAGTCAGATAAAACTGCCCTTTGATGTAAAAAAAAAAGGCTAAAAGAATCTCTTTGGAGGTTTTTGCAAATGATGGCATGGAAGAAAATTACAGAGGAAAAGTGATGTTTTCTATGGTAAGCCTCCAATGCTTTTTATTTGACTGTTGAGTTGGCATCTCCCCAGTGCTGGCTGAGACAACTGCAAGGCTAAGGGTTACTCTGACACCATGTCCATCCAGAAGCTCTTATACTGGGGATAAATGCATCGAACCAAACCATAGACAATAGAGCACATTTGTTGCACCGCGCACCACAGAGGACTACTGGTGCTTAAGCAATGGATTACATGCCCTTACAGTATAAGAACATCCATGACCAAAATTTAACATCCATTTTTAGTGACCCAAAACTGCAAGTTCTTCTGTAATTAAAGAAGTAAAAATTATTTTAGAAAATTGATATTTGATTCAGCTTCAGCTCCTCCCCATCTCACATTGCTACCACAATTTATTCCCTTTCACTTTTCCCATTCTTAACATCTTATCTTGCTTGTCATAAGTACAGTTTATATAAAAATCAGTACATATCAGGCAGAAGTAGCATGGAGAATAATTTCTGTAGGCCCTAAACTACAGACTCATGCTGACATTAGTTACCTCCTTTGAGACTTACATGTTTTCTTTCCTAGATAAATTCATGCAATAATACTTCAGACTCAAAGTCCTGTTACAGATTAGATTTTGTAAATAGTTCTTTCTTTTTTTTTAATTATGGGGTTTTTTTTCCATTTACTTCTGGCTTGGCCCCAGAGGTTATTTTGGAATAAAACACAAGACTTTCTATTTCCTTTGGATGCAGTGTTTAAACAAGGATTTGGAAACCTCAGTAACTGAGCACATGACATGGCATGGAAAGGGACTTTCTGTCAGCCTCTTGGGCCAGTTGGGAGCCCACTCAAGGAGTCACATGAAAGAAATTATCCTGACTAAGCAGCAGCAGCCAGGCCGAGCCCCAGGTGGCAGCCAGCACCAGGCAGAGACTCAACCCCATAGATATGGAGGGAGCAGTAGGCACTGATTTTGTGACAGTAGAAAGTACTAATTCCATTCCAATTCCAATTGGAAATGGCCCCTGACTTAGCCTTTTATAAGGTCACGTGCATGATAGAAAAATTCTGGGAGGGGAATTCAGTCAGGTTTGTAATTTTGGGAGCTGTCAATTTCCATGGTAGCCCACGGAGGTCTCATCAGCATTGCCACTGGAGACTGGGGGTTATCTCAGCTGGCCAGCCGAGATGCGTCCACCTAATGTGAGCAGTGGCACTCCCTACAGGAAGAAGATGTCTACTGTCTGTGACATGAGACTAGTCTCATAGTTAAAATCACAGAGTTGTAGAAAGGTTTGAGTTGGAAGAGACCTTAAAGATCACCTAGTCTCAACGCTCTGTCAATCATGTTAGCAAAATTTGTGCTTAGTGAAGCCATGTTGGCTGTCAACAATCACTTCTGTATTTTCTATTTGTCCTAGCATAGTTTTCAGGAGGATCTGCACTATGATCTTGCTGGGCATAGAAGTGAGACTGACTGTTGCACAGTTTCTCAGGTCTTCCTTTTTTTACTACTGTAAAAATGGGGATTGGGTGTCCCCTTCTCCTGTCAGTAGGAACTTCACCAGACTGCCAAGAGTTCTCAAATATGATGGATAGAGGCTTACCCAATTCATCTGCCATTTCCCTCAGGACATGCAAAAGTATCTCATCAGGTCCCATGGACTTGTGCACCTTCGGGTTCCTTGGATGGTCTCAAACCTGATCTTCCCCTGCAGAGGGTGGTTCTTCAATCCCCCAGTGCCTTTGCCTTCTGTGACTTAGCATGTTTGGCTGGAACACATTTAGCAGTGAAATCTGAGGCAAAAACGTCATTAAGTACCTCAGCCTTCTCCATATCCTTGGTAACCAAGTCTCCCGTTTCCTTCCAGAGAGACACTATACTTTCCCTGGTCATTCTATAATGCTAACACACCTATAGAGATTTTTCTTGTTGCCCTTGATGTGTCTAGCCATATTTGATTCTACAAGAGTTTTAGCTTTCCTAACTCAATCCTTGTCCACAGAGATGATGTCTCTGTATTATGCCCAGGTTCCCTGTCCTTGCTTCCACCTCTGTAGGCTTCCTTTTTGTGTCTGAGTATGTCCAGGATCTCCTTGTCCACCCATGCAGGCCTCCTGACATTTTTGCCCAGTTTCCTCTTTGCTAGGGTGCATTGCTCCTGAGTTTGGAGGAGGTGAACCCCGACTACTTGAAAGACAAATTTTGCTTTTCCTATTTGAGGAGCTGGGCCCAATCTTAATGCTTTCATCCTCCCAGTTTGTCCACAGGAGCCTCTACACAAGCATCATGAAAGGGCACTCTAGTAAATTCGTAAATCCAGTTCAAAACTGACACTGAAAGCACTAACTAAAAAGCTGTTCCATAACAGCAACTGTCTTTTATCCAGATTATTCAGCAGTAAGCAGTATTTATAGTAAAGCTCCTGATTTATTTGTAATGTTTATAGAAAAACGTCAGAACGAATTACTTACATCCGATACAAACTCTGCTTTACAATTCCATCCATTTTGTTAGGTTTTTAATACTGGTCCTAATTTGCATCTTTATGTTAAAACATGAAAATAGAGCTGCTTTCCTTGAACACCCTCATTTTTCATTAACTTCAATAGAAATGTCTCATGTAAAAGGAATGCTAGATCAGAAAGTGGTGGCTACAGTAAGAGCAAGCTAAAAAATGGCATGCCAAAGGGGACAGTGTTCTCCAGTGCTTTATAAGGAATATCCCTTTTAAATCAGGAAATATTGTGCATAAAGCTTAGCAAAAATTATGAGCTTCATTTTAGATCCCCCAGCTAGTTTTCTGTGGGTCTCATACTGGTTTCAAGAAATATTTTACGGTCCCAGAGTGAGTTGAAAAGGATCCTTTCATTATATACAAACCTTCTGACAAAATGACTGAAGTCGGAGTAAAGAAAAGGGCATCCACTTACAGCAATTAGCTTTTAAGAGCAAAACTCTGGGTATCTCTGTTTTGGTTAACATGGCAAACCAAGGGAAACTTAGTTCATGTGTATAAGTTATTCTAACAGTGGTGTCTTACAGATGGAACACAGCATACATCAACCTATCTCTTTAGAACAAACGCTTCTAAAATTAAGCTTTAAAACATCCATAGGTATACACAGAATAAGTCTTTTACTTCTACAGATGATATTTACTATCATTTCCTTTTGATCCATCCTCAATATTTGCCCCCTCAGCCATGTGTACAAATGGCAGTGTTTTTCCCCTGAGCAGTTAGAAAGATTGTAATGGCATTGAATATGACCTGGTTAAAACATTGAATAGTAACAAAACAAAAGCCCAAAACAACAGAAAAACAGATCACACTGTAATTCATGTTGTAAACCAAAGGTGTTTCTGTCAGTCCCAGCACAACATCATACTAGTCACTTCTGTCTCCTTTTGTTAAAAAAGTTACATTCCTTCTCTAGAAATTTGTATTTTATTCCTGATTGCATTATGTATTCTCACTGAGAAAGTGCAGAGGACATGAGTATTTAAGTATGCGAATCAGACAAGACTGGAACGTTGCCAATTTTTCAGTCTATTTTTTCACCAGTTCACTGGAGGTTCACATACTGCTTCCTAACCACTAATAGGAGTTATTTGCCACGTGCATGTCGTGCACTCATTGTGGAAAACTGTGAGGCACTTCGTGGGTTGTTTGTACCTACAATGTAAGAACGTGCTTCTGCACCAGTGATTTCCATTGATGCATTGCTACTGATGCAAGCAGGAGCTCCCGCCACGGAGGATGTTTCCTCTTCTTCTTTACGCGGGGTGGCAAATCCATTTCAGACATTGCCAGATGGGAACAGGTATTCTAATTAACCAAGCATCTGATATTGTTCTTAATAAATATTTCAGTATTCTTTCTGTATATTGCCATGAAGACGCTTTAAACATGGGTTTAAGGTAATAAAAACATAGAAGTCGGTAATAGGTGTAGAACAATACAGACCCACGATTGAGACCTACATCATGCAGTAGCAAACAGGAGATATTTCTGTGCCAGGTAATCAGTTAAAAATGCAGAACCGCATAGACGGATACAAAGGCAAACACGTAGGAATAGCAAATGACCTTTCAGATGACACAAAGCCTGAAAATTGTCTGATGCGAAGGCAAATAAAGGCAAAACCTCAGTGTAAAAATGTTCGTTATGTCAAGTCTGCACAGTAACATCAAGATCCGGCTCAGAAACAGCTGAGCCCTCACTGTTGCCTTTAGTGGCTTTGAGATAAATCATTCCAGAAATGTCCCAGTGTCTAGAGACCCAGTTCATTTTCAAGCAGTAGCAAACAGGAGGGCTGACACAGTGAGGCGAGCTAACGAAGACCTCTGTTCTCACATTTATAAGAGATGATTCAAAACACAGAAGAGGAAAATTTTGGTTTTCAAGTGTCCTTGTCTGTCTATCCTGAATTGTCCTTATTTGCAAAATTTATTGCCTTAGTATTTATACCCTTGTGTGAAAATCTGAAGGATAGCATATAAGGTGTTTTTCAGAAGCTGCACTTTTTTACCAGGGAAACTGGAAAATTTTAATCAAAGTGTGTAATAAACTTACATTTTTTTATAGCCCATATTCCTCTTAAATAACCATAAAACCTTTTACAGAGGCCATGCTCCAATAAAGTTGCAGATTTATGCTTTGATTTAAAAACAAGCAAACAAGAATTTATGTTTTCCATTGAATGAGGAAAATATCATATTGCTGGTTTAGCTCTCCTTTTGCTGTACTATCTAAAGCAACAGTGATGATGTATGGAGTAATTTGGGAGGAAAAAACTCTTCAAAATACATCTCAAGAAAGCACAGTGAAATAACTCACCATGGGAGGAGGATGAATCCTCAGCCAGCCATCCCCAAGTTCTCTCAAAAGGACATCACAGACCTAACCTACAAGCATGAGAGCTGCAAGGAATGCTCCGTACAGTGGGGCACGGCCAAGTTACTACAAAATAATGTGGCTGTTTGGTGGGATTAGGCTATTTCGTGAGTGTGCACGGGTGTTAGCACAAATCCTGGTGTCTGTGCTGTCTTATGCAGAGAGTCTTGGCCCAGAGCAGCCAGCTTGGTGCCTGGGGAAGTGCTTCTACAAGGCTCTTCCAGGCACTGTGGGTTTTGCAATGCTGTGTTGTCCGGGGGTGTTTAAGCAAGCAGCCTCAGCATAGTCTGGAAGAAGGGTTCTGGAAACAGCTTTTGAAGGGGTGTAATTTCCATTGGCATGTTCATTTGGCTTCTGTTTAAACCAACAAACTTAACCAATATGTCATCATAATGCTTCAATGACTAATTAAATTAAACCTAGGGTAGTTCTAATAGTAAGCTAATCAGAAGCACATGTTTGGAGGCCAAATAGTTCTACTACCTCTTATCTATTGTCAGCACTTAATACAAACAAGCTCCCAAATAAGGCACAGGTGATGGTTAATTTAACCCTGCGGGAAACATACTAAAAAACCTACATGTAGTGTATCTTCATGAATGAAGGGGAAAAAAATTGAAAACAGAAAAAGAAGGTCAAAAATATTGTTGAATCAGAAGGGGCAAGTAAATAATTTAGGGTTGAAGAAACCTAGAGCTGTATAAGGCTGATGTGCAGAGCAAGAAACTAGCTTGGGCAGAGAGTACCAGGATGGTGCAAGGCACCTTGTTCAGCCTTTCCCCATCTGACTTGTGGCAAACTGGCTGCACCTCCACAGGAACACGGGACTCCAACAGAAGGCAGATGTTCAAACATGAGCCATGAAAGTCCTGCTAAAGAACACTGTCCTACAGAAACCCTGGAAAGTGGAGTTCAGAAGGCTTTCCAGGGGATCAGAGAAAGGATGGTGACATTTCACCTCTAGCAAGGGCTGAGTTGCTGTGCCTGGGATCCCCTCCATGGGTACACCTCCCCTCCTCCTCTGAGGCTTCTGGCAAGCACTACAGGGTGGGGTTTAATCACATAATTGGGGCCATTTAAAATAAATGATGATTTAATCCTCTGTTTCTCTAGCTAGTGATTGGAATTGGCAGATTTGGGAGAAAACCCTCCTGACAACCCTGTTATACAAAGTACGTGCTGGGGTTTCCTTCTTGATCTCTTCTCTCACTTCTCAGATCTTTGAGGGAGTCTAGGTGAACAGCTTGTGCAAGAGGCCTTATTTTTAGATGAAAAAGTTATATGCAACAAATCCTGCTTTCAGCTTTTCCTTTCATTTCTGGAAACTACCACTATGTCAGATTAAGACTGGTGGCTTCCCCTCCTGGAAAAGCACAGTGAAGGACTGCCTTTACTGAATCACACTTGATTTGATGTTTCTTGTGTTTCTGTGTTTGAAATAATTTCCTACATGTAATTATACACTTAAGCAGTATTTATGTGCATAAAACAGCTACACAGTTTTCCTGTTTTCCAAAAGAGATTGGCTTGCTCTAGGAACATTTTGCCTTACTACTGTGTTTTTGGACTAGATATTGCTACTTAGGATACAAATAAGGGTAAGAGACTATTAATTGTGCTTTTAAATGAATTGTACAAAATGGTCCCACATGAGGCCATATATTTATGCAGACAAAAAATGTGTTTACACTGTACAGAAGTGTAATTATATTGAACCCACACATGTGTAATAAAAAAAATTGGGAATTGACACTGCTTTAATAATGTGCCAAATATTAAATGGTGCTTTTAAAATTTAGATTCACAGTAAATCTTCTGAATTTTAAACAATCTGTCTACTGCCATGACACCAGTGTCTCATTCATCTGCTTGCTGACAAAAATCTGCCTCTGTCATATTTTGAGTGAGTGTAACATTTAAGAAGTTCAGTGATAGGCAAATCCTGCAGCACTCATACAGCTAAAAACTGACTGCAAATTGCAAGCGGTTAGAGACTGCAGGAGAATGGTCTCCTGCCTTTGTTAAACCCTCCATTTCAGGGTTTAACAGCACAGCTCTGGAGACTGCAAGGAACAGTCCTGCTTTAGTATGACTCATTCAATTTTTTTTGTAGTGTATGTGTGTTTCCCACTTAATAACTCCATGTGATAGAGTACACAACCCCATGACCTCCAACGAAATTGCGAGGACATAAAGGAGAATGGAGCTTAAGCTGTAATAGTGGCTGTGTAAAAGCCTTTGCGAATTAGGCTGCAAACAGACACAGAGTGATACAAACTTAACAGCTTTTAGGATTTTACTCACTACAGATCTTCAGCAGCCTTGTTTCCCATGCAGCCAATGGAGGCTCACAACTCTTCCAGGCTGGACTGCTATAGTGCCTTGAAGAGAGGTGGCAGGTCTTAAAATGATGCCGCATTGTTTAAGACGTAAAATGTCCTGGATCCCTAATTTTTTCGCACATGGTAGTCTGAATTATGGCACTTGAAGGAGCGTGCAGCAGGAGGTAGACCCTTGCAGACCCCAGAAACAGCCTTTTCCTTCTGGAGCGGGATGGTGACGGAGCATTTACCCCAGGATTTGCTCAGCTGGTGCAAGTCTTGTACAAGGTACAGTGTCCCAAACCCAACAGGCTCCAGCACGTACGTGGCAGGGAGTGTGACATCTTTAAGGACCCAGAAATAGGACTGGCCCCACGTGCTCTGGAGGAAAATTAAGTGCAGGTGCTGGGACTCAGCCGACGGGCCTTCGTCAGAGCTGGCAGGCTCAAATGTGCTTCCAGCCCCCAAAGTCAGGAAAGACCGTTTCATCCCAGCCCTGTGGGAATGGGTGTGTGCCTACTTCTCCACAGCTAATAAACATCAAGAGGTTGCTTGCAGGAGGAGGTTGTTTCTTTAGAGAGATTTGAGGCCAACCCTGTGCAGCTGGGAGAGGGCAACAGTTGTGTTCTGCTGTGAATCAAAAGGAAATGTCTCCTTTTTATGCCAGGCCAGGGATAAAAAGCACTCTGTACTAGAATGGCACTGCTGAGGGCGTTACCCTGGTGGACTGGAAGCAAAACCTTGCTGTCCCATGGGCCTCTAAGCTGAGACTCATTCACTTTGCATCCTTGCAGATGCCCAGCATTCAGTCCTAGTGCTTGTAGGAGCTGAGAAGAGTCCCCTCTGTGCTGATGTGTGGTGGCTTCAAAGAAGCCCTATGTAGAAAGTACTAGGTGTTTTTGGCCTAGGTAAGCAAAATTGGAGGTGCTACTTTAGTCTCTCTGCTGCACTTCTGATCAACAGGACTCACAGTCATGAGCAAATCCTTTCTACAGCACAACTTAATGTGGTTGACAACATGTATCTGTCAAATAAGGAAATTATCTATTTTTATTTAAAACACCCTCATACCAGGCTACACAAATATTTATAGCAATTGACCATCTGTCTGTGAGCCTTCAAGGTGCTTCATCACAGAGCCATTGTGCAAGGGAATTGAGGTGTAATGCCATCAGGTATAACCAGCCTCAGCCATCTGGTCTTTGGTTTGGGGGTGCTTTTCCAGAACTGGCTCTAAGTCCTGTTCTGTTAGGTTTGGTCCCTTCCTCCGCCCCACGATTTTATCCAACAATTAATGGAAAAGTGCAATGAAACTACTCCTGGGTGCAACCCAGAGCCCAGAGTTCCCACTTTGCTGGGGTAAGAGACAGGCTCTTGCTTGAAATCTTACTCTTAGACCATTAATTTTTCCTTTTTCCACTGGCAGAGGTAAAGGAACCTATAAATCTGTCTTCCCCTTTCTCCAGCCTTTTTTCCCCATTCATCTTGTCTACTCCATAATGAGTAGCACTGTCTCTTAAAAATCAGGAGCAACGGGTTTAAACCTTCCTTACACTGAAGTAGGCATCAAACCCCCACTTCCCAGTCCTTGACCAAGATCTTTAGGCTACCATGTAAAAGATGATTTGCAGAGGATGCTGCCATTGTGGAGGAAGAAAAGCCACAGTTACTACTATGCTTTGTGGTGTCAGTTCTTGCACTGCCAGTCAGCACTGACATTATAAATTGCTCCATTTATTAAGAATGAAGAATATTTTACATGAGTCTAATACAAAGGGAGATGTATCCCATTCAGGCTGAAATACAAATTTTTCTACAGTGGATCAAGCTGCCAAGTTTGAAGCAGCAGACACTTCAAAAATACGTAAAATTCTACAAAACACAGTTACAGGACAGCTTTTTCCAGACCCTTAGTGCCCTAACCTGGAAATGTGAGGTTTCAGGCTTCCCTTCACCCACACAAATCTTTTAAGGAGCTTACTGTTCTAAATTTATTTATTCTGCTTCTTGGTATAAATATCTGCTCTCTGTAACCTGAATGTTCACATCCTCCTTGACTTCCTATGACACTGAATTGCACAGATCATTATGCAAAAAGACATTCCCTTTTTGCTCAGACTCTTTCACTCAGTTTAAAATGTCTACAATAAATCACAGAATGTCCCAAGTTGAAAGGGACCCACATGATCATCAAAGAAGTCCGACTCCTGGCCCTGCACAGGACGACTCCAAGAATTACACCATGCACCTGAGAGCATTTCACCTCACATAGTATTGGTATATGTTGCCTGGTATGCACAAAATTTCTCAGTGGGGGTGGAAAGCATGGAAAATCCAATAACAAACACACTTTGAAAGTCAAGTTTGTTTGAAACTGATAGATTTCTCACCACAAATACTATTATGTCAACAGCCATACCTTTTGCCAGCTTTAATTTGTTTCAGTCTATTGATTGTCCCTTGTGGAATGTTCCTGCATCGCTCCTCTACGGTTACAGAAAGAGGAAGGATCACTTCCACCTATGGCTGCAACTGACACAGCCTTGCTGAAATCAATGGCATGACCTGCCATCTGAAGTCATTAATGTAACATTACGGCTATAAAGCCTGGGCCAGCTCTGCCTTGCAGGCAGGTGTACATGCCAAAGAATTTCATTAACGTTAGTAACACTGGACTGATGGAAAAGGCCTCAGCAGAACCACTCTCCTTGCTCACAGCTGAGGCACGAGCTTGCCTTGTGCATGCACTTGTGTTTGCTTAGGCAGCTTCGGTCTTCACATGTACTCCAGGCAGAGTAGTCAGAGCTGAAGTTAGACAGCTCTCTTACCAGTTTTCTCCCTCTTTTGCTAGACTAATGATCTGGACTAATTTCACCCTCCCAGGGGAAGGTCTTTGCTTCTGGCTGATGGTCGATGTGCTATCCATTTCCCCTTCTGCTGGGATATTTCACAAAACCACTCAAAACCCTTCATCCCTGCTTCAGCTTTCTTCTGGGAAGACGATCTGTGTCGAGCCAGTGGAAGCTATGAGTTACAGTCTGGAGCCCATCCAGGGAGGGGTGTTAAGAGTTTGCTGCTTTTCTGAAGGAGGCTTCACACACTCCCCTTGTAAAGCAAGTGTCCATTTTCGCTTCTCAGCCTGGATTGCTGAAGTGAGACCGAATAACTTCAGGCAATGTTGGGGGTCAAATTCAGGCAAATATTGCAGTAGATACAAGACTTGCATGAGCTTCAGCCATGCCTCTGAAATGGGCTAATCCCTTTTGCGTATTATCACACAGTAGCTCTAAAGATAACTGTGCTGATACTTGTGAAGAGGTCCAATTTCCCAGCAATTCGTGCTTCAGAGGAACACACGAGGAAGAACTGATTGCCTCCATTTCACGCAGCTCGATGCTTAGTCAGAGTGACACAGGACCCCTGCATGGAAGAGCAGGGAAAAGAGGACTGCTGAACAGCTGCCTGTCACAGAGCATCCTATGCAACAACTGAAGCAGGAGTTGAATGTGGAAAGCACCGTATGTGATCATGTAATTTACAAATGTATCGTAATGCCTCAGCATAAGGCAGCTAAATTAAGCTATGGATGCATAATCTAGCTTGCATGTAAGATCTTCATAAAGACTGTATCCCTTTTATTGTTATCAGTGGATGCTCCAGGCAATAAACAACCCTGCAGTTAGATTTCCTTGCTTGGGCACACAGCTGCTAAATTCAGCATTTATTAGTGGTGCCTGAGAGGGAGACTGGTGTTACTGATGAGAGACTGTACAAGGAATAGTTGCAGTATTGCAACTGCCTCTCTGTAAAAATGGCTAGGAAAAACATAGCTCTTAAAAATTGCTGTGTTTGGGGAAGACTCTACATGGCATCTGATTAATTAGAATACAAGGTAATTTTGAACAGAATAACTCTATGGGCTGAATGAAGGCTGCTTCCACATATTTACCTACTATGAAGCTCAGTTTAGATGGTCGTAATTGCTTGTTTGCTAATGGCATTATGAAGCTGAATTAATGGTGTGTACGATATATCTTAATGCTCAATAAAGGTGCTTCAATATTTCAGGCTCAGGGAGACTACTGAGTGTGAAAGATATATGTGAAAAGGGAAAGACTGATGCTCCCATTTTTCATTTTCATTATGGATGGACTTGATAACAGTCACCCTGCTCCACAGTCTGCCTGGGAAGAACTGATTTACATTTCTGCTTTGCAGCATGTGGCTTCTCTGGGTGAATGCCACAAAGGGTATCGTCCAGCTCACTGCTCCTTGAAGACCAGATTCCTCACTCTGAGCCGTGACAGGTCTGTGGTCCACCAAGATAAAGCTTATTAATGTGAAAATTTCATGTAGCAATAAGGGGTGTTGGAAGGAGGGCACCCCCCATGCACTGAAGGGTGCTGCAATGCTGTCACACAACCTGAGCTGATTCATATTTATATTTCTTGCAGAAGTGTTAAAATGTATACAGCCTTCAGTTACAAAATAAATACAAAACCTGCATCTGTGTCTTTGCAGAGAACATATGCTTACCAGTTGTAGAGTGATAGTCCTAAGCAGAAGGGTGGCCTGAGAGCCTGATCTAGATCGTATTCCTCCCAGGCAGGTGCTGGGTTCATCACCCTTCCCACCAAGCCTTCTCTTGTTAACGACAAACAGAAAGCACTGGCTTAGAGCAGCAACATTTTTCACTGCATTCTCAGAGACGAGGCTACAAGGAGCACAGGTGGGTCCTGTTTTGCCATCTGTAAGTGGAGAAGGTAATTTGTTGCCTCCCGCTGGTGCTGGGAGGTTCTGTTTGTTGCCATTTTGTGCTTTGTATGCAGAAGGTAATACACAAGTGCATGTTTGGTACAGATATTTGCCAGAGGCTTACAAAGCTTCCCATATGGCATCTCCACGCAGTGCTCATGAGCTCACATTTTCTCTGCACGGAACTGAGGCAATAAAATAGTGTCTCTGTCAAACTGTAAGCCTCCAGAATCCAAAGTTAATTCCTCAGAAACACTTTGGAGAGTTTTCTTTATTCTATTTTTTTAAAGCATCTGAAAGTTTTCTGGACTTTCAAATTTGTGTTCTAATTCTCATCGTAAATGTCCTCCGCTCCAACCCTTTAGGTTCTTTTTCTTCTCAGAAAACAAGAAGGTTGCAGTGGAACAGTGGAACAGTTGTGCTTTAAAATATGTACTTTTGAAATAACATTCCCATTTAGAGTTGGAACTGTTACTGTATGCTGAAAGTAATGCTTTCTTTCACTTTGTGTCTTAATCTTGAACACACTAACTACGACATTTTGCCTAAATGTAGACAAAGAACGTTTCTGTCCACTTTCTAGCCTTAGTAGTTCCCTCCCTAAAGAAAACAGTGTGCAGGGCGGGTGGACAGTGCCTAAGGACAGAACTTATCACCTGCCACCCTGCCCCTGCCCATCCCCTCCATTGCCCCAATAACAAAAATCACTTGCTAATTTCAAGGCCTATACTAAATTTGAGTTAAGTCATGCTTAATTACGACTGAGAGGGATAATTTTCAGTCAAGTTTAATGTCATATTACATAGTGGTACATAAGGTCCTTTTTTCACCGAGGGAGATACAAGCACTTATGATTTTATAGTTCGTTAATTAATTAATTTGTTCTGAACAGCAAAATATACACATGGTGCTTCCCAAGGATGTAACATATGGAGATAGGACATAATAGGTCACACTGAGTTGGGTGACTTGCCTAAACTCAAGTCTGGTACCTGTGTCTGACCTGAAGGTTAGCTGGTACTTTGATTCACCTTCAGCACTCACCAAAAAGGCAATTTAAATATAGTAGAAGAGAAAGCAAACACCATTTAAGGGAACTGTGCTTAATGCTGTTTCTTGTTCTGCCTGTAGTGCTGAAAATGGGACAAAAGCGTTTGGGACAAAACATTTTATCCCAAATGAAAGTTGGAAAACCAAACTAACTATTTTAATAAAGAGAAGTAATTCAAACCTAAATTGTACATAGGAAAAAACACCAAAACAAACACATAATATTATCATTGAAGGTCACCCAATGAATCCACAAAATATCTTAGCCATCTCCCCACTGCTGGTCAGTCTATGCCTTTGTAACTGCCAGATCTCAGTCACCCAAATTTCAAAGAGTATTTTACCCCTCATATACCAACTTTGTGAAGTAGAAGAAGCATTTATCCCACTGGTAGAAGGATTATCAAGACAGTGGATTGTTTAAGAACATAAAGGCAGCTTTAAGTTGGAACAAGGACAAGAAGCTGTGTTAAAATAGGGGAATTGAGCCCAGCTATTCCCCTTTTTCATCCTGTGCAGGTTGTAGCTGGGATCAGCCCCAAGCATGCTGCAGAGCCTGCTAGTTAGTTGCAGGGAGCCTCTCACTGTAGGGCACCTCCAGCTTGAGGGCTGAATCTTGCATCCCCATGCCCAAGGTGGCACAGTGTGGCAATGCCTTCCCCAAGGGCCCTGTTGCTGCCCCTCTGGGCCCCATTGCTTGTGAAATGCCAGCCTTGATTAAATTGTGTAGCCAAGGCCACAAGATAGCTTTGCATCTGCCCTGGCAGTCGTACCTACATCTTGCAATGCCCAGCACAGCATCCCCCAGTTTCACACGGCTCCCGTTTGAGAAAGGATCTCCATATGGTTAAATGGATGTATAAAATCCTAGAGATTTATGGGTTCAGGATCTTATCCAGACTGTTATAGTGATTTAGAGTTGGGTCAGAATCGAAACCTTTGATCACACACACAGAGTTGGGTGGCATTTGAAATCTGGATCCACTTCTAAAATCTGCATCTGACTCATCTCTAGCTACAGCCATGGTGCTTTATGGTTTTATTTCTATTCCAGGGGGACATTTTCATGCATGCCTTGTAGCAGACAGAGGAGGTGGGGCGCTCTATATGATTTATATTCAAGGTAATGCATACATAACTACATCTCTATTTCTCTAGCACATAGCGAGATATAAATTTAACTTTATTCATTTGCTGCGCTAGGAAACAATGCAGCTCCCTTGGCAACACATCAGCCACAGACAGGAGTTAGGTAGAAGAGAGATTCAAAACCAGTCTCCTAATTGATGTTTTGAAGTCATAAGCCATTCGTAGCTATAGCAGTAATGGCAGTAAATAGATTGGTTTGGGGACAGTAGAGAAAAAAGTCTCCATCACCAATCTTTATTTCAGTGAATGCTGGAACTCTTCAAATGTTTTCTGAAGATATTCAAGAAGAAGCCTTTCTTGTTTTGCTTTAGTAAACCACTCTGCTAGTCAGACGGTTGAACAAAAAATTGCAAACTTTTGATATTTTAAAAGGTTAAGACTTCTGTTTTTTTAAACCCAGCAATTTAATCTCTGTGTAAAAGAAGATTGTATTACCCTGGAAGAAAATTCATTTGTTTAGTTGGGAAGAAGTGACATCATTGAATATGATTCACTTATCTGTGGGTTTAGGTGAGCAGCCTTTTTTAAACTGATCAGGAGAACAAGGTGTTCAGCTGGCTCTGGAAAAAAGAAATAAAATGTTGTTTTCTGAAAAAAGGTAATGGCTGTTTCTTTTTGTGGAAAATGTGAAGTCTAACAGGTGTAAGGCAGAACGAAATGAACATGAAAGCAAGAACACATTTCCATATGCTATTTTGAGATCTCTGAGAGAGACTGAATCCATTTCCACATGGAAAAACAGCACACATATACAGAGTGGGATATTTCTGTTCTCCAACTGAGATGCATATCTATCCAAGGGGATACAGAAATACCAAACTACACTTTGAATTCCTGGGGCAAAACACCAATATCAGGAGCTTGTGTCAGGAGCTTGACATCCTGCAAGCAGCAGCTCCCGTGTGCACCATGACAGAGCTCCCTCTTGGTTGCTCCCTCATCTCTGTGACCCAGGGGGGGTCTCTCTGACCATATTTCTTCCTCCTCTAGATGCCACTTCACCTCTATGCTGAAGAATCCATGTCCAAGGTCAGATTTAGGGTCCTTTTGGGTTGCATAGACAGGATGCTGTCTACTAGCTGTGAACTCTGAGATACCTGACTAAGTGATGGATGCAAATTTACAGAAGATCCTACGTCATGGATCCTGAGACAACTAAGGCAGAAGAAGCTCCTGGGTGAGTAAAACTCTAAGGAGCCCACTTCCCACAGTGAAAATCACTGTTGCAATGGAGGTACATGGTCCTTTACGCCATGCATGGGGAGAGCCAGACATCCAGCAGGACAATGCTGAGACATCACCCTGCTGAGAAGGGAGCTGTCATATCTAGCCAGGAGGAAACAACAGGAAAAAAATGGGGCTGCAAAGCTGCCTAACTTCTAAAGCTGCAATAACAGCAATTCTCAGCTGTACACCTCTTCCTGAAGCTAAACCTTTCAGCCAGGTCAGCCACAGCACAGTCACTACTGTCCAGAAGGAGATGTTATCTTATGCATTCGAGACACCTCGGCATACCCAAGAAAGGCATGACAAAGGAAAAAGAAAAAAATACAAGACTAAAAACCCAAGAGTCCAGATTACTGTAGGGCATTGGATATAACACCAGGAGTCATCCAGGAGACTGAAGCTGACCCCTGTGCACTCCAGCCCACCAACCAACACTCCCCCGGTCCTTCAGAACCATCCCTTGAAGGCTAAAAGACACGGCCTCATGAGCCCACCATGTCTTTCAGAACTGCCTCAAAGACTGGGGTGTTCCCGCCAAGCCCTGCCCTTCAGTGCTGAGTGGAGAGCTGCTGGCCTATGTTGAGGATGGATTTAATCCCTCTGGTGCTTGGGACATGCATTTTGAGCTGGCATTACAATAAATGCACCTTACTTCAGTTAGGTTTAAGCTGATTATTCAGTGGCCAGCACCGACTCAAGGCAAGATCAGAACTAACTACAGTAATTTCCACTCTGTTCTTCTTGCTTCCTGCTCACGCACAATGTGTAAAGCAGCACTACTAGCTGGACTGGTGGGAGCCCCTTGTCAAAACCAGCATTACTGAACATACAAGCTTCAGTTGCTCTGTAAACACAGACGACCAAAATCTGTGAGTTCCACACAATGGTGGAAACGTCGCCAGTGTAAGGCTGGAATCACAGAACAAAATCTATCCTCCCTCTGTTCAGCAATGTCCAGAAGCTCTTGCCATGCAAACTGCTGGATTTACAAGGGTCAGAGTGTTCTTACAGGCAACAAGAATGCTGTCAATAGTACAGCTAAGGAAAGATGAGAGCTAGTTATTGCTAGGAGGCTTGATCCCAGTTTCCCCTTCTTCCTTACACTTTCCACTTGGCAGTAGCTCTTGATTCAGCAATCAGTCTCTGGGCAGACAGGGGAGCGCCAGCACCAGGAAAGTGATGTGAGTGCAGGAAGAGCCACAGGAACACCACTGTCAGGGACAATTAGCTATTAAATCAAGTCACCCGCAGCATCAAATTGCACCACCGGAAATGGCCTCAGACCTCTTCCAGTGCAACTTTCCTTTAACCAAAAGCCCTGGTGAAGTGTCTCATCTTCTTCCTATCCCAGTAGCTGGATGGAGGGTCCTGACTGCTGCTGCCACAAGCAGAATCAACAGCAGGTTTCCAGTGTGCTGTAGCTGAAGAGCACTTGTTTGTGCAAGAGGATTTTGGTGATATTATTGATCACAGGCACTCCTCACTCCCTGTTTACACATCTTTTTAGCTTCCTCAACTTACTCATGAAGGCATTCCAGAACAACCAGCAGAGGATGTAAAGCTGATAGCTTATCACCCAGGCACCATGAAGACACACGCATCCTGATATATATCAGGATAGAGGAAGGAAGTGATTTAGTCCTCTGGAGTGTGAATGCAGGTGCTCTACAGCTCGCAGAAGCCAGCACATACAAAAGATTTCCAAAGGCTGGTGAGTAATTCAGTGCTGACTTTTTCAGCTGTGTGGAAAACTACAAACACAGCAGCTCTGCCATATTTGTGAAATGTAAAATGAAAAGATATTGATGGCTGGTATCTGCAGCTGGGTTTGTTCTGCTATTTAGGTCCTGTTTCAAATGGAAAAAAATTTAGAATAATATGTTAATGCTTGCACTGACAGTATTCACATATCAAGTCTTGGACTATAGGCATACGGAGCAATTCTGCCTCAATTATTGTGCTTCTGAAAACGTCCTACAGGAAAGAGATGGCAAGGCAGCCTGTTCATGTTCAATAGCTTTAGATACACTGGATTTCATCCTGATTTTATCAATCTAGAAATTAATAAAAAAACCATCTAAAATAAAAAATATGGTTGTTCAGATTATAGTTTCTAAGAGGATATTAGAAAGGTTGCAGTCTTTCCTTAATGCCTTCCTGGGGTTCTTAATAAATACCCAGGTTCCCAGGTCTTTGTAAATCTAATACCTTTTGTCTCTATTCACATTTTTTTCCTCTCTCTAGATTGTACACTTACATGCACAAATACTCAAAGTGAGACGAAGTCTGAAAATCACCTAGGCCCACAGCAGGCTTGAAACATTAACAGGGAGTTGTAGTCCTTTCCCCAGACCTTGTAATACAGCTAACATGTCAAAATAAAAATGCCTTATGCTGTGAAGGTAGAGATGTAAGAGAGGGCCAAGAACTTTCATACCCCCAAAAGGAATAGAATCCTCCATGCAGGGGGCTCCCACAGGTTTCAAATGTATTTCTTCAGCTGAAGTGTTTCCTGACTCAGAAACCTATGTGGTCATATTAAAAACATCATCTTAAGGTCTTTTTTGAAGGTTGAGATCAGAAATTTGTTATACAGCTCACCTTGACTTAAATTGAATTTTATGTTTACATCATTTTACATGAAAACTTGACTTTCAATTTCTTTTTTTACCTCTCTGGATATTGCACAAGTCTGGGAAGCAAAGCATTTTATTACACTGCAGACTGAAATCTGCTGTTTTCACAGTAAATGACTATGATGAATTGGTGCCTGTGACTGTGGAGCCAGTTCACAGAGACATCACGTCCTCTTGATAAAGGGTCTGCTAATACTGTTTGCAAGGCAAAAGCTTGGCCATTAACCAGAAGCTTGAGAGCTTACATAGCCTTTTAGTCTCACACAAGGATAAAAACACAAGAGGGGGTCAATTCTATCCACCAGATGGAACATTAAAACTCTCTTCCATCACTCTGGTCACTACAGGTAATTTTCAACACAACCATTCTGAAGTGCAGTGCAACTATTCATTAAGAAGAACTAAACAAAGCTATACCTTCAAACTATGAGCATAATGCCTTGCAGCATAAGAGCTCCCTCAAGCAAAAGAGCTTTTTGCCAGCTCTGGCTTGGACCCACAGTTAAAATTCCAGCTACTGCATTTCCCAGTCAGTGAGCAGTATCAGCTCTGTGCTACGTCATTATGAGTGTTGGACATACCATTCTCCTATGTTTTTTTTTTTTTTTTAGGGAATAAGGGATTGATTTGGCCAAGCACTTGACGTAGGTCTATGTTCTTCCATGTGGAATTTGAGCTTCTTTTTTAACACAGCCTGCAGCTATTGCTCATTGCTTGAGACAGACTGCACGGTTTAACAACCAACCTCTGTGTAAATCTCACAATTGAAGTGTACAGAATGAAAGGGAGCGTGTAAGCCCATGAAGCACACTAGCCTTCTTTAAGGCATGTTTTTTTCTTTATCTTCTTAAATACATTGAATCTACCTGTGATTTTCTTTTCTCAGAATAGTATATCCCCTTGCCAGACTTTTGCGAAGTCATCCGACTCAAGAAGGAATGAAAGAAGTGGGATTTGTGAACACTCAAGACTGGCAAGAAACCACATGAATGTAGCACAAAATCTCTTGGGCTCCAAATATTTAATCTTCTTACAATGCTATAGAGTTAGAGGCCAATACTTATTTACTGCTTTCATACGACAATAACAGCACACACCCTACCTGAGAACCAGCACATTTTGTTTTACATGGGGACAGCATCCTAAAAAGTGTCTGCAGGCAGATTTAAATCTCAAACCATTGCAAGGGAAGATCATCACTGGCTGCTGCTGGCGCTGAAGACTGCTCCTGGAGGAACTGCCTGCTGCCATCTATTGATGCACTGCAGGAAGGCGCTGGACCAGCAAGCCCCCACTCAGGTGATTCAGTGAACATTTTCACTGCTGGGTAAGAAATCCTCTAGATCTGAGGTCTGGGACTCTGAGAAAAATCCTTACTCGGTGACTCAAGAGCAATAGAACTATTTAACATAGCTCAAGCCAAGAGTTCACTATGGACAAACGTTAGCTATGTGGGCTTAGCATGGCCTGAACTCCAGAACCTTAGACATCATGAATACCCTTATTGCATCCTCTTTACCTTCCACTGCAGGGGAAGCATTAAGATCTTGACTTTTAGGGGGCCCACCTTATGGAGAGGTCACAGGATCCGTTCACTGCCTCCACAACTAAGAATTGGATGAATTTGTGATAGTCACCTTCAGCCAGCACTGAGGTCGCTTGGCCTGAGTAAAGCTAGGAGCCTCCTAGCCAATGCTGATAACACACCAAGATGAGAGCAGCATCCCACAGGAGCAGCAAGCTCCCCTGACATCAGCTTCGTGTGACACCACAGTCACTGCAGGGGCAAACTTTGCCGTCCGAGGAAAGAGGGTGGTAATAAGGCAGCCCTTCCTAAAAGGCGGCTGCCTTTGTCCCTGCAGTTCAAAAACCATTTTCTTCCAAGTAAAGAGAGGAATAAGGGTCTGTTGAGCCTGGTACTGGACCCCTCAGTCCTAAGCAGCTCAGCACCCTAGAGGTGATCTACCCAGAGGCAGTACCCAGAGTGCCGGTCAGCTGTGATACAAGCCAGCCCTACTGTACGCTCATGGTGTACCCTGACAGAGCACAAAAGGGTCACACTCACCAGCTACATGCTGCAAAGTTCACAGGGGTAGGAAAAGAAAGAAGCAAAAACAGCCTCAGGGATGGGGTTTAAGTATGGTTGGCACCTGGATTGCCAGTAACCTCTGGGGTGTGTGTAAATGGTGAGGACTCGCTGGTGGTGAGTGACTGCATCTTTGCAAGCACAGAGCACACCAAGGAGATTTATGTGAGTTTCTTCAATGCTAGGCAGCAAAGGGATGGGAAGGTTTCAGTCTGTGAACAGAGGCTAGAAAAATTATTACAGAGCATTGTAATGAAAGAAGTAAGTTTTAAAAGGGAATCGTTACTCATGATCTGATCCTAGTTAACCCTGGTAAGATGAATGACAGGAACATCTTTGAGTTAGTCCTTGTAGATAGCAATAGGTTAGAGAGGAGGAAGAGAGGTGAGCAAAGAGCTGTGATCTCATTGGAATGGATATTTTAGTTACTATTGGCAGCCTGATGAGTCAATGCTTCCACGATTTTCTTGAAACAAAAGAGCTTTCCCCTTTCCCTCCCCCCTTATTCAGTTTGAGACTGCTTTTACATGCAGATTTGGACCCTGAAAGCAGAGAAGTACTGACTCCTGAGGTCTCCAGTGGAGATAACAAGACTTGGGCGGGAGTGGAGAGTGTGGGCTCACACGTCTTTTGTTTTATAGTATTTTAATAACTTAATTTTTTTCTGTGTAGCACTTCCTTTGGCCAATGCCAGAGGATGGTTTTCATGAATGCTTTTGTATAGCCTGCACAGGATGGTGGGGCATCAGCAAAAGACTTCCCTCTGCCCACAGCTTTCATGTTGTTTTATGAAATAATCACAAGGAAATTGTCAACCTTTTGAAACCGGGGTTCTTTCTATTGAAATACATGTCATATATGAGGGGCAGATGAAGCAGGTGAAGTGATAACAAAACAAAACATTCAAAACTCTTGATTTTTGAGCCTAGGTATAGGCTGTGAGAAAGGGGCAATAGAAACTCTTTATCAAATAACAATCAAAAACCTTCACCCTCTTATCTGACAGGGAGGCCTAGACTTCATGTACCCACTCTTTTGCTTCATGCTTCACACATTACTATTAGATTGCCTTCGGAGTGTGAGTGCAAAGAAAATAGGTTGGCAATCTGTCTGGAGAGAGAAATAAACTTGACAGATTATCTCAGGAGAGTCCTGTACATTCTAAGTGTCTGCAAGTTTACGCTCAGGAAAAGATTTGGTTTATAGACTAATTGTTTGAAGGATGAATTTTGAATTATATAGAACCAACCAAGGCTTTTGACAATTAAGATTTACCATTCTAATACCAGATCCCATAATTTAGCTCTCCCAGCTGCTATCTGGTGCACTGAGTAACCATTAGCACTTCAGTTTGGGTTCTTGTGTTCTGCTGATATATGCCAGGAAAGGTTTAGATTGGATGTTAGGATTTTCTTCACGGAAAATCTTCTCAAGCATTGGAACAGGCTTCCCAGGAAAGTGGTTGAGTCTCCATTTATGGAGGTATTTAAAAAATGTGAACATATGGTACTTTGGGACATGGTCTAGTGAGACTTGGCAGTGCTGGGTTAACAGCTGGACTTGAGGATCTTAAGGTTGTTTTCCAACCTAAATGATTCTGTGATTCTATGCTCAGTATGCAACCTGCCTCCACACGGAGAGATATGGAAATGGTGGCTCCTTTGACCAGCATTACATACAATTTGAAGAACTGCAAAGAAAATATTGACACAGATTCAATCTACAACATGTATTACTTACCAACACTTCCTAAAGCATGAGAGTGAGGAATCCGGCTTTTATCTCTCCTTTTTTTTGTGGACTTCGGTGGTTTCAGTTTGTTGCTTGACCTGTATATGGAAAAGCCTACCATGAATAATTTGGTAACCATTTTATTTCAAAGAAAAAATAATGATCATGTAACTCCTAAGTTGCATGGGTGCATTTAAAAACAGTACAAGTATGAAGAAAAGTGAGAATTTAAATGTCTATTCGATGTTTCTTTTTTATTTGCTTTTGGAATTTTATGAAGTTCAGTTTCATAATACAACACCTTTTTAGTCACTCAGTGGGAAATCTGAATGGCTTATGCACTGCTAAGGCTTGTAAATCAAATTTTACGACTCACAGCAGAAACAACTCTGGGTTCTTCAGCTTATATTTTGCCTTAATGGTGATCCTTTCTCTCTTTTCTTGGCAAGTGTTTTCTCTCACAACTTTTGGCCACCCCAATAAAAGCAAGGCATTAGAAAGCATCCAAAGGAGGTCTGTGAAGATGGTGAAGGGTCTGGAAGGAAGCTATACAAGGAATAACTGAGATCACTTGGTTTGTTCACTCTGGAGGAGACCTGATGGCAGTCTACATCTTCCTTGTCGGGGGAAGCAGAGGGGCTGACACTGATCTCTTCTCTGTGCTGACCAGTGACAGGACCAAAGGGAATGGCCTGAACTTGTGTCAGGACATTAGCTTGGATATTAGAGAAGGGTTCTTCACCCACAGGGTGGTTGGGCACTGCAAAAGGCTCCCCAGCGAAGTGGTCACAGCACCAAGCCTGTCCAAGTTCAAGAATAATTTGGACAATACTCTCAGGCACGTGGTGTGACTCTCGGGGATGGTCCTGTGCAGGGTCAGGAGTTAGAATTAGATGATTCTTGTGGGTCCCTTCCATCTCAGACTATCCTAAGATTTGATGATTCTAGGATTCTGTGATTCAGAGGCAGCAACATTTCTTTTTTTTGCCTATCTGCAACAGAGACAGATGGATGGAACAGTTAATAGCACACGATAAGGCTATTCCAAACCCCTGGCAATCTGACCATGTTCTATAGTCCATTCCTTTGCGAGGCTAGGGCATACAGCAAGGACACTTACACATAGATGAGCCTTTAGCAGAGGACTAGATCTCTGAATTGCTCTCTGTGGATTCCTGCAAGCATACTCTATGAGCATCTATATTACAGAATATGAGTCTGATGCACAAGGTCAAAAGGGAAAAAAAGCTTATGCCAGCAGATTTTATAAATACACCTTATAAATGAAATTTTAGTGTAAACAGAGTAAGAGAGTGATTTAATTCCCAAAGATCCAGCCCAGAGACCTCACTAATGTGCTAAAAAGAATTGAGCTGGTTATGCCATGTTCAAAACAAGAAAAATTAAACAAGCTATGGGTAAAGTATTGACTGGGACAAGGAAATCTGGATAGAAACTCTTAGCATTTCTCCAATAATAATTACTTAGCACTTTCCACTAACAGCTTGGGCAAAACAGACTGCACTTGGGCAAATTAATTTAATTTGTTCCCAAAGAAGAGTAAGAGTAGGGGGATGAGAAATAAAACAAAATCATAAGACACCTCTCTCCACCTCTCCCTCTTTCTGGGCTCGACTTCACTCATGATTTTATCTCCCTCCTCCCATCCAGCAGTGCAGGGGGATGAGAATGGGGCCTGTGGCCAGTTCATCACATTGTCTCTGCTGCTTCTTCCTGCTCAGGGGAAGAACTCACACTCTTCCCTTGCTTCAGTGTGAGGTCCCTCCCACAGGAGAGACAGTCCTTCACAAACTTCTCTAATTTGAGTCCTTCTCATGGTGTGTAGTTCTCCATGAACTGCCCCAGCATGGTTCCTTCCACAGGATGCAGTCCTGCAGGAACACACTGCTCCAGAGTGGGTCCTCCATGAGGTCCCAGGTCCTGCCAGCAAACCTGTCCAGTGCGAGCTCCTCTCTCCATGGGGCCACAGGTCCTGCCAGGACCCTGCTCCAGCCTGGGCTTCCCACGGGATCACAGCTGCCTTCAGGCCTCCACCTGCTCCAGTGTGGGGTCCTCCACAGGCTGCAGCTGGATCTCTGTTCCCCATGGACCTCCATGGACTGGAGGGTCACATCCTGCCTCACCACGGGCTGCACCACAGGCTGCAGGGGAATCTCTGTTCTGGTGCCTGCAGCGCTTCCTCCTGCCCTTTCTGCCCTGACCTTGGTGTCTGCAGAGCTGTTTGTCTCACATATTCTCACTCCTCTTTCACGGCAGCCATGTCACAGCACTAAATACATTATCCCAGAGGTGCTACCACTGTCACTGTTGGGCTCAGCCTTGGCCAGCAGTGGGTCCATCTCGGAGCCAGTGGGAATTGGCTCTGTGGGACATGGGGGAAGCTTCTGTCAGTTTCTCACGGCAGTCATCCCTGTAGCCTCCCACTGCCAAAACCTGGCCGCACAAACCCAAAACAAGCATACAGAAAAGGGCTTTAAAAACAGTGTTTAAAAACGAGTTAAACTTGTGAATAACCAGGAAAAGTAGAAGAGCATTATGGTGTTTATCTGTCTCTACCTGGAGTTGAGACTATGAGTAAACTCAATTTAATAAATCCAAAGCATAGGTAACCTCTTTTTGTGTACAAATTTAGAGAAACTGATTTCTCTCCCCAAAATTAAAATCACCTTTTTAAAGCATTGGCACACACATTCTGCACAGGGTAAATAGAATTATTATGGCACTCCTTCCACCTCGCTCATTAGCAGTCTCTACCCCTTTCTTTACACTGAACTGTCAAAAAAACCAAAAGGGCAGAAAATAAGGAACAACAAATTAAACCACTACATATATTTTTAAATTTTGTAATATATATTATATATGTATTTAATTATATTTTAAAACTCTAATTTATAATTAGAAACATTATCTCTGCTATCCACAGGAATGTTTGATTTCTTTAAGGAAATGCTTTTATTGTTATATCACGGTCTCGCCCCTTTCTTAACAACAACCAGAAAACCCCAAAACCACCCTTCATTTCCTTTTGACAAAATCTTATTTTTTTGCTGGAGACTTCATAGATAATTTCAGCCCACTTCAAGGATCCCACCTGAAATCCCAGATGACAGTATGGACCTTGAGTTTTCCTTCCTCAAACAGTGGTAGACAGCATGACTTTGAAATTCTTGGGCTCCCTATTCTCCCCTTGCACGTCTGAACTTAAAATTGAAAGAGATTAAATAGATGAAACTATCTCTTCCATTTCTTCAGTAAAGTGATCTACTGTACAGAAGAATAAATTTCAAGAAGTACTCCAGGGGGAAAAAGATATATGAAAGATATTGTGGTTAAGACAGTGTCTGCTTAGCATCATGGACCTGTAGCTGTGAGATTAGCAAAAAATAATATTGTTAAGCAAGGACTTGTTGGCTAAAACCCTGCCACACATGAACCCCCAGCACCTGACATTGTCATACTGTCTCCAGCCCTCTGCCCTTGCCTCTGCCACATATTAGGCTCAAGAAGTACAATTCTCTCTTACTCCAGAAGTTGCTGGCTGTTCATTCACAGACCTCTCGGAACCTTGCCTTTTCTACGGGGCTTGTCAATTGCCATCAGCCAGTGGTGGGTGAACTACTCTGCTCACAGTTATCTCTGCAGCTAATCACACAGCTTTATTCATGATGTTGACCTTGGTAAAATAATTAATGTTCAAAATAAAGCACTTGCAAGCATCCCACAGGACTCCTCACTAAATCAACTTCAAATTTATTTGCAGACACCTATTTTGTCCTTTTTGTTCGTATGTATGTATACACAAACCCAGTTATTCATCTGCTGACATAATTTTGTCAAGAGTTACTCATCTTCCTGTCTATTTTTGAGACCAAACAAACACCAGCTTACCTACCCTCTCCCTCAAAAAATACAATGAAAAACAATGGAATGAATAAACCACTATGTCCTAACAAAGGTTAGGGGTGCATCATTTTTATTTTCAGAAGATAAAATGCTGTGACTTACTGGAAATTTGCTATTCTGAAGTAATTACTAAGATGGTAATTTTTTTCAATACTTCAGACAGGATAAAAAATAGCTCATTTGAAATATGGCAAATAGGTCTTACAGTACAATGAAAGAGATGAAAGAGGAGAGTTTGAAGAGAGTCATCTTTAGATTTAAAGTAGGATTAATAATATGCCATTGCCTGCTGAAACTACCTGAATAACTAATGGCAATTAGCAAGCAATCTTTCAGTATTATTCATCAGTAACAACACAATTTTGTGAGGTCCCTGTGCTCCTTTTGTCTAATACAGAATAGCCTCAGTGTTCAAAAAAGATCATAAAACTAAAAGTTTGATCAAATTCCAATAAAAAGTTATAACAATGATTTCAGTAGGAACTGAACTGGATAACCTTTGTGCAGAAAGCACTTGAGCAAGTGTAGGGCTACTGTATTACTTGTTGCAACGTGGAAGTAATTGGTGCTGAGCACAATTAATAGCTAACAGAGATGACCTATATGTAAAGAAGTATTAAAAAGTGCAATAAAAACATAGGTACAAGGTTTGGTGAAGAAAAAAAGCAGTAGATGGAAGAAAGGCATTTCATGAGATATAATTTATTATTTAGTATTCTTCCCATCAGTTTTGGAACAGCCTGCTTTATAAAGTTCTGTAAATATCTCCATTTTCCAAGAGAGGATATCCCTCAGCATCATTTGAAAATATATTCTAAAATAAAATTTCTTCTTCATATTTCTCCTCTGCTATTCACAGACTATCTCCAGAAAGAAAAAATCATTCCCAGCTCTTAATTCTTCCTTCTTGAGCAGAAACTGAAGCCCAGGAATTTCAGCCTGAACATAAGGAAGAACTTCTTTACTGTGTGGGTGACTGTGCAGTAGAACAGATTTCTCAGACAGGTGGTGGATCTTCCCTTGATGGGGACGTTCAAGAACTGTCTGAACACAATCCTGTGCCATGTGCTCTAGAATGACCCTGCTTGAGCAGGGCGGTTGGACCAGATGACCCACAGTAGTACCTTCCAACCTGACCCATTCTGTGATTCCTGATGCAGGAAGGAGCTGGCAATAAATATTGTCAGAATGAGATCATCTGTCCTTTTAAACCCAAAATTTACAGCTCACTCTCTGTTCAGGTGTAGGTATAACTAAAGACAGGATAGGTGCAAATGCAGCAGCATATATATCTGGAAAAAGAATTTGCTAAGGGGAAAGCCAAATTGCTTGTAAATATTTACTCTAGAGTCTCGTAGTGCATCACAACTACATTTAGTTATGGTGGGAACATAACACTGCTCCTCAGAGCAGACTGGAGTCTTCAGTAGCATTGTGACAGTGACATCCTTCACCCCTCCATGGTGACTGTCATCTGACACAGGCCAGACAGCCAGCAATTGCAGTGGTTTTACTAAAAAATAATGGGTTTGATTGAAGGTTGAGTTCTGTATTGCATGGCCTCTAGCTCAAGTGAAGGCAAATGCTGAAGAAAATCATGCAAACACATATATTGGTCCGTATTTGTTAGAGTTTTCCTGCCAGCTTGGATCCATAATTTCCTCTGAATCTCCTTTTCCTGCTCTCTGGAAGAAACTTGTCATCTCTGATCCAGACCCTTCGCCTCTGACCCTTTCCCCCACCAGCTGCTTTTCTCTCTGGACAAATCTGGGCTGAGTATTTCCTGCTCATTCCCAGAGTTAGGGAACTCTCATCACTGGAATGTGGAGTGTCTGATGGCACACACCACTGAATACCATGGCTTAAGTAAGTGCTACAGCTTCTGACATAACTCGTATCTCCTACGGAGCCTACCACTGAAAGAGCCATAATGCCATCACATTCTTCTGAAGACAACAGAAGTATCTTCAGTTCAACTCACTTCTCTGAATGCAGTCATCTCACATCCTAGCCTGTCCCAACCCAATTCCAGATGCCTCTCTGTTAAGGTGCAAGGCTTCCAGAGGCCCTACATCACAACTTGTGGGTTTCATCTTGAGCAGGAGTGGGTTCACCCTCTGGAACTTGCTCTCCATCATTCTCTGAGCATCTGTTACCCCTCAGCACATCATGTGAGGGGTGGAGCATGCTGAAAAAGTTCAACACCGGTATCAGCAATAATCTGGTTTCAAAAAATTGCAGCTCAGTGCACATTTTCTTCCTAACAGAGCCAGTCTGAGTTTTATTAAGTTAGAGATCCATTAATGAGCATTTTACCCAGCAGAAGCACGAGTTACATGAAGGAAGCAGATTTAAACCAAAGAGCCTGAATCCTGTAACAGATGGGCTGGCCATGCTTGTGTTCATGGAACTGGCTCTCCTCTCCGAGTCTGCATGACATTCACCAGCACAAGGCATCTGCTGGTGAACGCTGTGCACACTCAGAGAGAGGAGCCAGTTCCACGAACACGAGCAGGTTCAATGCTCAGTGGGTCACTAATCCTTAATCGTGTTCACAGCTTTTCAGGCTGACACAGTGTCGATATAAAAATACACAAATTTGCCAGACTGAAACCCTCCCACCTCACTCAAGATTCAAGAAAGGACATAGGAATGGAAATGATGGTATGATATGTAGGCTCTGAAGAACATTCTTGGGCAGTGTTACACCCAGGTGTTTTGTGTGTGGTAGGTGCAATATTATTGCACAGGGAATGGAAAATTGAGATTGTTTGGGTTTTATCGTTTAGCAAGGGTACAGTCAGACCACAACAGGCATTAAAGTTAACTGCAAAGAACTGAGTTGCTGTGGTCTGAGAAGCTGACTCACCATCAGAAAGATTTTAACTAACCATCTGCATGCTTCTGACTCATTGCAACCAAGGAATAAACCCTACATATTTAGCTTATCTTAATATGCTTTGCTCTACCACGGCACCAAGTCAGGAATGCATAAACAGGCCAGGTCAAGGCAATTCAGCTTTCCATCTGCAAATTGATCGTCTGTTCAGCTGTTAATACTTTCAGACACTCAGAACAGCCTAGCAGGAAAAGTTTGTAAAACATTTTGGTCCCTAAGCATTTTGTTTCCATTTTGTGCTCTGAAAATCCCTATTTAAATCAAAGATATCCCCTAAGCCTCATACTCCTAGCTGGAGATCCAAGGAAAGCTGTTCAATTTGCAGGGAGAGGTTTGAGCTTCTGCACTGTATTCCATTGAATATTTTGCTGGCAAGATTTTGACTGATGTTTGTAAATCCTCACAAGCTTAATTAGTTTGAGTCAAACCTAGATTTCTTTGGTTCAGTGAGTGTTCTTGAATAAGAAGCAGAATGCTAGTGAACTGTGGAATTATATAGCACAGGTCCCTGTAGAAATAGATTAAATTCCATAACTAGACTAGGGCTGCATGATATGTTTTTCAAGTGGCGAGATTCAGGGGTTGTTTTTGCTAAAGCTTTCTGGGAGAAAACATCTCAGGTACACAGAAGCATACTACAGATTTACACTTTTGCATTTCACATTACTAAAGTTTCAAAGATTAGACTTCTGTTTCCAGAACAGTTCTTTAACTGCACTCTTCCTAAAAATATGTTCAGCACTAAAATCAAAGCCAAAACACTGAGAAATACTTTGCTTACAGGTAAAAGAACCTTTTCCTCCCAAGATAAATATTCACTCAGGCACAAAGAAGAGAAAGCATTGGCTCCTCAGACAAAATGTGCAGCCTTAGGCTATTGTGCCATTTTGTTCCATTACGTCTGCAGCAAAGCTTAAACTGACCAGTGATAAAAACACACATTTTATTTTGTTTATGACCAAGACAAAGTATTTGTCTACATAAATGGACAAAAATACTTGCCTAATGCAGTTGAAGATGTATTTGGTAGTTCTGGATTGTTTGAATATGATTGATTTTCCCATTTTATCCTTATCTTTCTCAATAAAAGAGTAATGTGGACATATATCAGCATAATTCATGCCTAGCCATTCTCAAGGCTCTAAAGAGTTTTATAATGTTTCCCCTTAAGTCAGCGTATACTTTACCAGATCAGCCATTTGACAGTTTCATGTACAGCTTAAGGATTCCTTTGCCCAGTAAATCCCTTGTTGCTGGTACCTGTTTGATAGACTTGTGTCACTTTGGCAGGTGTCTAATTCTATTTAGAGAGACCAAAACTAAAGAACGACTCCCAGACTTAACAGTGCAGGAAAAATATTAAATGGGAAAATCAGATTAAGAAGTACATAAGCAACAAATAATAAAATGACATATAAAACAAACTATTTATCTTTGGCAAGTTTTTTTAATGTATAGGTGTTGGCTGGTGATTTTTTCCCTTGCATCCAGGAAAAGCCTAGCTTTTGGATATACTTAGGGAAAACATAATATGGGGCACAAGAAATGCATGCTTTGTGGGAAGAAGGACCAGAGAACATGCACAGTAGTACATGAGACCACCATTACCTACAAGCCAGCAGAGGACAGCCACAGTCCTGGGCTCCCGTTCTGCAAGGGATCTGGACAATAGCCACAATTTATTGCCTGCCCTGAAAATGCAGGACATCTCATCATCTGGCTAGGATTCAGTCCACACTTGAAACACTGCCTTCCTTCATGGGTTTGCCAGAAAGAGAGCTATATAGGAGACTCTAAGCACATTGGAGTCCACTGTTACGGATCTTAGAGCAGAAGCAGCCCATCTCGTCCATGGATGGGTGAAGAAGGTGCTGCCCATGGCCCCTTTATGTGTCCTGTTATTTTATGTAAAATCTATGTAAAACACATTCATCAAGTGACACGATGAACAAGCACAAATGGTAATTTTCATGGTAATTCATTATGAGGAATACTTTCCTTAATTCAAACATGCTCAGTTTGCAGTTCATAACTACAGAGGATTTGCAAAGGTCTGTTTTCCTCAGTGCCAGCATCAGAGAAGGCAATTTTGAAACTTCTCTGCTGAAGGCAAAGCTCACATAAGGAATAGGTTGACAGCCACAACACTGACATAAAAAATGGCTACCAGGTATATTATGAGATCTGTTTTTATTTTGCTTTTTTGCATTAGTAGTTTTAGGATTTTTTGGGTTTGTGCTTCTTCTGAAAGATGGAGGCTATCTTTAGAGACGATGAAGATAAAAGATTTCCTTAAGCACAGGCTGTCACGTCAAGTTTTATGACAAAGACCAGCTATTATGGGATTTAATATAAAATCTGAAGGAAATGTCAGAAGTGCATGACTTTCTGAAGGGCCCCTCTTGCCTGAGGGAACCCAATGGACCAGTTGCCCGTGATTTTCCTCCCTGCCACTTATTTTGCCAACACCTTCCTCCCAAGGACAGTGCCTTTTTGGACTTAACACGTGCCTGGATGGCTTCAGCTGTGTACAGTCTATCCTGAGCTGCAGATGACTGCCCCAGCATGTCAAGCAGCACCTTGAACCACTCTCAGTTCCTCCTGCGTGACTCAGCCTCCACAGACTGTTTAAGGCACCCAGCTGGAACAGTCCTTGGGAATCCTTGTCCATATTGCAGTCGCCTGATAGAGTCCCTGCTTAAACTTAGGAAGGAGACATTAATATTCTGTCCTTTATTTCTCAGAGCTGTTAACTTCTACTGTGGCGCCTGCAGGGGCTATTTCTCAGCATAAAATAGCAGCAGGCTACACAATACCCTTGAAATTTCCTCGTAGTGGCAGAAGGAACCCTGCTGGGACCCAGACAGCTGCCAGGACTAGCAGGCTGCCAGCTACACAGCTCTTCAAGATCCTCCAAGAGAAAAGCTTCCTACCCATGGAAGTCAAACATCTCATTAAAATCTCTTTCGCCACACATTAACTTATCAGCCCAGCCAGATCTGTAACGAGGTATTTTGAGCTCACTCTCACCCTCCTCAGGCCCTTTCCAGCTACTGCAAGAGTCTCCCTGCAGCAGCAGCCAGGAACTCACAGGCAATGAGTATCCTCTTCCCATAGTCGTCGGATGGTGCCCTCCGCACGCTGCCTGTGGCTCTGAGCCCATCTCTCTTCAGGTTAAATGGTTCCTGCTACGCAGCATCCAGTTCCTCATGGCAGAACACTACCTGGTGTCTAGAAAGGGGAATACAGTAGTATGGCATGTTGTGAATAAGAGGACAAAGATGGTCTGGTAGGCATATATGCAAGTACTGTCCCTCCAGAGGGTGACACCCATATGTAAGCAAAAAAGAATTTCTGAACTTCATAATTTATGCAGCTAAATGATTATTATAACCTTCCCCTGCTTTACTGTCCCACTTCAACCTGCTGCCTTTGTTTCACATTCACTATTTCTCCTTTCATGTCTAATGGGTGGCTGCTGGGCCATGTGGGCCCACAGGCATATCCAGGGGCTTAGAGATATTATGATTCCTGTCAAACAAAACCAAATATACTTGTTTGCTTCCTGGTTGGACAATCAGGATCTTCCTCACTTCCAGACACCCACCTTCCTCTACTACAACACCTTACATGCAATTAGTAGCTCTTATAATACTACAACACAGCATAGATCTGTATGTGGAAGAGCATATGAAAACCACAATCTGTTGTAACAGAACTTTCTGTGTTTTTTTAATGAATGACAACTAACTGTAAATATGTTTAGTTTAGGTTGCCTTTTGCAAAATGTCTCAGAACAGTCCACTGGAAAAAACATGATTATTCTGTTTATAAAAATGAAGGCACTTTCAGGACTGTGGGCTATAGTTCTTAGAATGGCTATGACTGAATAGACATGAGGCACTTTTAAAAAGGTCAGGAGAGAAGTTAAGTTCAGCTGCCTGCTCTTTTCTAAAGCAGTAATCTGATAGACTTTGCCCTACTTCTACCCAGAGTTTTGACTGCCAGCAACTCACACAAGGTTTACACATGGTAAAAATCAGAAATCAGCTAAATCATGTTGTTGGGAGCTGAGCTAAAACATAATTCTATTTAATGAGCTTGCAGAATGGCCCATAGTTGTTCAGAGAAACCTGCATGCACTTCTATCTCCTTAAAGCGTGCTCATTTGCCTTGGCAGACTGATCCCTATCCCTGCTCCAGTCTAGGCTGGCCCACACTTCTTCCCCATTTATACCACTGTGTAAGAGATCAGAAATGGTGGGACTTCCTGAGCACAGTGAGCTGCTGCTGCTGCCCTGGCAGCTGCAACAGCACTGCTGCTTCATTGGTTGTGTGATGTTTGCAGTGATTAGGCTAGAAGCAGGTCAGCACTTTTGGGGGGATCTTCCCTGGGGATACACCTCATTGCCTAACTCCAACTGCCACTATTCCACAAGAACAAAAAAGCCTTCACAAGGCCTTGTGAACGGGCATGCTTTGCCTTTTATGTGCGTAACAGGAATCGCTATCCTCCCTCCACTAATCTAACTCTTTTCTTCACCTGTTTCTTTTTTAAGGAACCCCTTGTTCTCTTCTCCTTTTCTGCTTAATTTTTCTCTGCTTTTAGCCTCTTGCCTTGTTAATTGATTATTCCTTCTTTGTCTCTTTCGTTCCCTCCCTGCCTCATCTTTGACAGAAGGTGACACACTGCTCATGCTGGGAGCATCTACCAGATGACTGCGAAAACGAGCTCTGGCTTATAGACTGCTGGAGGAAATTACAGATGCCCCTTCCAAAGTGACTGCCACACAAGTGCCAAAAAATTGAGAGATGAAAATCAAGTCATTTTCAGGCAGAAAGCTATCATCCTACCAGGACCTGAGCAGCTATCAGGAACCTGTATGCAGTATATGTATGAGGCTTTCTGCTCAGGCTGTTGTTCTGGTCTGGCAGCTCTCCTGCAGCAGCTTTTGCAGGTACCTTTCCCCTTGACAGACTGAAGATTTTTTTCCAAGATGTCCAAATTTGACCTGAACTAGATTGCATAAATAGGACATTGCATAAATAAGTATTAATATCTTCCTATTTTCATAAATAGCTTTACCAGCATCAGTGTCCTCCTCCCTGCTTTGGAGAGAGAGAGACTGACACATAGCACAGTGCAGTGACCAGCTCTGTGTCACACAACAAAGCAATGACAGAGCCCACAGCCCATCTGTCCCCAGACACAGCTCCTCAATAATTATGATGGTGATAGTTGGGGTTTAAATTCTCCTCTACAGAGACACCCTTCAAATAATATTGATCTAATTAGACATCATTTAATAGTCTTAATAGTCACCCTTTCATAGACTCATGTGACAGCTACATGGCACTCTCTTTCTGAAAGGGCCAAACAAAAAATTTTACTGCAAATTGTAATTCTTGAGTGGTTTGAAAACTCCAGGACTTTCGAAATAAGAAGGGTCAAAGTCAAGGCCTGAAATCCATCTACTAGATATGAATTTCCATGCACCCTCCATTGGTAAGGGCTGTTTTGACACACCTGACTAGAATGATGACCAGATCAGTTTGGTTTCAAATGGCTGCCTTTGGAGTCTGAAGAACTTGAGACTGTCTGGAATTTAAGCAGAAACTTTCAAAGCCACTAAAACTTCCAACACCTCAGAGATGCTCTTGGCTCCACAGCTTACACGTATTTTTGATCTGGTACATGGTATAACATTATCTACTTTGTCCAAAACATTTTTATGTTAATATTAGATGGTTTTACTGCTGCATTTGATTTACAACTGAAAGCTGTAGAACAACAGACAGTTAACAGGAAAGCAAGACCAGTTCTGAGAGCCCTTCCTCCTTTAATAAGGTTTGCTGTGGTAGCTAGTTTATGCCTTGTAACTATAAAGGAGAACATGAATAAGAGTGAATGAATCTTTCATATACTCCAACCCCAGAAAGCACCATTCTGCTAATTTAGTTTGACCTCCTTTGTTTGAAAACAAAATAAAAATAGCAGCAAAACCCCCAGGCCATAAAATTTCAAGATGTTGCTGAATCAAACCCATAAATTTGACATACTAGAGCCAAGATAAAAAATTCTGCCAAGTCTGCATTTTACAATAGCTGAGATGTGGAGAAGTGTTTTTTCTCTTGAGAGAAATTGTCTTTAAAAAGCTTGTAATACCAACAGTGCTGCTTCTTCCTACACATTCATGCTTGTCTTTGGCCCATCATGCAGGGAAGGGTGCTTTGTTCCAGCTCTTGCTACCTCAGGACTCCTCTCCAACACAACAATATCTGCAGATCCTTTCTGACAGCTCTGTGCTTGTCTGAGCAGTACATGAAAAGGCCAAATCTCCTTCAGGTTTACAAGAGTTTTGCATATACCAATATCAGCTATATCAGACTAGTAAAGACACATTATAGATGTAGTCTGCTACGGAGAAAAGTTGGGTTTGTTGTGGTGGCTGTGTCTTTGGAGTGGTTAGGCAAGTCACATCTTCCAGACCCAGCTGGGCCCTCATCCCCATGCCCCACAGAAGTCTGCAGCTCACTCAGCTGTGCCAGGTGAAGAGATAAGCCTCTCTAAGGTAGTTCTTTTTGAAATAAAACCCTACTGCTTTTTCTGTAGGAGATAGTTGGAACACCACAGTTTTTTCCTTCTGCTGCAAAGCCAGTTTAGAAGAGTTTTCCTCTCCTGGTCCCTCCTTTCTGGACTCCAGGAATTATTTCCTACACTCTTTCCAATGTTATGCTGAGGCAACTCCTTAGCATGTCATGCTCTAAACTGTATCAGTAGAACGATCCACATTAAAATGAATCCAAATTAAAAACATGCCACAAATAGACTTTTTTTAATGCCTGGTATATCTTATGATCTGGCATGCACAGCATCCACAGAAAAAGCTGTTATTAGCACATTAAAAGAGTGCTGATGAACTGCAGAATGGTGATGGGAAGGAGAGGGAGGACTATGGAAAGATCATCACCCCTTTGGCAGGTGGAAGCCACACCCATAGGATGCCAGGCCTGTCCTTGGGCTGCCTGTGTCCTTCTGTAAGAGGCAGTCCTGTCCCAGGAAGGTCCTGCTTCTCTCTTCTGATCTTCAGATACTTGGTCCCACGCCACAGTGCCAAGAACTTCTGGGGCTGTGCTGGGAACTGGGCCAGGCAACTCCCCTGGGTCAGAAGTAATCCTTTTGTACCCAGGGACAGGAAGTTCTAAACCACTGTGTCCCCTAAAGAAAGCACGAAATTACTATAACCTGGATTTGAGAGTGTGTGTGTGTGTGTTTTGTTAAGCCAAATCATTCCAGATATTTAAAGAGCAGTCAGGCAAACACCTCAGCTGGCAGTGACCTCCAGAACAGCAAGGGGCAGACAGACCAGAATGAACAGCAAGAAGAATTACTCTACCTCAAGCACAGTCACACTAAATATTTAATAAATAATCTAACTTCCATTCCAGCTCCATTTTCTTTTCCTGACATGTCCTTGTCAATCTCTCAGGAATATTTCAAGACTAAAGTTCGGGCTCAGTCAAGTTGGTCACATCCCTTTACTTAATTATGCTACTGTCATCTAGTTGATCAAAACCAGACCGTAGAATCTGGACCCAAGGCTAGATATATTGAATGACATATTGAACAGAGAAGTCCAGTTGCTCATAAAAGGTGGATTCCTGAAAAACCAAGCAACACACTTCTTTCTGAGAACATTTCTTCAAATATGCTGTAGAAACACATATAGTACTTTCAGAAGAAAAGGAAATGTCTTCACTTAAAAGTGGTGTGCCAATATTATTGTTCTCAATAATAAGACACAGGGTGAAAATACAGGAATGACATGAAATGTTCTCAAACACTTGTCTTGTGCAGTGTATCCAATCCCTTCTTTCAGAGTCTCACAGAACAAAAGCCAAGAGGGTCTACTCTGAAATGACAGAGTGTCTCATCTGCTCCATGAAAGGTAGATGTTTCAATTATTAAACATCTCGAAAGGTGTGTCATGGGCATGCTATGACTACAGAACATTTGGATTCCTCAAGAGGGAGAGAAATTACTGAGCAGGAAATGTCTGGAAAAAATCATCAGGAGAACAAGACTTCATACTGCAGTAGGGGACAAAACCCCCGACATCCTCTATAAACTCAAATCTGATGACAGTATAAACGAAGTGCATGAGAAAAATGCAGATGTGAGTGCACGCTGAAGTCCTTACAGTTCTCCACAGCATGCTGAATTTATCCTCTGCCTACATGAAGCGCGGTACAAGTCACAGATCTTTCTGCAGGAATAGAATAGTCACAATCTGGTTTAAACACAGTAGCTGAAGCATGTCTTTCTGTCCTTCCCCCCAGTTTAACAGGGCTTTTCACACTCCGGTTTGAGTTACCTTGTTCAGTGAACAGATGGTGTGTCAACGTACTTTCACTGAAACTACTTGGAAAACAGAAGGCTGCCCCGTGCATTTTTTTAACCACACCCTCTACATCAACTGTTGTTTTCACCTCAGAACTATTAACATGCTTTTTTTCATTTCAGATGCCAGTGTCACACCTATAAAAATGGTCATGAAGGGCAAATGAGTAGTGACAGGTATACACTTAGGACTTCTATTCCGTCAAATTCATTCCAGCTACAGTAGATTTCCAGAATCAATATTGACTGACAGCCAGTCCTTCTAAATATCAGCATCCTCATGAATCAAATCTACTCTGTATCACACTGCACCTACACAGACAACACAAGAAAAGCAAAACCTTGAGACCTTCAATTAGGTACATTATGATTGATGTACCTAAGTTCACTGTATACACAAATGGACTTGCTGAATAATTTGTACTTAACACACTTCCCAATTTCATGGGGAATGCAGCAACTTTAACAAATCCATCTACATTTTTGCAAGACTCATAAGCCTCTTCACAGGAAAAGAAGGATTTCTCCATTCTCACCCAGACAAGTTATCAAGTCTCAATCAGAGCAAGGACATTTCACGCCTGTAAATACTTTGTGCTTATCTCTAGTGATGATAACAAGATTCTGACCTTGAATCAATGTCACCGGTCACCAGCCAGTGGCAGCAGACCCATTTGTTCTGTGATTTTGTACAAAAAGCCAGGTTATTATATGACCTGAATGCTTGAGAATGCCTGCTGTTCTTGGACTGAATGCACCAAGAATCCTCACTGGAGATAGCAGCGGGATGCAACTTCATCTTCCAAATCACTCAACATTTCCCCCCAGTGTCCAGCATTTCCCTCCAGTGCCATAGGAACATCAATTTCCTACACACCTTTCTGTGTGACTCCTCTAAAACATGTAGGAATGCCCAGATCCAACATAATTGGGAAAACTCAGCATCTACGCATGAACACCATCTGGATCTCAATTTCACATTTAATTAGGGTATTGCCAAGCTCTATGTGGAATTCCTAAAGCCAAGGTCTTCCTGCAGAAAGTACAAAATTAGGTATTCAGCATAAAATGTGCAGAGACTGGGTCAAGCCTAATCCAGTTGACTGCAGGATGATCTGCTGTCTCTCCTCTGGGCCTGAAACCAGTGCTTCAAGCATCCTTCTGTGTCTGTAACCTGGTTAGAAATGCAAGACTGAAAACACCTCCTGGATCTTGGATACCAAGCTGTCCTAGTGGCTGTTAATCATACTTTCATGAAAGCCAAGGAGTTCAGGTTTCAGGGGCAGATTTGTCTGGTCTTTTTTCCAAGACAACCCACTCTCCCAGGCAGGAGTGTGAGCCTCTAACTGTGGACTCCAGAGTCCAGGTGAGTATACCAACTAGCTCCTTACTGGTTCTGGTAATTATTTTCTTTGTTAATGTAGCAACAAAAGAACGATCAAGCCTAATCTGGAACAAAGCTCATTGTAAAGTTCAAACCTTGTAAAGCTCAACACCAGAATACATATGCTAACTTTCTTCATTACTTTCTTACATATTTGTTGAGTATGGACAGGTGGTTCTTTAACAGCCCTCCTCCCTTCTGAGCATCTTTGTTTCCCATTTATACTGATCATTTTAAGAAGAAAAAAAAAAAAAAGGACTAATTGAAAATAAGAGCAAAATCAGCTCCTGATTTTTCTGGAAATTATTCTGATTCCTTAATGAGTGAGAAGGGTTAAGCACTAGATTATGAACAATTTTTACCAAGCAATGAAAGTAAGCCCTGAGCTTTTATTTAGCCATCCTTGGTATTCAGGAGAAAAAAAAAAAAAACAAAAAGAGTGGCTTCCATTTAATGTTTGGTGCCAGCTCTCTAGGTTAGATACAGCACTCTTTCTTGATGGTGTAGGCAGTACCAGTAACATCAGTCCTTGGTATTTCATCTAAAGAGACAAGCCACTGCACTGAGCCTAATTACTGGCATTCCCAACTATATGTCAGGAGGACACTGGATGTGTTGAATAAGCAATTCACTCAATGCTTGCACTGAAAATGAGTAGCTTTTTAAAGGCATGTGATGGACTGCCCGGTTTTTGCAGCTTTCCAGACATTTAAGAGGAAAGCAGTGCTGCCCTTTATTTTGAGCACTGTCTCATTTCAGACAACTGCAAACTATGTCAGCAAGCTGCAGTGCAGGCATATTCAGAGGTTTCACACCATTACTAGGGGCCACAGAGTCTTGACAATGATTTTCACTTTTCACCTGCTCAACCAGAGTAGCTGAAAGAGATCAATTTCATGCTGTAACTGAATTCCCAAAGGAACCAGAAGCCTCTGGTTGCACACACTGCACCTCAAACACAGCAACTCATTCATATATTCTAGAAGGCTTTTGGGAATAAGAACAGCACTGTCACTTAAACATGTGATTTACACCTGCAAGTCAGCTAGCAGCATTAACGCACTTGGAGATTGATCCTGCAGTGGTATATCATAGCAGACCTTTCATTTTTTCATTTTTACTGTTTTAACTTACAGCTTAAGGTAAAGAAAGCCTTTGTACTCAGTCGGACATCATATTTCAAAGCAAAGTACTTTCCACAGTGTGTAATTCCACTGTGTCATTAAGTGTGGAACTTGTCACTTCAGAACGCTGAGGTGGCCGAGAGTGCAGCTGAGTTCAAAAGCGACTTCGCGCAGGCAAAGTTCAGACGCGGCTGCTCAACGTGACTGCCTAGATGCAGGAGCTTTCTCAGGAAGTTCCTTGAGTACTGGACCTGGGAAGAATAATCAGGGAAAAGATCACTTTCTGTAAATTCTGATTTTATGCACTTCCCTTCAATGTTTTTTTCTGCTAGTTGTGAGACACAGGGCTGCTCAGGGCAGACTTCTGGCTTAGTCTGCCATGGTCATCCCTGTGTTTCCCTATACTCACCAGCACTAACTGTAATTACTGAGCAACATGGATGTTGTACAGTTTTTCTCAAGGTAACCTCCCTGAACCTGGCATCCTCCCTGTGACCAACGGATTGTATGTACATGGGAGTCCTTAATAAAATGGATACTAAGTGTGTTTACACAAGCTAATTGCAACCAATAGGCCTGACCAGACCCAGTCTAAGTGATTTCCTTCCCTGTTCTTCCTCTGGTTTCTTATTATCATCTCCCCCTCAGGGCAAATAGCAGAGTTATATTTGAGAGAAGGCAATGTTATCTCTGATTCAAAAAGAGGTATTGTTTGTATTTTTCTAAAAGAATATAAATAACTGAGTTTGACAATCTTTTAGTAAACCACTGCTCAAAACACAGTCCAAAGGCTCCAGCAGAATATCTTATTTCCCACTTGTTTTGTATGAACTATATCAAACTTAAGCACATGATTGTTAAATTTAAAAAAATAGATAACAGTTCCCTTGGAAATTTTACTGGCTGATGAGAGAGGGTATTTTCCTGTGACTTTCTCTATAATGTACTGAAGCGAGAAATGCAAAAAGGGAAACAAAAAGAGCAACAGTCTAGAGGGTAGATGGGCTTTCTGGGCTTGTAAACTACTCTCATATCCAATCCCTTGCACTGCAACTGATAAACTGTTGTAGTAAGTCAGGTCCTAAAATGCACCAAATTCCTAGCAGTTTCCCAGCTGATTTGTGGGGCTTATAGGGCAAGTCTTGAGCATCAGACAAATGATACTTGGGTTTTAGCAGAGACACATAGCTCCATTCTCTACTGGCATTTTAAACCCTATTTAGGCTGGGATTCTGTTGTTAATTTCATGGCATTGGTTGACCCCTGCCAAAACAGCCATATTCATGCATCAAAGAAAGGGGAAAATATTACTCTGGGCTTACAAACATTGAAGAAACAAAAATGTATTTAGAGAAATCTCTAGGACACTTTTTGTAATATATCCCACAAAACATATAAGATGGCAATGCTATCCTCTTCTCTAGCCCTGACAAGATCATTACAAATATGTATTTCAATTTATTTCACCTCCAAGAGCTTCCTTTCATATCAGGGAAGAAATTTTGATAAATCACAGCTTTCATGTGCCAACCATAAGACTTCTATTTTCCTTGAAGTGCATTGTAAGTATAATACTAAATCCTTACAAATACCAAGAGATTTAGGGTCTGCTTCTGGAAGGTGCTAAATGTCTTCATTCCTTTGCAGGTCAAATAAGCCCCTACTATCTATCAAATGTAATGCTGGACCATTGTTTTCTTTAAGCGTCATTATTTTAAAAAACACAGTTGTACAGGACTTCAGGTATATAGTCAGCTCTGCTCTGTTTCTCATTGGCAATTTATCTGGCTTCCAGACTGACCTCACCACAGCTGGAGACACATCATATGGCTCTGTGCAGAAGCAGCTTAGTCCTAGTTTATTACTCCAGGGACAGCCCTGCATGAGTGCATCTGTATTGCTCCACTCTATAGCCTGGAAACAATGCTTTTGTGTGGAAGTAGTTCAGCTAGCAAACACGGCTGCTCTGCCAGAGTGCAATTAGTCCCCTGGAGAAACATGGAGCTCTCTTTGCTCAGAACTCTAAGAAAGAAAATATTGAAAAACAATAGAGATATCGCTGCATATAAAACAACAGATCTAGGGCAGCTCCAAGCAAACTGGCTAATGGCCTTGGGGTAAAAGCGAAGAGTAGGGGCATGGAAAAAAGCAAAGTGACATAAGCAATAGCAGCTCTAAATACTACTTCACCCATGATGGAAGTGAGGAGGGTTTATTAGCCTGAGGGCTTATTAGCATGACTGCAGGGTCAGGTGGCACCAGCACAGGTTCAACATCCAGACAATACACCTCTGAAACCAAAATCTCCAGATAATGTGACACGCAGTCACCAGAGCGTCTGTGCAATGTATGCTTTGAGTTCAAGACTTCACCCCAAAGTTTGGGTGCTCTGAAGACTGCACCAGGCACTGTCACACAGGACAGAGACTTGCATAAAGCTGCGCTTCAGGGCTCAGTCTTGTCCTTATTATCTCCTGCTGTCTGGGTGAAAAGGGCTTCCCATTGTGCATGTGGGTTCACATTTCAGTGCAGCATCTGCCTCGGCAAATGCTGAACGCGACTAGCACCGGGTTTCACATTCCACTCTGAGAGTCAGGGACCTATAATTGGCACTGACAGCCCCAAACACCTAAAGGGTGTATTATCGCTCCCACCCTACAGAGCAAACACACTGTGCTGTACTGGCCATGCAAATATGTTTGTATCAAGTTTAGAGCTAGCTATTGGCAGTAACTACAGATTCAGCCCTGGCTGCAGCCTAGTGTCTCTCCAGGCAGCAGGAACTGCTCAGGTGAAAACCCCATGTCTTCTTCTGCAGAGGAATTGACTTCTGATGTTTGGTGGCTGTGGTAGTTGGTGAACACCTGTGTGTTGGCGCTGCCATGGGTATTTCTCCAGGTTGCAGGCTTCTGTGAAGTTAATGTATTCCAGTTTAAACTCCCCAGTTGGCTGATGGCCTCAGCCCCTTGTCCATCCCCTGGGGCTCTCCCATTGGTTGCTGCTCCCTGATCCCACCATCCCCTAACCCCGAGAGAAACCTGTGTAAACCATTGTGGTTTGGATTTGCTCCCGTCCCTTCGATGGGTGAAGATGCTCGCCTGTTGGAATAAAGGCCACAGCAGATTCCCTTCCCAGCCCTTTGTTACCGACTCATGTTACTGAACCTGCCCTGGTTCTGTGGGAGCTCGTGGGACCCCACGGAACCGGCAGGTAAATAGTAACAGGTGGCTGCAATGGATGTTTGGTGATCACAAGATGCTGTCCTGGTAACAACTTTCTACTTTAGAGGCTGAAATCTGCCAAAGGTGCTCTTTAACTTCAAGTTTGGATCTTATCAATTCCTTATCAATGTCTTAGAGTTTCTTCAGTCCTACTGGCAGCAGAGATTTTCCCCATATTTTTTTGTTAAGTGGTTTTCTTTATCTGTTTTGTTAGCCCTGCTTTACAGGAGCTGGCACCAGCCAGGCAGTTTTGTTTAAGCATGGCACATATATAACATGAGGGACCAGTGCGAACTTCTCTCCTTTCCATAGCAGGTTGACAGGCAGTGAGTTCAGTGACAGTTTTGCTGATGCATGGTAACTTGCAGAAGCAGCAACCCTTTTAAACGTACTGTGAAAGGACAGCTGTGGCAGTATCTTCTCAGCAGGTGCAAACTTTAAACAAAGACAAAAACTTAAAACTGATAAAATTTATAGGTGAGGAGGATTGTCACATAGGAGATAAGGACTGCTTTATGAGAAGAATGATAAAGATCTCCCCTGAGCCTCCTTTCTCCAGGATTAAAAATCCCAGCTCCCTCAGCCAGTCCTCATATGACTTATGCTCCAGATCCTTGACCAGCTTCATTGCTGTTCTCTGGACACACTCCAGCACCTCAAAGTCCTTCTTGTGTGAGGGGCCCAAAACTGGACACAGGACTCGAGGTGTGGCCTCACCAGTGCCCAGTACAGGGGAACAATCACTGCCCTGGTCCTGCTGGCCACACTATTGCTGATCCAAGCCAGGATGCCATTTCTGGCCACCTGGGCACACACTGGCTCATGTTCAGCTGCTGTCAATCAGCACCCCCAGGTCCTTTTCCATGCGGCCACTTTCCAGCCACTCTGCCCCCAGCCTGTAGTGCTGCATGGGGTTGTTGTGACCCAGGGGCAGGACCTGGCACTTCACCTTGTTAAACTTCATCCAGTTGGCCTCAGCCCATGGATCCAGCCTGCCCAGGTCCCTTTGCAGAGCCTTCCTGCCCGCTGCAGATCAACGTTCTGGCCCAACTAAGTGTTGTCTGCCAACTTACTGAGAGTGAACTCGATCCCCTCATCCAGATCGTCAATAAAAATATTAAACTGGACCAATCCCAACACTGAGCCCTGGGGAATGCTACCAGTGACCATCTGCCAGCTGGATGTCTCTCCATTCAGCACCACTCCCTGAGTTTGGCCATCCAGACAGTTTTTTACCCAGCAAACAGTGCACCTGTCCAAGCCATGGAAAGCCATATTCTCTAGGAGAATGCCGTAGGAAATGGTGTCAGATGCTTTATCAAAGCCCAGGTAGACAACATCAACAACCTTCCCCTAATCCACTTTGAGGGTTAATTTGTCATAGAATGAGATCAGGTTGGTTAAACAGGACCTGCCTTTCATACACCCGTGCTGGCTAGGCCTGACCCCCTGGTTGTCCTGTACATGGTCTATGATGGCACTCAAGATGATCTACTCCGTAAAAATAAAAAATAGCTATTAGTGAGAAGTGAAGTCTGTTAAAATGAGCAAGAGGTGACCTGCTTATTAATACCACAAGAAAAAGCAATATTTGAAAGGCCTTGCAGTTTAAGGTAGGAAAGCATAACAGGAACTAGTGGCTTGAAACTTGAGTCAGACAAAATTTAATTAGAAATAAGGAAAAAAATTAATAGGAACAACGGTATAATATTTAAACTAATAATAGTGGAAATGATGGATTCACAGCCTTTTGTTGTCTTCAGATCAATACCACATGCTTCTCTGGAACAAAAGCTTTAGCCAGGCAGAAGTCTTTAGAATCAATACAAGGGTAATGAATACAATTTTAATGGCCTGCAACACACGTGAGGTCAAACCAGATGATCTAATGGTCCCTCTGGCTTTATAATCTAGAAACAATCACATCAGATCAAAGAGTACAGGGCAGAAAAATTAAATGAGTTAGGAGTGTTTATGGCAGTCTTTGCCAGGACTACTGCGCTAAAAATTTAACAAATATGGGACTTTTTTTTTTCTGTCATGCCGTCCATCTGTTGATTTTGTTTCTCCATTGGAAGATATTTCGTGAATAGATTTTATCACTAACTGTAAACAGTCTTACAGAATTCCCTGGGCAGCACATCACTAGGGTCATATTGAGACTTCTGTTATAACATTTATGACAGTAATTTCCAGGGCCTATTTTTCAAATTTTTATTTTCCATGTTTGGTCTCAAGAGAAATTTTTAAATTATTAAGGGAAGTGGTTGTCCTGTTTTTAGACAGGAAATCAGGAAGGAAAACCATTCATCTGTAAGAAGATACCTGGCATTATATTTCAGTGCCAGTTCAATAGTTAAACTTTCAGGTGGCAGGTCCATGAAGGAAACTAGCACTGCTGAACCATTCTGCACAACAAAATAACAGCAAATAATCACTAGAGAGCAGTTCTGAATATTTACAGCACAGAATGCATCCCTCTCTAAATTAAACTACTGACAGTTTTATGGAACAACAAATCTTTTCCTGTGAATTTTTTGCAGGAATGGTTCTGTATCGGTGTTTTCTTCATATTCCACAAAAGAAACAAAGCACTCCAGACTTTGATTTGAATCAATGGAGATTGCAGCTGCATAGATGTGTGGTCTCATGTCTGAATAGCATCCTATGCTGTGAGGTCTTGATTCATCTTAGGATGAGTCAAAAGAAGCTGTGCTTCAGCACTTTTCACTAAAGGTAACCTGGCAAGACAGGGTTTGCACACAGCTTCTCTCTGCTACAGCAGCCAGGTGAAAGATATCCATAGACCCTTTGCTTTTAGATCAAGGGCTATGCAGGATGAAGATATGATACAGTGTGCAGGAAGACAGGGCTTCAACCATCATGGTGGCTTTCTAGAGTCACCGTGTATTATTTCAGTAATCGTTTTAATAATTTTAAAATGGTTTTGCAGTAAACACATTGATTCTTTGTTCACTTCTCTTTAATGCAAAGTTATCTACCCAAGCCCTAGCAGAGAAAGTTTGTGGTATGGGACATGAAGCAAACTGTATCCCATTTAGAGAAGAGTAATGAAATTGGAACTTTACAGAAGCTCACCATTAATTTCAGTATGCAGAGAGCAATTTAATTCTGAACAAAATAATGGGGGTGCAATGCTACCAGTGCAATCCTTTGTGAAGGATTCGGGTTTTTTAACAGCAGCAGCTAAAAGTGATTTTCAGGTGCAAAGCTGATTCAAGGGCAGTGTGATTTAGCAAGCTACCTGCTTCCTTATGTGAACTTTGTCAGGTTACTTGAGATCAGACCCATAAAAGGACTGAGGCATGGCCATGCCAGTTCCTCAGCTCCTAGGAGGGATTTTTCAAACCAGCTGGTGCACTTGCCTACACTACCCACTAGGCAAACAGTCAGCTGCCTTCCGTGAATCTGCAACCCTCAGCAGGGCTGCACCTGAATTAGGCAATGGGAAATACCAAAGACCTGAGGCCCTTCTACAAACCTGTAGCCTCAGGTTAAATATCATCGGTGCCTTCCTTGACTTGAGCCCAGGAAAATCGCCTACTATTTTTGTAGATAAGACAGAGCCAAGGGACAAAGCAATGATAGTAATAGAACACTAAGCAACTACAGCAGGCAGAAAATGGGAAACTCATCCAATGCCTTCCTCTGGTGGAATGGTTTCCAACGTGCATATCTTCCCTGTCAGTAAGTGAGCCACTCACCTGTGGTCTATTTGTGACCCCTCTCTGTCCCTCCTGTCAGAGCTGGGGTTGTGTTTTACAGTGAATGTAAACTTCAAAAGCAAGTGGAGAAGGAGAGGAAGAAGGGCTTTCCTGGGTTCAGGTCTCACTCCCAGCCCTGCTTCTGTATTCTAGCCACAGCTACTGATGCCACATGCCCATAGAATCACTCCCAATGCAGCCTCTTCCGGCTGTTCTTGAATGTCCAATGGTCATGGCTACTGTCCCTGCTGGTGCAGAACATGCCTAGGTCAGAGCAGCCTGAGGTCCTTGAATGGTGGGAACTTCCAAGTTGCCCTGGGGAGGAGATGACACCAAAGCCAGCAGCATTTGGAAAACCATCAGCAGCAGACACTGGGTACACCACTGTCTTCACTGGTGAGAATACTGGTTCTCACTGGTTTCTTCTACAAAGACTCCCTGATGGCTCAGAAATTGGGTGACTCAGTCTGGCTTTTAATGGAAATAAAAGCTCATAATTGGATCTGTCTCTTCCTCACTCCTAGCTTTTGATCTGAAATTTCAAATATCAGCCAAAACAGATGGAGAAATAAAATTTTCCATCATAACTGAGCTCATAGGAAAAGGCAGCCAAGAAAAGGAGAGAGAATAGAGGAACTACTGGGTTTTTGGTTCATCATATTTTTTGCATTACAAGAAGTCATACAGGTTTAAAGGTCTTAAAAACTATTCCCTATTCTGAGATGAAAAGTACTGTTGAACACATTGATATGATTTGTTTTTATCCATCTCCTCTGTCAAAGGTATTGGCCTTCTATCACAAAGAATTGGCACTTTCCCCTCCACCTTGCATGAAATACTATATTTACAAGTCTAGAAACAAATGGAAGTAAATTAATGGAAATGTTTACTTCTTAATAATATTCATGTTAAATAGAATACATGTATATATATATATATTAGTCAATGTACCATTCATTCAAAATCATAAATAATCAGATAGTGGGTTTTGGTCCTGTAAAAAATTATATAACAAAATCATTCAAGAACTGGCACTTGTGTTTAAATTTAGAAACCAGTTTGTTAACTTATTCCTGCCAGTTGTAGTAGATTAGCAGTGCATATCGAAATAGATATAAAAATCACCTTGGAACATGTTATGATATATGATGGCTGCAACAATTAATCTTATCTGATAATCAGCAACCTTCTTTCAGCTGCTACAGCCAAGCAAGGAAATGCAGTGTCATAGTTTTGTTCTGATTAACTCATAACTTGTTTACCAGTTAAAATTTGCATTTCACTATTAGACACTTGGTTTTTTGTTTATTGCACTGAACAAAAAAATTGCCTATTAAATGCAGTACAATACTGTGTATTCACCTTACGGAAAAGATTAGCATTGCTTAACAAGTATGTTTCTATATAAAAATATATAACAAATAGCAAAGTATATTTTTATGTTATGTATGTTCATCACATTGTGTAACAGTTTAATACGTTAAACCTGAACATTCTTGTCTCCATATTACAGAAGAATCATTGTACAGAGAAATCCAAATCACTGGCAATACCTCCCATGAAAAGCGCTTCTCCAGTCTAAATAAAAATAATTTCCTCAGACTAAACCAGCACCCAGTGTCCCTTCACGCCCACTGCGGCTCCCGCAGCTGTCCATCTGGTGCTATGTCTCACTTCTCCCACCTTAGTCTATATATGTGACTCACACCCCTCACTGTACTCAGTGCCAAAGTGGGCTCTAGCACCTCCCTTAAGCACAGGCGTGACGCCTCTCTCCCTCCAGCTCTGCTTTTCTGCCTCTCACCCACATGCTGAGCTCCACACCTTCTGGGGCTGAATTTAACCCAGCAGATTCCAGCCAGGGCCCTTCGAGCAGTACCCAGCTCTGCTGCCAGGAGTACTGTGCGTGTAAAACAACAACAGCGTTAAATGAAGGCGTCAAACTTGATTCAAGCTAATTCTCCCTTAAGGACTTGGAGAGACCTTTAATAGTAACTCATTTATATTCAGAGGCATCCTTAACCTGTAAGAAGTCACAAGCCTTGAAGGTCAAATAAGGGCCCAGGTCCATTCCAGTAGCAAAATTATGGTATTATAAGTTAGTAATATCCCAAGTAGAAAGTGCCCCATTGCCTACATAGCTTGTAATGATACTGACACGTGTTTGGACTTCAGCTTCCTGAGTCTTGTGTCAATCTACAGATATTCCGATTAATGGCTCATAAATGACCAGATTTCTACAGCCAGAACCAATCACTGTAATGATCAAACAAACTTCTACTTGCACATGCCATAGTATTTCAACAAGTAACTCAAATATTAAGTTCCTAACCACCATTAACCAGAAAGTCTCTGTGCTAGAGCTGCAAATGCAGTTAGACCTATTAAACTTTTGCAACACGTAATACCTTACGATAGATGTTGTTAATTGGCAGTGGATACACAAATGCCTGTGACAGATCTAAGACAAAGGTCTGAGAATGTATATTTCTGTGTCACTTTAGTTTAAGTAAATTACTAAAGAGGACAGATGGCAATTTCCTGTCACTGCGGCTGCAGCACACAAGCAGGTTCTCAGCTGCTACACTCTCTTCTCACCGTCTTTCCTTTGGCCTAGAAATCATGCCTGGGCATGTCAGTCTGTGACACGAGATTCTGTTTAGATTTTCCATGACTATGCATCTCTTATGATTCTCATGAGCCTGTTTTCAGAGTTCCTGTGTGTGAGAGCAGCAGTAATAGTTCACTCCTTAGAAATGTTTCTTTCTACGTATCTGCAAATATGTACTGAGAGACACACTTTGCAGTTACGGAATTAATGTTCCTCTTAAAAATAGGAAGACTACGGTTTAAAAAGTGTGAAGAGCTTTTTTGTATAGGGCTATTTTTTTTTTAATAAAAGGAGGTTCTCTGAGAGTTTATATTTCCTTCTCTTCAGCAAATTGTGGTGTACTGGAACTTGCTGAAAAGAAGAAATTAGAATATTTTAAAAACGAATAAATTCTAATTAATGAAAGAGAGAATATCTACCTGCTTTCTACATTCCTATTGAAAAGAAAATTTTTCTATTCCTCAAAAATTACCAAGTGAACATTTTTAAAAATTATCAGAACTGTGCCTTGGATTTTTTTTTCTGTGACAACTCATTACTAGCTCATGAGCTATGTCAGAGGGAAGTCCTCCCACAAGAAAACAAGACAGGAACAATGCAGAAGCATGTCTGCCATTACAACAACAACAACAAATCTTAAGTACAAGAAAAAAAATCTTAATTACACTTCAATAAGCAAAATTAATTACACTGCACAGAGCAAATTTCTCCAAAAAGGGTCTCAAGCTTAGAGCAATCACTTTCAAGACAAGTAGTTCTGCATTGCAGAAAGCTATGATTTTGACAACTTTTCCTTTTTTCGTTTTTATTTTTTGCAACGTTGTGTTTCTATACTCAGAACAGGTACAACTAAAATCTCATCACTGCACAGCTCCACAGGCTGCCGGGATTTGATGTGTTAACTTTGGACAAGGCTCCCTTCCAGTTCTTCCTTTATCTTGGTATGTAGTGAGGTACCAAAGGAGGGAAAAACACAGAGCAGCGTCTCAGGAAAAAGCGAAAAGTCCAGGCTACTCCCCATGGCGTATGCTCGCTCTGCCTTCCCGGCAGCAGACTCGCTTCAGGGGCTGAGGCGGAGGATCACAAGGCTGTCCAAGCTGCCCGGGGCTGCTGTGCCGCTCGACCCACGGCCCGGGCGGTGCTGCCCCGGCGCGGACACCGCGGCCGCGTTTCCTTCGAGCCGGTGGCCGGGCGACCGAGGCGGCACCCGGCTCCCGCTGACTCAGCCCTTCCTCTCCCCCACCCCCCCACAGGTTTAAGGACGGCTGCAGCGGCTCCGGGCAAGAGGCAGGCGGCTGTCCCGGCAGAGGCACCGCGCCGCCGGCCCTTTCCCGCCTGGCGCGGGCGGCGGCGGCGGGAAGGGCGCGGGAGGGGGAGGGAGCGCCAAGAAAAGGAGCGAAACGGCTCCGCGCGGGCGGGAGCCCCGTCCCGCGCGCCCGATGCC
>VZRS01001071.1:0-68103 GCA_013398055.1 Ifrita kowaldi
TTTTCCTGTGTGTTTGTTAAATTAATAGCCTCTATCTCTTTCACTTTCCTTCGAGGAAAAATTTCCTTTTTTCCCGAACCTAGTGGGGGGAAGGGTGCTTGTAACCTGGTTTTCCCTCCGAGGATATATTGCTAGATTTCGGCCAAACCGGCACACCCCCAAATCGTGCTGCTCCCCTCAGCCACCCTTGGGCAATAGCTGCAGCACAGAGAGGAAGTTTTCCACGAGATGCCCCCGAGTGTGCACCCACCAACAGAGAGAGAGGGCATCCCATGCTGCTCCTGCATTACCCAGCCAAGGGAGGCAAGAAGAACAGATAGATTTGCTCTGCTTCAGTGGCAGCAGGAAATGCACATACTTTAATATTACAGACAAAAGTGAATTAAAAAGGACATTTGATTTTACAGTTGATTTTGCAGTGTCTCTCCCTATTTGATTTGTGATGAGTTTCTTAAAGAGGCACCGCTGTAGGCTTATGCTAGCACAGCTAACTTGTTTTCAAGGAGGTAACACATAAGGGGTGAGGGAGGTAGATGCCCTCTTTTTCTGAGATGGATCTGTAAAGAAGCAAGAAAAGCTCATCACCCAGATGCCAAATTTACACCTTCCTCTCCCAAAGCCTTGGACAAGAATTTAACAATAACAAGAAAGGAGCTTCTAACTACCCTGAATTCACACTTTGTGAATCCACTCCCCTCTGTGCCATGGTAACTGCAAATACAAATCCTGAAAGAGAAGGTGGAGGAACATCTATCTGCAGTATAGGAAACCCCAAAGCACTATTTGAGATGTCATACACCCATACAGCCTCAGGCCCTGAGGGATGAGTATGGTGTGTCATGGACTGTCTTGAGCAAGGAATCCAATTTCCAATTCCAACTCCACTGGCTCTTCCAATGCAACTGCTCTGCCCCAGCAGCCATCTTCCCCTCCAGCACTGCAAGAAGGTCATTGCACACCTGGTAATAGCTTTATCATTCTTCCACAGGCCACAGAAAAAAAAAACAAAAAACAAAAAACCAAAACAGGCTTAAAATTAATTTTTAATATTGTAGTACTTCTTGGTTTGGCTTACTTAAAATTCTTAATTTTTTCTACATCTCAACTTGTAAAACTTCCAATGAACAAAGGCCTCAAGGCAAACCCTATACAAACAAGACAGTGGGCTCCTTCTCCGCACTGAATCCTACTTTGTCAGAGAAATTCAACAGATTGATGCACTGAATCCTGAGATTATAAACAGGCTTAAAATACCATGCTTGTCAACTATGAGATATTACAGTGTTTTTTTATTCATATCGGGTGGATTCAGATGAAAACAATTTTATGTATGTCCAAAACCAAAGATTTGCAAGCTGATACTAAAAAGTTGATACATGAAAAATAAAATATAAAATATAAATATAAAAAAGAAAATACATCAGTTACCTACAAAAAATACATCAGTTACCTACAAATGCTTTTCTTTGAATATGCAACAATAATAATTTTTGGTCTGTTTCTTCTCATTTCACTGTTTTCACTCAATCTTCACTATATTACGTACAGAGTCTTCCAGCTAAACTCAGTCAGTTCAGTTCATCTGTGTTCTGTAGCTCGCTGCAAATCTCTGAAACAATCTGTACTGAACACCAATCTACTCTGTCTTCTCTTTTCATAACTTTTTTTTTCAGAGTTCTGTCAGCCCAAGGGTTTGGAAACTAATCTAATGAGGGAAGTTAAACTTCTACACAGCTATTACGGGTGCCCCCCTAGTAGCTGTGCTAACAAGATTCATCACCAAATATAAATGGAAGCATTCTCCAAAAGAAGACAAAGGTACTGTAATGAGCTAGGCAGGAAGCAGGGCCTCCGCTCTCTGCGTAAGATTAGTCAGTGTAAATCATTTTGGCACTAATGGTGGTTTTTTTCTAAGGCTGGACAATGACAACAACATTTATACAAAGCACGAGAATTCATGAATGTCTGGCAGTATTGTCTCTGAAACACAAACAATGTTTGTTTTTCATTCTACACTTTCAATTCAGTACCAGCTGGATTCTGCAAAAAACATGGGTCAGTTCTGATACACCCGATAACCAACTCATCCCAGCCAGACCCCACAACTGAAGCATTTCAGAAGAAGCACCGACTGTTACTAAACATACTCCTCCTCAGCTACAGAATGAATAACATTGCCTCAACTTCTCATGCCTATCCTGAGGCAAATACAAAAGAAAATATATTAAAATCAAGTAATAACAACAATGGTGGAGAAAAAGAGTGCTACACAGTATTATTTCTCTGGGCTAAATCTTAGGCATTGTAATACTTCACCTACACCCATGCTCATTCAAAAGTCTGCCTGTATTTATATGGGCTTGTATTTTTTGGACCCTGGACTGTTCCAGTGTGCTAGAAGGGAAGTTTCCACCATGTTGACATTTACTGTCTCTATAAAAATTAATGTATTAGTGACTAGCCAGTGAGGTAAAGGACAGCATCCACCTCAAGAGCCGGCTGCAGTATGATGCAAGCTGGGAGATGCCCTGGATTCCTCCAGTTTCACTGGGAGCCACGTGGTCTGTACATACAGGCAGGAAATGTTAATGCCCACCCAATCCACAACCAAGGCATATTCATCGTCTCACTACAGGCAGGGCTTCCTACCATGACCAACCAAGAAAGACCAGAGGCTGTTGACAAAGGACAGCTGTTGGCTAAAATGACTCTTACCACCATTTCCTTTCTGCTGCTGGAGCCACCTGGCTGCAGAGCCAGAGGTACCATAAGGTTCAGCTCAGCTCTGTCTGCAAACTGCAGTGACAAAAAGCATCAAGTCCAACAAGAGCTAAGAGCACCCTGGGAAAGGAAGCCTTCGTATGAATGCACTAACAAAAGGAAGGTAAATCTTTCATCACAGACCCATGGCAAAACACATTTGTACAGAAACTGACAATCATCCCACGAGTACATACATACAGAAAGTGCCAGAACTGCATGGTTAATACTTCCACTAAAAGGCAAGGTGACAGAATGCGCCTTATTTATGCCTGGCTTTAAAATTCTGAATAAGAAGTAGCTACGCAATCTCAAAAAGTACATGTCAAGTACCAATAAAAAGTATTGCCCATAAACTTCACATCTGGGACTGGAGTTGGCAGTATTTGCTGCCTGCTAGAAAAACAAACAGAAAAAATGAGCTGCAAAATATGCATCAGCAAAGAAGATCCCAGAAGTACAGAGCAAGAAGAGAAACAGCAGTGGCATGGCAGGCAGGTTAAACCCCCTAAAGTCCAAGAGTCAACAAATTCTGTTGGGCTTACAGTTTTCTGTAGCATAGTGTATTTTGCCATCATAATTCATATAGCAAAGCTCTTCCATGGTAGCACAGGGAAATGTACATGGTAGCTTTGTCTTGCTAATGAGACACACTCAGGGTTAAATTTGGCAGCATCACACAGCAGCCTCACAGAGCAGCCAAGAGGAACAGAGGCTGCACTGCCAGGGTACTTGGGGAGAGAGGAGAAACAGCAGCACCCTTTGGGAAGAGACAAGGGAGAACAAATGCTGGAGCCCATCACCTCTGTGGAAGGCTTCTAAATGGCATCCCTGTGTGAATGCAAGAGGTGGAACTGAAATCACTGCTATGGTCCCCAGCTCTGCCTCTCACTGCTGGGCAGAGTACAAATACTGTAGGCTACACGCTGCGGAAAACTTGTCACTGCAAAATGTTAAACATTTGTGACTGCTGAATCTTTTGCAAAGTGAGAAGGAAAAAATTCTTTTAAAAAACAATACCTGTCGTCACCTCCTAAGCATGCTCTCACTTCCTCTTGGGTTTTTTGAAGATGGTAAATAATTGTTTTGCTTGTTTCTTTACCTCCTACCTTTTCCTCTTCAGAAAAGCCACATAGTTTAGACATATTTTTCTTCTCCAAGCCTAGAGGCTTTACTACAGCTTCTGGAAGGACTGTTCCAGAAGTACTTAGATTTGCTGGTTATTAAATGCCAAATGCTGGCAGGCTGTTCTTAACTTTCTCTAACTTTTAATAGGTATCTGAAGTATATCTGTTCCTTTACATTAGTGGATACTAGTATTGTTCAGCAAGACAGCTTGTTCTTTCCTATTACATTTGATTTATGAAGTAGCTTATGGGGAATATAGGAAAGACATCTTAGTCCCCTCTCTTTGCATTTAGTACCTTTACAAAACTTGCCCAATTAGCAGAATCATTGAAAAGTGAGTACTAAATAATGGCTTAGATACAAAACCACTTACTGTTAAAGTAAGCAAGCTTATTAACATACCTACACAGGAGCAGTTATTAAACTATTTCTAGGAAAAAACACTATTCCATCTGCACTCAACTTTGCACATTGGTTTCACATGAAACCTTCCTATTCTAAAGACTCCTCATATCACAGAAGTATCTTCTGCTCCCCAATCTTTACAAGATACTCTTTTGAAAGAAGAAGCTGAAGAGTTATAAAGCATCTGCTTGTGTAAAAACAGTGATTCAGCAGGAAACACGTACTTGAAATACCCTTCGCAAGAAAGGGCTTATTCACGCGGGGACAGTTGGCAGGGCTATCTCAGTCTCCACTTGAATGCTCTTTTTCCAGTTTGTGTTAAAGGGATTCAGATGCCTGGGAAGAAGCTAATCACCATTTTTATAGGCTGTGGAAAGCAGTCTTGGTTCAGAATTGCAGGTGCTCGTACCAAAAGCTCTCCCAGTGAAAAGCAAAGGACCACAAGTTAATGTTCAACAGGAACTGGCAAATCTGCTGCGCTCGCTGAGCAACGTGGTCAGGTGTGAACTGCAAGTGCACACATAAAACAACGTAACAACTATGGCTGCTCAAAGTTCAGCTGCAGGGTTTAACGCACAATACGCTGAGGAGAAACAGGCAGAGAACACCTAACACAGGAATTATTTTAGCCAATTCTAATCCTTCCACAATTTCTGCTCATGCCAATCACGGGAAGCTTTAGGCCTCCTAATAGGTATGTGCTTAATTCAGCAAGGAATGTTGCATTTAACTGGAACCAAAAATTGCCATAGTCTGCTGTAAAAATCTTTATCATCAATATAATCAAGGCATACCACCAAACATTGATTTTCAGTGGTTCTGCAAATTGCTTCTGGATATAGGTTTACTCTTCTAAGTTTTAAACCAATGTCAGTGCCAGCAGGGCTTTAATAGAAAGTAATGGATAATGAAGTTTAGTGTAAGAGTAAGAAAAACCAAAGCAAACAGAACGTACAAATCCATTTCATGTTAATAATCTAATCTTTTTATTTATTATGTGAATAATGTGACTGTATGGGAGCTAGTTCAGACTATGTCACAACTCCTTGAGCTGAAGCTCTTCGTGGTGTATTTTTCTATGTACTGTTCATTAATGTGGAATTCTAGAACATATGCCAGCTCTAAAGATACTTGTACTTTCAAATTCTTGGACAAGAGTATTTACTTCATATGCTGTGAAAAGAGTGTAGATGCTCCTACGTGGACAGAACAAACACATAAGACATGATGTAACGTCACGCCTGTGGCCACTTCCATTTCCAAGACAGTACCAAAGCAGCAGGTACCTTGCTTCCCTCCAACACTGCAAAAAGGCAGAAGTCCTACAGCCCTGCTCAGCATTAAAGGCCACCTTTGGGCACTTAGGTTTCAGTTCTTAATCCATACCGCTAACATAACAGCATCAAGATTAATACTGTACTATGTACTTACTTCTGCAACAAAATAAAAAAAGATTTTAGAAATACTGGATTTGAATGCTGCCAGTCAGCCGACATAGAAGAAAAATCCCAAACAAATTGTGGATGCATAAGTGATCTTTACTTCAAAAAGTATTGGGGAAAAACATTAACTGAGTCCTGCTCGAGAAGCAGGCATTGAACTGCCAGTACCTCCTCTGCAAACCATTTTCTTCAAAGACAGCTGTTTCCTAAATTAAATTTGGACCACCACATACAGACATTTGTCTCGAAGTGTCTGAGAAAGAGCCACGTGTCAGGTGACTCTGTATGGATCCTTTTGCAGTACAACAATATGGACAGGGGAAAAGAAGCATCTGAAAAGGAAGTGGGAAAATGTCAGGCTGCAAAGCTGGCGTTCTGCCATCAAAACACAGTATTACCTATCTCTTCTATAGATGTTCAGACTTCAAAAGCAGCAGCCACATGCACTGTAGCACATGAACCCAGACCACACAGGATGTGTTCCCCCCCACCACCCTAAAAATCCCTTGATTAAAGGGGGATATTTACAAATAGCTTCAGAAGCCACATGTATAAATCTGTTCCGCAATTTGCACATCCTAAGATAGGCGAAAGTAATGTAACAACCATTATTAATACTAAAACAAATGAAAAATTGAACTTATAAAATGTGTTCTATGCATGCAAACATGCCACAACACACTGTCTCTGCTACTGCAAGTTTTAGACTGGATTACATTGCAACCTGTTGCCTTCTCTTTTCAATTGAAAGCAAAGCTTTAAAAACACCAGAAGACTTGGAGCATGAAAAGGGGAGCAAGTTAAAATACAATCCTCATTACACTCTGGGACTTGTTCGTGAAACTTTAATTGTCTTGATAATCTACAAGTCATGAAATTTAAGTCTTGCAGCCCTTGACACATTAAAAAAGCTGGATTTTTAAAGGACCAGTTAAGCATGTCATGTTTGGCAAATATTTTAAGTAATGTGCTTGTAATCTTTTCTGTTTCAATAGTCTTGTTCTGTCTGCATTACTATTAGTTGTTGCACTGATGAAACAACATTTGAAGATGACCAAGGACTTGGTTTCAAATTAAACCATCAGGAACCCTGAGGGTAAGAGAGTTCAGTGCTTAAGAGAGCACTACTATCTATTATTTCAAACCTAAAAAAATAAAGCCAAGCTGAACAGTCTGTAATAATAGCAACTGTTGTCTTTTAGGTCTCTGAACAGACAGAAATCAGGGAAGACAGAGTTTTAAGATTTGTTTTAGCTTTTTATGAATGGTCCTGTTGAATAACAGAAGCTAAACTATTACACCCACGTTACAACATCTAGTTCAGGGCTATCTTTTCCCAAATGAGCTGATTTCTCTCATGGAGAGCAAATCAATATGCTTTTTTTTTCTTCTCCTACTGCAGACATTTAGCCAGAGCCATTCTTATGGCAGTCAAAGACTTTTTTTAAATGCAACCTTAACATTACAAACATTGAATTCAATGTCAGTACTTCCCTCCTCCCTACTCCTAAAAACAGGAGAATATCCCTGTCACCCAGGCTAGTAATCCTATCTTGGGCTACAAGGCTTGAGATGCATACAAGTCCTTCATCATCTTCACTCACAGTTCCAAGGACAGTGGTGACAAAAACCGATTTCTTCAGCTCTCCTTCTCCAACCATCCAGAACATTTTTTTTTTCCCCCAATGAGAAGGAGAAATGGCAACATGGAGGCAAAACCATGCCTGCATTCCCCTGAGGAGCCTGGATTTCCACAGGCTAATCCTTACCTTGGTGGTTCAGGGAGATGCGGTTAGATGGTTCTTGGAAACCCGGTTCCACCAGATCCCGCCGACCATGAGCTGAAGTCTGATCTACATTGTCCTAAAAACAGAAGAGCAGAATATCTTACCAAAACCAGGCATTCTGTACTCCCTGCAAGCTACATTACACGGAGTCAAACCACCAATACAAAACAAAAAAACCCCGCCATGCCTCTGAAAGGAGAAACCAATGTCAGAGAAGGTGGGGGAGCAGATCACAGGGGGACACACTGGGCTGCCACATTAATACGTGTGGCATGGATCCAGAATCAATGACTGTGCTGTTGGCTCATCTGTACACCAGTTTGCATTTCAAACTGTGAAACAGTGATGTAAATGCACTTCCTAGTTTAACAAAAGTTTCTTCTTGCATCAAATTATGCAGAGGCTTGGGGCTTTGTTTTCTTTAATTCCAAGTCTGTGGCTTAGGGCTTTGTAACTAATTAACTGGACTGAAACAGATTCAGTAGTGAACTACTAAACCTCAAGAGAAATCAGAAGTTCAGTTTAGATAAACATCCATAGCTCTGGATGCCAACCTGTTGTTTTTTTCATACTGGAACTCTCACAAGATCAAGTTTCATGAAGTTTTAACACAAACTGAATTTGGCTAAGGCTAAAATACCATGGTTTCTCACAGATCTTGCCAAAGAAGACAACTAGGAGAAAGCAGGAAAATTGAAATACAAACAAGAAAATAGGGAAAGTAAGATAAGACACATTTTAGAAGTATGAGAAGGAGACTTAGAGCAGGTACATGGTTTTTAAAAAGTAGCATACCTTTACATGTACCAGTTAAGGGTGGGTAAGGACAAGCACATAAAGTTGACTGCACTGATATATCACCAAGCATAAACTGCTGCAGCGATATACAGGACTATATACATGACCCTACTGTGCCCAAAGTGTGAGCTAAGTACACAGTGGCATGGCCTGCTTTTATGTCAAAACATAGGAACCACCTTCACAGCAAATGACATTGTAATTGAGGCAGAGCAGTAACACGCACACAGTGAGTGACAACTCAACTACGCGCAACCGTGTGCCCTCAGCCCAGCGCTGACAAAATATAAGCTAATGCTCAAAAACATAATGGATGTAGTGTCTGGGGACTAGAACTGTATGTAGTTATACCACTACCTCTTCATCAGAGACTGTCTCAGCAAATGCTTGAGCTTTGATTCAAGTACTCAAGCACTGCTCTCAAGTGTCGTCACCATCAGGGATCAGCTCAGGAGCCCAAAGGCATTTATAAGACAGAAACTGACAACAGTGGTATGACTAAGAAAGGTTTTTATGAGTAAACACTGTATGATAAGATACAAATGGCATCTATCTATCTATGCCAGATACAACTGGGACCACTCAAACTTCTGCCTCCATATTGGCTATCTCCCCTTATAGTGCTTTAAATACTTCGCACTGGTTTTCACAACACTGGCTGTTATTTCATGAACCACATCTCGCTCATCTCATGAGTTTTTGTTATTACTTCTCAGGAATCAAAAAAAACCCCAAACCACATCAGACCTTCCATCAGCACAACTGTCTTTGTTCTTACTTTCTTGAAACACAGCAGTATTTGTTAGCTCTTTCACTGGTGCTAACTGAACACTCACTAGGAACAAGCAACTCACGAGCTCCTGTTTTCATCAAATCCCTTTCAACTACAGGGTATCACATTCTAACATCATTAGCACTTTTAGAGCACTAGTCATTCTCATTGGATTTATTTCATTTTCCTTGGGACACCACACCGCCATCACTGACCTGGCCCACATAATCTCCATTTTAAATTTGAGGCAGAAAATCTGGGACTTGCAGCACAAGAAGGCAACTGCAGAAAGGACATACAAAATTATGCATCTGCTCCCCAGAAAGTTCAGTTGTGATTTTTCCAAGATGCCAAGGGCAACAGCAGGAGGAGATGCTTATCTAGGAAAAGTTTCAGTCAAAACTTAAAAGCTGAAGCTGACTGCTCTCAGTACAAAGGCCAAGAGGTAAGCATCACATGCATGGAGAACTCAGCAGAACGTCCCTCCCCAGCCCAGAGCTTTTCTCTGTGCATTTCCCTTCATGAAATTGAACATGACCAATTTTTATGGGGTAGCTAAAACCCCACAGATGCAGTTTAGCAGCATTAGTTCCACTTTCCAAGAAGAAGTCCCAATGTCTAACACATGGATGCAGTGACATACTGCCTCTTAGCTGGGAAGAGCAACAGGGCATCCCAAGAGAAATAAAAGTTGGAACAAGAAAAACAGTTATAAGCTATTTGTCACACACCTAAATGTGTTGTCAGTTGCCTGTTGCCTCAACATATAAAAGTCCCTTCTGGAAGGCAAGGTTCATGAAGTACTATGCAGTAACAAAGGTGAAATGGGGCCGAGATGCACCATGTTACATTTGAGTTTCCCACAGCAGTAACACACAAACATTTAACTGAGAGACCTTATTTCAGGCTTTCACCTGGCTCCAGGTATGTAACTCTTCAATTAAACCAGACTTTTTTTTTTTTTTTAACTAGCAATTGCCAAAAATTTACAGGAATAGTATACGCTCTCTCTGGAATCACCTTACATCTGTACCAGAAGATGCTGAGAACCACGGGCCTTACTCACAAAGTTGAGCCAAAGCCATGGTAAGGTAGATCAAAGTTTTCAGAAGCAGAGGTTACAGTGACTAATGACTGCTGGTGCTACCCTTACAAAGCTGATGCCCCTGCCTGCTTCGTTCAGTGCAAACACCTGCCCACAAGATCCAGAGAGTTCTCCTGCAGCTTGAGCAAAACAGGGAGGCAAAGGTTTCCTCCGGACACTGCGGGCCAGCAAAACCCAGGTGCTAAAGCAAAGCGACGGGCCGTGCATAAACAAAGCCACACCTGTTACAGCAATGCAGGCAGTGGAGGGGAAAAGGTAAGGGCGGTGAGGTTTAAAGAGCCAGGGGTAGTTTCACATGACCCTCCAGAATCTGTTTGTGTCCGTTGTGCACAGACAAACGCTGGCACTCGGCCAGCTGCAGTGGAGATCACACACTGGAACAAGGGTAAAAGAGGAGACGGGAGGGGGGCAGGAAATAAAGTTATATAATTGCTCCGTGCCAGCAGCTTTATTGTCAGGCCCCAGCTGGGGGCTGAGGCCATGGCCCTCAGCAAGGTGGGCACCTGCTTTGGTCCGTCACCATCCCCCGTGCTGCAGCTGAAAGCGGCCTCCAACTAAGTCATTTGTTTGCTTCATGGTTTAATCCCCAGCTCTCCCTCCTCCTCCAATAAATGCTCTCAATATGAAATTAAAGCATGTTACTTAACTTACTGTACCATCCAGCTATTGTAGTATTTTTAGAAGCTAGCTGAGCATTAGCCCTCGCTGACTTTTTGCAGGTGCTGTTTTCTCTGTCAGTCAGCATCCTCAACCAAGGATGATTTAATCGATTTACTAGCAAGAGTGCTAGAAGGACCTGAAGCAGGGTCCTTTAAAGGATTAGCATTTCATAACCCCAAACACACCATCATTACAGGTCAGATTACAGTGTCCTTTTGCAAACCTATGTTGCAGGACACAAAATGCGACGTGCTTGCATCGCCTTAAGAGCCAAAGTCCACTCATAGACAGTATTATCTCTACGTATCAGTAACCAAGACAATCTAGATTTATTTTTCAATCTATAACCAAGCCTTTCAAGTTGCACTCCTTCAACTATGACATACAATGTTTGCTGCTGTTTGTGCTAGCATGATAAGCATTTCAGTTATCTAAGAAAACATTAAGTCTCATCTTTTAATCAGAGAATCAGCCAGACATACACTACAGCAGCTCTGCTGTCTGCACACGTGCTCTTTAATCACCTTTTTGGCTCCAAGTGCCACTGTTCCCACCTGCACTTTAACTCAGGAGAGTATTTATCAGTATGAGACAGCATTATTAGACAGACTAGTCTGTTGCTACTACTCAACTGCTGCTTCTCTCATCCTAGTTTTTTCAGCAAAGGTTATCCAGTCAGCCATTCAGGGTAAATAGAGAAGGCAAATAGAGAAGGGAGGAGGCAGATTTGAAAGTACAAATAATGAAGTATGGTTTATACTTCCCTTCTCCCGCATTCTTTGCGAAGATAGGGGTCTAGCATTAGCAGAGACAGAGCAGCTTTCTGGAGAGGTCTGGAAATTCCCTGAAGGCTTCTGCTTCTTCTAATTTCGGTAGTCGCTGGAAGTTTATGAGATGAAGAAAGGCTACAAGTGGCAGCACAGCTTCTCGGAAGGACCCGGGAGCATGGCCAGACTGAGGATGTCCGGACCACCAAGACGACAGTCCCTGTTTTTGGATTTACTGTAGCTGTCTGCAAACCCACAGTGCCATGCCCCTGAACAAAAGGTTCAATTGAGCAAGAGTCACGCGTACTCATGCCAGCAGTCCCACAGCAACAAATTAAGATCATGACATACTTCTGATGTTTGTACACCGTCCAGCACAACAGAAAGTAAAGTCAGACGTGCTGACGGGTCTCACTGCAATTTAGGAGACTATCAAGGCAGATATGCCTCAGTTTGCAGAGAGGGCACTCCTGCCAAACAGGAGCTCCCTGCCAACCTGGCGGTGCTCCTTCATCACACCAAGGTACAGGTCTTAAAACTAGCTGAGCGTAAAGAGAAAATTAGCGAAGTCATTATTTGAACCACCACAGCTTTACTCTGTTCAGACAACTTGTGCACAGCAAAATGAAGTACCTTATGTTAGCACAGACCGAGGAAGCCATTGCACAGTGCTCAAGTGTAAGTGGCTCCCGGAAAAAAAGCAATTACACAAATTCACTGAAGAGGTGAACACCAAGGTCTGTGAAAAAGTGGACGCAGCACCAGGCTTCAGGAGCAGAAAGAGGATACTTTGAGAAATTACACTCTCGCTTTGCATCTACAACTTGTTGCTCTTAGATGAAGGACACAGATAGACAAACATTTCTTTATCTCATCCAGTACTGTCATTCTTAATATGCCCCTGGAGTTTCCTTAGGCAATGAACTGATTAGACATCATTTCTTCTGAGGATGCTTCATAAGATTCCTCACTTTCCAAACAAAAGACTGTTTGCATTTATGTAAAGTAGCTTCCTGCACTGCTTTTTAAGCCATGCTGATTCTTTATACCACGATTTTGCAGCTTTGGTTTACTTCCAGCATCAAATGTAGATGGAGGATAATAGACTCAATTATGCTAAGTGCCAAGTAGCCAGCTATTCATCTAAGTAAACTTTCCTACAGCTTACTGGTATCTACAGCCATCCAGAGTTTCTGCTCACTCAATTTTACTCTTAGGCCAGTGAAGGCAAACACACAGGCTATTACAAGAATAAATCCAACTGAAGGATCCATACTAATGTTCAAGTTCTAATCCAAACTCCACAGTCCAGATCAATTAGTAATTCATGTGACACTCCTGTCTTAGAAATACAGCAGCACAGTCCCCTACCAGACAGCTGTTTAGTACAACGTATTTTCAGCAAGCTGGCACTCCAGAGTTTGAGGAAATTTGTCCCAAGTAAGAGTCCTAAGGGAAGTGCAAGGCTCTTGGGTTTGCCCAAAGTCACTGCTTTGCAAACGATTTCAAGTTTACTCAAACACTGTGTGTATGTTTTACTGTTTTCTGCCAGAGTGCTTAACATGTCATACAAATAAAGAAAACACAGGCTTTGCACACTAGGCAAAAAACTTTAAAGCGCGTTCTCAGACAACCCACATATTACATAATTAAAGACCTGTAACCTGGTTTCCTGCCTCTTAACTATAGTCATTTGACTAGGTAAGAGCCAAGTGAAAGTCTCAGTAAGTCAACAGAGTAACTGTGAACCTAGAATTTTAGCATTCCCATTGCTAAGAGAGCTTGTACAAACAAGGGCTTAAAATAAAGCCACTTAGCTTTGTTAAAAGTTGGGCTCTCTCTCCTGATGTAGCAAAGCCACTAACTGCAGGAATCCTTCTGATTTTACAGTACTGGCTGTCAAGACAGGGAGCAATAACCCTAGAGACCAAGAACAAACAAGCCAGCTCAGGATTACAGGAGCAGCAAAGGCAGCAGCACATTCTTCCCGACACACCACAGCACCTCCGATCTTCACTGCCACAAATCACTGAAAACATGCAATACCCTGGCAGGGCACACAGACCTGTTGTGATCCACAACCCTCAGCAGACTTACCAGCCCACCACGCAATGTACACGACAGCTACAACAGACCAGGAACTAGCAAAGAGAGAAGGAAAATGAGGCTGACAGACAAGACGGATCTGCGCCCGTGGTCCATGTCTCTGCAGTGGCAGAGAATTTGTTAAATGAATCACAGGAATTATATTACGTCCCATGATACAGGGGAAGGCAGAAAGGCTTGTCAGTCTGACCTTGGAGGAACTTCTCTCCCGACCCTCTCTGGGCTGCAGCAACCCACTGATCAGAAATCCCTGAAGTCTGAAAAAAATTGGGGGTTTGGACCCTGTTGTCAACACTGAAACCCCATAGTGTGAATGCTCTGAGCCAGAAAAGTGTTTCTTCCTAAAAGCTGTGGCCTGACACAGTTATAGAAGGCACTGCTATAGTTGAGCCAGAACGTTATTTTTCTGAAGGTGCTTCAGATTTATTTTTAGGAGTCTAGTTATGTGACTTATCACTACCTGGATTGCAACTGCTATCAGGGCAAACCAAAAACCATTGTCATCTACCAGCCAGCTTCTTCCTGTCACCCCTGCCCCGACCCCCAGTGTCTCTTTGGTATCCAGGAAGCTAATTAATTAATTAATTAATTAATGCAGTCTATCAAGAGCTGGACCACAACTAGCAACCTCCATCAGTATCTGGCAGCAGCAGGTTACTCCTAAAAGGCTTTTCTCCAGCAAGGCAGGAGCAAGAACACCATGTTAGCTGGCAGCTGCAGCAATGCACTTTTACAGCATGCATACAGGCTAACGTTACAGATTCAGCTTCTCTAGGCTGATTTTTGCAAAACTGGCATTAACAGGACTTTCAACACTCCTGTGCCCAAAGTTTGGCACGAACTCTCTCACTAGATGCAGTCCTCTCTTAGTAGGAACCAACCGCTTCTGCAAGAATTGAGCTGTCTCCCCGTACTGTGCACAGAGAAATTGGATAGTATATTCCACAGCAGGCACTTTTCGGACCAGACTGCCATTTATTATGGTAGAAGAAAATTCAGTGCATCATGGTTGCTGTCTTTTAATCAGCTAGCAAGGAGGAAATCCAACTGACAGGCTTAGAAATGCTAAAAGCTTTGTTCTATTTTTAATGAGACTAAAACCACGGTGGCTGTTAGAGACAGTTTACATAGTTTACAGCTAAAATAAAGTCTTGAAATACAGAAAAGAAACAATTGCACAAAGTTCTCAGTGAAAGCAATTACTCCTTAGAGATGTGTTCACCTATAAAGTACTTAGAAAAATGAAGCATTTGCTTACTGATAAAGTATCCTTTTACTTCTTTTTTTAAAACAAACTATGTTTCTTTTCATTTCCAACAAAACACCACTGAATAAATGATGTTTATATTAGGAAATTCTTCACAGTAGAAAAGTTGCACACTTACATGGAAATTTTGTTTTTTCTGCTGGTGCCCACAGAACCTGATAATGTATCTTTAGCTTGTACTTAATTGTAAATTAGCCTCCAAAGCAAGTCACTTTCACTGGCAAGGGACTGCCACTGACAAAGCTGTATGTTCAAAGCTACATCCTTTGCATCCTTGCATGTTCTAAGATCTTTGGTTTTGGTCAATACTGGCTCAAGCATTAAAGTCCCTGAAAAATCTGGTTTTTGTGAGAGTGAACCGTACTTATCAACAGGAATTTAAAAATTGAGTTTTGTTACCATGAGAAGTTATAACCTAAAGCAGTATGTCGTATTCCTCTTCTTTTTAAATAGGCTTTTCAATGAGATCTTGTATCAAAGAACTGATACTTAACAGACTACACTACTCAAATTGAGCCAAAAGCACAAATTCATACATTTTAACTGCTATATTGGATGGCGCTCACGCAGTCTAAGGGAGTAATGCAACCCACAACAATGTGTTGTTGCTCATAAAATCTTTAGCCTATTCAAGAATCCTTACCAGGGTCACTTTTCAGTTTTGTCCAAGTTTCTGAAGTGCATGGTCAGACTATATTCCTTCTTCATCAGAAGGACAAAAAGAAACACAATGGGAATGAATATTTGTATATGTATATTTAGGCGCAAAGGAAAAATTCAGCATGTCACACACTTGCTGACACACCTGCCCAATCTGAGAAAGCATCTTGAAAATTATTTCCTTTTACCTTGTATTTAAAAAAAAAAAACAAAAAACCAAAAAACCCACACAAGAAACCCCAACACCCCTCCATATATTCTTTTGGGGGAAGCTGTAACACAGAAAGAAGGTACGGGATATTTAATCCTTTCCAGCACACTGGCCTCCCCATGCTCAGACCTGTGAAATACAAGGTAGCTCGTCTGTTCTACTTGGCATCGAAGCTACTACAGCTTTGGTTACAGCAGCACTGCTGGCCAGCTGCTTCCAAGAACACTGGCTTTGGGAGTCAGGATTTGACAGCATCCTTTCACCACATGGACAGGAGACGTTCCGCAAAATGTCTTGGACAGTCTGTCCCAGCACAGGCTAATGATGCCCTCAATTAACCTTGGAAGGCTCAGTGCCTGAAAGGATGAGCTGGTGGACTCTGGATCTGGCACTGCAGCAACGCATTTGTGTGTCTCAGGCCAGGGGAGGGAGGAGAGAAGGGAAGATGCCACTGGGTTGAAGGAACCACTATTTCCATACAAGTGCATTCTCTTCAGGAATTTATATTCAAATCTCTATGCTTTGGGAAGTGGCACCCACAGCCAGATAACCTAATTTACATGTAAATTACATGAATGTAAGCTAGGAAGCCCTAGACATCAAGACAGATGAAACTTTTAACAAAGGAATGGAAGTAGCACGAAACACAGAAGAATTTATACCATCTGAATGTGGGTCTGCTCTCTTACAGGCAACAGTGCTATCCCCCCCCTTTTGTCTTTGTGATGGTTCAGCTTCAAACTGAGAATCTGAACAGGCCAACGAGTGAAGACGGTTCTTCACATGCCTTGACAGAAGTTATAAAATTATGAACCTGCTGTGGGGCAGGAGCCACCATGCCCACACAGACCATTAAAATTTACAGGAAGTCAGCAAGCAAAGTAACTCTCACCTGCTCATGAAATTAATCTTCAGGTCTTCAAACTGAAAATCTGACCAATGCCAGGTGTCATGTTGAACAAATTCATGCAAGACTACTTCACTATCCTTCCTTGCTTCATCTATTAGCAACATGGACCTCATGACTCTACTTTACAGCCAATTTGCTCAATTGCTGAAATTCAGGGTGTGCTTGGTACCCCCCTCCCCTCCTTCCCAACAGTGCTCCTTGGCACTAGATACAGAGTTAACTAGGTCTAGAAGTGCCTGTCCCATCTGAGCACAACTATGATCCTAATTACCTAGACCACACACCTTCCTGCTCAGATAAAGGTCCATTCTCCTGTTACATGGTGCCATCTGCCCCAGAACTCACCGCTCACATCAGACAAGGGGATTTGTAGTCCAGGTGACTTGCTCTCAGTTAGATACAGAATTAACTCTTTACACATCTCCAAATCAGCAAGCCTTACCCAAAAAAAAGACATTTCAGAATCTCAGATATGAGGTAAATGTTTTCACACTTCACTTGATCGCTCTACACCCTACTTAAGCCCCACAGAAATCACAGACACCTAAGGCACAATAATTATTCATGATTAATCACTCAGCATCAGATCTTGTATTGGAACAGACTGCTGTGCTCTCCCCTAATCAAATGTCAGGGTTACAGTCAGAGCAAATCAGTAATGTAATTTATGCAAAAAAATGCTGGAGTCTAAGAAACACTCTGCAATATATGGGTACTTAAAAATAAACAGTTCTTTTGTACTGCTTACAGTGCAGTAACAGGTTACTTTGCAAGCCTTCAGAATAGAAAAGAAAAAAATAAACCAAACCCCACATCATTAACAACAGAACATGATGCCTGAATGTCTGCATTCCTTTCCTTAATCATGTATGAATCTCACTTAAATTGTGCAGCTTTAAGGAAGTCACATACATAACTGTGCCTTTCACAGCGATGTTTTCAGTTTTCCTGAAAAAAAGAAAAATCCACAGAGTGATGCTCTATTAGACTTCATAAAGTTGCCACCCCCATTGTTAGCACACAATGGTTAGACAAAAATTCTAATACAAATGATGCTGCAGTCTGCATTACAGAAATACCTACACAGAAATTGTCAATTCATAACAGCTGGAAAGAAAACAAAATTAGGATAAGGCTAACAACAGGAGCCATCCTGACTATTTCAGTGCATCACTGTCTTATTCCCATTTCTCAAAATGAAAGAAACTTTAAGGGCTCAATATTGGGCCCAGTCCTCTTCAGTATCTTTACTGATGATCTGGGTGAGGGTATCAAGTGCACCCTCAGTGAGTTCATGGGCAACACTAAGTTGGGTGGGAATGCTGATCTGCTGGAAGGCAGGAAGGCTCTGCAGAGGGATCTGGATCAAAGGGACAATTATATGAGGTTCAACAAGTCCACGTGCCAGCTCCTGTACTTGGGTCACAATAACCCCATACAACACTCCAGGCTGGGGAAGAGTGTGTGCAAAGTTTTCCAGCAAAAAAGAACCTGGGGGCACTGGTTAACAGCAGCTGAACATGAGCCAGTGCATGCCCAGGTGGCCAAGAAGGCCAGTGGCATCCTGGCTGTACCAAAAGTAGACAGCAGTGCCAGGGCAATGATCCTGTACTCAGCCACTGGTGAAGCCACACTTTTGAGTCTCTGTGTCCAGTTCTGCGCTCCTCACTACAAGAAAGACATTGAGGTGCTGGAGTGAGTCCAGAGAAGGGCAACAGAGCTGGTGAAGGGTGTAGAGAATGAGTCCTGTGACGAGTGGCTGAGGGAGCTGGGGTTGTTTAGCCTGGAGAAAAGGAGGCTCAAGGGGACCTTATCACTCTCTACAGCTGCCTGAAAGGACGCTGCAGCCAGGCGGAGGTCGGCCCTTTTTCCCAGGCAACCAGCGACGGGATGGGAGGACACAGCATCAAGCTGCACCAGAGGAGGTTCAGGTTGGACCTGAATTCAAGAGGAATTTCTTCATGAAAAGGACTGCTAAATACTGGGACAAACTGCACAAGAAGGTGATGGAATCGCCATCCCTGGCGGTGTTCGCAACTGGATATGGAGCTTAATGCCATAGTCTAGTTGACTGGGTGGTGATCTGTCAAAGGTTGGACTCAATGATCTTAGAGGTCTTTTCCAACCTAAACAATTCTGATTTTCTTGATCTTCATTGTCCTTAGAAAAAGAAATAACTAGGTTTGACTGTAGTAAAATCCAAGCACCTCAAAGGTACTTTTTAGCCTCAGAACTTCTCTCAGTGCTCTGCCTAGTTTACCTATCTCTGTCTAATTTTCAAAAATCTAGGTACCATATGAGATATGCTTCGTTGTTACACTTGTTCTAGTATCAATAAAAATATATATTTGTATCTATCCATCTCAAGGTAGCAGCTGCCATGTATTCCTTTCCTTGAGGAAAGGGAGTTAATTGCAAGTAGCTCTACTAGTTATCCTGCATTAAGAAGATGGCTTTATCAGAAAATCTTTATTAACTTAACATTCTCTGAAGGAAGAAAATTTACAAAAGATCAGCAATTTGCATTTAAATAGTAACAAATTACATGTAAAATTGCATGCTGTCCCAGGAAAACACAATACAAAGTATAAATCTTCAGTTTTTGCAGAAGCTGGCACACTAAAAGCAAGCACGTCAATCACCTCTTCATGCTTGGAAGGTTTTCTTTTTGTTTTGTTCTGTTTTAAAGTTTTTCACAGTCTAAGTGTGTCAAGTGACCACTTATTTTATACAGCTCCTCCCCACTTCTTTTAACACCTACTGGACACATCCAAGGAAGTTATCCACAGCACATCAGAACATACACTGAGGCGCCTCTACATGGTTAGCAGCAGCTGCTTTAATTCCACACAAAGCCTCTGAGGCTACATTAAAGCCTCAACAGATCAAAAGGGTTTCATAACTACCAGTGTGCTACTGGATGAAGGTCTGGTGTGCCAAACACTGCCAAGGCAGCACATGAAACAAAACAACCAAACCACCTCAAAACAAGACCTGCCCAGGTAAAGGGTCTCCAAACAAGGAGAGACTTGAAGAGAGATTGCAAAGCTGGTCAGCCAGAAGAAAAGTTCAAGAAATCCCACAGTTGTAATAAATCCACATGTGCAATGTTTGATCATGCTGGCTTTAGCAACACTGAAACACTACTGCTATCAACCGTGAGAACATCTCTGCAAATGGATTTCTACTGTTTGCTCCAAGAAAACATGGGATGCGATCGGATGAGCTGCTGTTCAATCCGTATTGAAGTGGCTTTTCTTTCTCTTCTGTGAAACCACTGCTGAAGACTAGGCAGGGGAAGTAACTTGTTTACCTTGCAGTTCAAGGGGCTGGCAGCTTGCACACGAGCAGCTACCACACTTCAGCTGAATGGTGATTAATTCGGGGTGGTACTTTTTACAGCACAACGAGTATTTACTGTACTGCTTCCTCTAGTTTTGAGCTATTCTTTATAACCCAAAAATGCAGGTCTATAAAATAAAGGTAGTGGAAAAGATTCCTGCTGAGATTAAAGTCAAAAAAAAAAAAAGAATCGTAGGATGAGGAGGAGAACAGAAAAACTTTGAACTAGGCTTCAGAAGCAAGCTGTGGGTGAGAGGAATGGGCCACCTTCTAGATACAGATAAACAGAAGACTACTTATTTAGCTAAAACAAGAAAATTAACTGTGACATTACCTAGAAGCTCACTAGCACACTGCAATACTGACAGCATGTGTGTAATCTTACACTGTAATAATACATGTTATTGTGTTAATACCCTTGTTTCAGAAGATGCTACTGGGACAGTCGATGGATGAGAAGTTTCTGGTCTTGTAGGTTTGGGTTTATTTTAATCTTCAGGGCAAGTCATACTTTAAAAGATACACTGGCAGAAAACTATTTTTCCAACTTGCTCTCATCCAGCATAGCAGTTATGGTTTGTGACTTGACCATACGGCAGTTCGTGTTCAACAGCCAGCAGCTTGTCATAATTCTGAGGACATAAAGGAGTCCAGAAAAAAACAAGATTGCAAGTGATGCCTCATTCAGAACATCTTTAGTACACTTCAGTTAGACCTTTTCCTCAGATCATGGCAAAAAAAAAAAAGTATTTCATGCAGAAATTTCACCAACAAACACATAGAAAGGAATTTTTTCCATCAAATTTGCAACACACTGCCCTATACTTGTATATGGTCAGAAGTAGAGGAACAGGCCCTCTGAAGGCTTAACTCACATTCACCTTAGAAAATAGGCTCTACAAACACTTCCAGCTATGAAACACTTGAGGTGACTACCTCAAATACTGGCATTTATATTTGGGTTGAAAAATTCCTTGAGTCTGTCCTGCATTTGAAAAGGAAGAAAAATTCACCTAACTTGAGAGGGCATTGTGTGGGTGAGCAAACATGTTAAGTTGCTTTAATAAATAGACTATTTATGTATGTATGTAACATGTGTTACCTATGATCCCGGAGTTACCTTCTGCAGAAATCTTTCTAAGAGGTCATGGTGGTGTGGCCAAAAAGAAAGAGCTCTGGAAGAAGGAGGATATGCAGAGGGGCAACAGGGTAGGAGCACACAGAAGGACTGTGTGTGTAAAAGGGCTTCACTCAACCAGGTGGCAGGAGACCCAGAGCCTGTAGAGGGTGACTAGGAGAGAAAGCCCATGGAAGTGGACTAGCCACAAATACTAGCCACAGTTAACTGTCTCCTGACACCATCATTGCCAAAGTGTCTTCCAAAAACAGCCCATGATCTCCTTCCAGGAGGGCCAGAACATCTTCTCCTAAGCTCCTCCAGGTACTACTCTCCATCGGCCTGAACATAACCACTCAAAGAAATCCTGGGAGGCCAGATGTCTGCCAGAGAGATGGAAGAGGTAGAAAACCCACAGGCAGGAAAGGGAGATGAGAGCCTTGCCAGGCTAGGCACGAACTCTTTACAACCAATAAAACAGTTCATGCACTTGAAGGCTTTTGTCAGCCCTCCCTCCCTGACCTGCGCTGCCTCCTTGCTCTCCAGGCACGCGGATGGCATCTCTTCTACAACGGGCCCACAGTGGAAAGGAAAGGGGAACATCTGGCCAGGACTCTCCTGGCTCCCCACCAAATGACTCAGGGTCAGGGGCAGTCATGACCAAAGGACAGCAACATCATGAGGGTGGAAGCTCATAAGCCACTCAGCAAGGGGGAGCTTCCCTACATCGCCCCAAGGACGGTCCTGGGGAGATACAGCTGGCAGTAGGTCCTCAGAGAAGGCAGCACGGGAGACTGTCCACGTGGATGTAAGCCTTGTGAGAGAGAGTAAACATCAGGGAAGCCAGGAGAGTGCCATGACAGAAGGCTGAGTACCAAAAGCCTGGCTGGGAAGCCACAAAGGACAGTGCTGGGACAGGAAGCACCTGAACAATCAGCTAGCACCTCTAGGTTCTCCTTTGTGTCTGTCACGCTGCCAAGTCCCTCATTTTCCACCTCAGTACTTCTTCCCAAAAGAGGCACCCACCATCTTTAAGAAGATTAATATTCAGAATACCTGTCTTGCTCAAACCAAACAAATCCATTTTTGCAGCCAGGTGCATGGGATGGGGAGAAACTTGACACAAATCAGCTAAATCACATTTCTGACCCACTCACAAGCAAACAGTGCCATTCCAGCTGCAGGCAGCACTGAACGCTACAGAGATTTCTGGAGTGGGTTGCAGATAACTTCACACCACAAATGATCAGTGAGCCAACTGGGGAAGCATTTTCCTGCTTGACCAACAAGCTGGCAAAGCCAACTGGTGCACAAAGAAGAGCCAGTTGGGGAGGAAGAGGTTGATGGCAGTGGAGATGATGCAGAGATGACAGTAATGAGTAAGCAAAGAGAGCAAGACTACCAGCAGAATTACAGTCCTGGACTGTGGGAAAGCAGATTTTTGGCCTGTTCAAGGACCTGTGTGCAAGGTTCCCATGGTAGACTTCTCTGAAGAATCAAGGTATCCAGGGCAACAATCTGATCTTGCAGGACAGCCTCCTCAAACCTCAAAAATGGTCCACTGTGGCATGCAGAAAGTCACAGGGGAATGGCAGAAAGCAAGCTGAATGGACAGGCAACTCCTGCCTCAGCTTAAATGCTGAAACACAAAGAGGGTTGAACCAGGAGGAGGTTATGCAGAAAGAACTTGGAGATTGTGCATATGCAGAAGAGCTGGAGCAAGCAAAGGATGCCAAGAAAAAACAAGGAATTGTTATATAGGCAAGTAAGGACAAAAGGATGGCTAATATTTGTTTAGTTAATTCTCAATTGTGCATAGGACCCAGCAGCTAAGGATGCAAAAGACCAATGACTTTTTTGCCTCAGTTTTTCTTAGTTCCTCCTTATGTCTCCCAGTTCTTTGAGCAGTGTCAGCATCTGGAGGATTGAACCATTACTCACAGCAAAGGAAAGTTATGGATCAGACAAGCTAACTAGGAGCAGACAGGATGCATTAGAAGGTGCTAAGGAAGCTAGCCAATACCACTGCAAAGCTACTCCCTCTTATCTTCAAAAGAGTAAGTCACTAATCAGAGGATGATTCTGGTGACTGCAGAGGCAGAAAACACGTTCCTCTTCAAAACAGGTGAGGATGACAATATGAAGAACCAGAAGCTGGTCAGCCTTGACAGGTTGGCAAGAGTAAGGAGCAAGTCCTCCTGGAACTCACTGCCAGGAACTCAAAGGACAAAAACAAGCAACTGGTAAATTGACACTGGCTGCTCCAAAGAACAAATCATACTTGTTTGCAATTTTATACCGTTTGTACTAAGGATCTTATCTCTCAAGAATCCAAAGCACTTAAACAGATCATGGATCATTGTGCTGCCTTCTGATTTCATCTAGCTGCACATACTAGGTTTTTTCAAACACATAGTTGAAATTTTACAGTGCTAGACAATCATATGGGATTTTTGGAACATCTATTTTCATTAGAAGAGTAGGCACCTCATTTGTACTCCCTACAGCCCAAAGCAACCTGCCTCGCTATAGCTGAAGGCTGTAGAAAAGTCAACTGAATACTTGGGAAGAACCTACTGCAACAGCATAAAATTCATCAAAAGTACCTCTTTGCCTCCACTGAAGTATCAATTCTACAAAACTCACGTGAGCTGAAATAACGGCCTGTCACTCTCCTACACTAATAGGTTCAAGAAGTTCTTCAAGAAAGGTGCCAACACCACTTTGTCAGAAACCCCCTCCTGAACTGTGCAGAAGTATTCACTACTCTGGGGAACTTGCCAGCATGACAGTATTTACTGTATGACTAATATGCATTAATGAAGCACAAATGGACAACTATTTACTTGTGCTAATAACTAAAGCACTTTATTAGAGCTAAGGCCTCCAGCATGAAGGACTGCCAGGTTCCCCCACTTGCCAAAATTATGTCAAAAAATGGAGCCAGTGTGTAAGACATCAAGAGCTACAGCCAGTGTGTAGTAGAGTCTTAAGTCATTGTTTAACATTCAGCTTGCAAAGGACCAGCATGCTCCAAAACCACTGGCTGTTTCCGAGGGCTTGTCTTTTCATTGTAGAGGCTAGAATTTCAAATATGCACACTGGTCCTACCAACATGCAGGCCAAAGCTATCTTAAAATAGCAGTAAAGCCTGAGAGCTTTGCTGGGTGTTTGTGTTCTACCTTTGATTGCTCACTGCTCTTTCAAAACCAGAAATAAAAACACTGTATCTTAATGCCCCGGATTAAAATATCAATACTATCTAGCATAAAAGGCCATTAATACCAATAATCTGGCCCTTTGTTCATGAAGGATTCCTGAAAGCTGATCAATTTGGTAAATTTCCATCCTGAAAAAGCAAAGTCAGCCATACGAGAACAAAGTCCTTGCTCCATCCCATCTCTCCATGAAGGGAACACTACGAATGAAGGCTACACCTCGAAAAGAGGCAGGATTTTGTGGGAACCTAGGAATAACTTTTTAGAAAGACCATTTCAGATTACATTATACTAAGAACTGAAAGAAAAGTTCTTAGGGGGTGGAAAAAGAGCAGGTGAAGACTGTTTTCAGTCATAGCTAGTACTTGGTGCACCTGATATATTTACCCCTAGCTTCACCAAGTAAATGGGACCTTCACTACACCAAGGCCATGATGAGTTCAGGCTCTCCATTCTTCTTTGAATCAGCACCTTCAGTTTGGAGTAGAAAGTCTGCAAGTGTAGAAACAAGGAGATCTCTACCATGAAGCATCACATAAAGTTTGGAAACTACACCCTCAGTTTCTTTTCAGAAACGGGAAAATTCTCCTCTCAGATCTGATCACATGAACAGCTTGATGCAGAATAACAGGATTTGGGGTGGCAGTTTGGAAGAGTTTTTTCCTCCCTCCTTTCTTAACTTCAAAAAAATAATTAAATAAGTGCTTATGAAATATTGTCCTTCCTTTGATCAAATACATTCTCTTTAGACTATGTAAGGCAAGAAAATGTACTGGGCATAACTTTACGCAAGGCCTGTATCTAGATACATTTCTTGGAAATACTTAAATATAAGGCAACATTATATCATTGGTCTTTTCCAAGGATAGAAGAGATCTCTCTGAGCCAACTGGCATGGACAACAACATTAAGAATTATCCGAGCCACAGTGCCTTCTTGAAAAGTGACAGCTCCAAATACACAGCAATATTATCTTCCTCTTAAAAAAACAAAACAATCTTCTCCACTGGTTACTGTTTACTCATATGTAGAGCACAGAACATCTGTAGGAGGAAGGTTCATTAAAAGCACACCCCTCCAAACTATCACTAACATAATTCCAGTTGGCTATAACAAATGCAATTTTAAAAACAGTGCCTCCATTCCTTTGTATTTTAGGTTTCTATCTTCTTTTATTTATGCAGGTGTTTGAAGTGTGAAGCTGTGTTAGGACTGGTACATCAACTCTCTTCTGTTAAACTAGAGCTGTTACTAACGTGAAAAAACTCATACTGGTAAGTCTCCAAAATAACCAGTTGGTCAACAGCTTGTTAAATATTTACTCATTTGGAAAAGATCCAACTCATGAAAAAATATACAGGATTTTGTTCGGTGCTATAGTCTGCTAAACTGATTGTTACCATTGCTTCAGAACGTTCCCGTGAAGTTTTGTGTGAGAACAGAAAATAGTCTGTTCTTATCAACATGGGTATTTTTTCAGTCTGGAAGTATCATCTTAAAAGTTGTATAGAAGTCAGAACCGAAAGAGACCCACTGCTTTTGATTTTCACTGAATGACTGGGGTGGGAAGAGACCTCTGGATGTCGCCTGCTGCAATCCCCTGCTCAGGCAGGGCCACCTACAACCAGTTGCCTGAGACTATGTCGGGATGGCTTTGGACTACCTCCAAGGGTGGAGATTTCACCACCTCTCCTAGGCAACCTCTGCCACTGCTCAGTCACCCTCACAGCGAAAGAGCGTTGCCCAATATTTAGAGGGAACCTCCTGTGATTCAGATTGTGTCCATTGGCTCTGGTCACCAGGGAAAAGAGCCTGGTTCCATTCTCTTTACAACATTTCAGGTATTTATATATATTCCTAACATCCTCCTTCAACTTTCTCTCAAGTATAAAAGTAGCAAACTGTAGGCTTAAACATGTATGAAAACCAAAGGTCAATCAAGAGACTGCTTGCATTTAACAACAGGTTCAGTTTAGTGTTTAAGCATGAGATCATTAACAGGAAGATACAAAATTAAACTGCTTTACTTTATTTCTTCACTTGATTTGCAACATCTGTGTTGTTTCCTGACCAGTGTTAGTCGTAATGCAAGTAGCAAATGGTATGATTGACCACTAGAGTGCTTTGAGTTTTTTTTCTTGATGAAAAGTCCATATAATTGAAAAACGTGGACTGAGCCACTCGAAATTTCTTGCTCGCATTCACCTTCAAAAAAAGAGTTCATGTTTTGCCAACCAACTCCTATAAATTAGAATACAAAAGCAGAAGTGCAAACGGTAAGGTGCATGCCTGTGATTGGAAATGTAAAAAGGTAAACTGGTACAGCAAAAAACAACAAAAAAAAAATTGATGTGCATTTCTTGTGAGAAGGGAAACTGTAATCAATTGCATATAAGCTTGGTGTAAGATACAAATCTCTGATGTTATTTTGCTTCACTGAAGTATTCTGATGATACACCACAGTGGTGGCAAGTATACTTCCAGTGGCCTGGAAGGAGGCAAGCACCACACTTTCATTTCAATGTTAATGAAAACAACTGGTTTCAGGACAATTTTTTAAACAGATTCCTTTCCAAGAAAAATAGAGGCTAGAAATCTAGCTTCAGTTGGTCTTCAGTGAAAACTAACAAGCAGCATCAACTCTATCGGAAAAAAACATTTGCAGTCTGCACTCAGGGAGACAGATTTCATAACTTCATATTGGAGGCAACATGTCTTGTAAAAACATTCACTAATGTTCACGCTGCTTTGTGCTTTATGTCTGCTCCTGTCCGTCAACCCTCTACACCACATACATGTAAACTGTTAAAACAAGAGTATCGTCAATAAAAGATCTGTTGACTGACACCATATTTCACAAATCTGATGACTTTCTGCATTGGCAGTAGCAACATTTCAGCTTTTCTTTATGCAATATGTACAAGAATGGTGCAGTGTAATAATGCATCTGGTGTTTTTTCACTCAGCTATGCCCAAGGACTTTGAAAGCCTGATTGTGCACTCTGGTCCTTCCATATTGTCCTCTTAGCATGAAAAACCCAAACTCTGGGACTAATTTTATGCAAGCAGAATCCTTGTGCATTTAAGCCTTAAAAGAGTAAATTAAGCGACTGTTCATTTTGAATCTTGAAAATCATGTATTGGGTTTGCATGAGAAGACTTTGGAAGTGGGGGGAGGAACAGGGGTGGCTTCTCTGAGGAAAAAAACCACCTCTGTTCAATTGTGTCCTGGTTCTGACCAAGACAGGGTTAATTTTTGTAGTAGCTGGGAGGCAGCATGGCTAGGACATTGAGGTTATTCTATGCCACCTCACCTCATTGCCAGGGGTGGAAAAAAAGAGGAGTCTGAGGAGAAGGGGTTCCTTCCTGATGAGCAAGCCTGGTACTGGTCAGGTTCCCTGAGCATTTTGCATGTGAAATCACTCTCTAAGAAACACTTTTGTTGTCAATATTGTTGCTGTTAATGTTCCTTTTCTTATCTCATGGCTGTTTCCAGTACATTGTCCTTATTTTAATCTGTTATCTTTGCCTTTTGTGCCTTCGATTCTCCTCCCTGGTCACCCCCAGGGGTGGGGCTGGGGAGCGACCCAGGGACAGCGGGGTTTGGAGAGTCTCGGTGGGAGAACTAATCAGGGAGTACCATTCCTAAAATAGCAAACAGCAGATGAAGAGAGGAGTGGGAATATGTGAGAGAAACAGCACTGCAGAAACCAGGGTCAGTGAAGAAGGAGAGGGAGGAGGTGCTCCAGGAGCTGGAGGTGAGGCTCCCCTGCAGCCCTTGGTGATGACCATGGTGCAGCAGCTGTGTCCCTGCAGGGACCATGGAGTCCCACAGGGGAGCCAGAGATCCACCTGCAGCGCATCCAGGGCCCGATGCTGGAGCATGTACATACACAAATGAGGCCATGACACTGCGGGAAGCCCGCGCTGGAGCAGGCTCCTGGTGGGACCTGTGCATCCATGGAGAGAGGAGCTCACACTGCAGCAGGTTTGCTGGCCCTGTTTCTGCCTTGTAACCCTCCCAAGGCACAGCAGCCTGTTCCAGAAAGGCTGCACCCCATGGGAGGGACTATGCTCATGTGGGAAGAACCCACACTGGAGAAGTTCATGGAGTCTGTCTCCCTGGGAAGGGCCCATGCTGGAGCAAAGGAAGAGTGTGAGGAGTCCTCCTCTTGAGGAGGAAGGATTGTCAGAGACAATGTGTAATGAACTGACTGCAATCTCCATTCCCCATTCCCCTGCATCACTGGAGGGGAGGAGAGAGAGCAAATCGGGAGTGAAGTTGAACCTCGGAAGAAGGACAGAGTGGGGGGAGTGAGTTTTTAAGATTTAGCTTTATTTCTCATTACCCTACTCTGATTTGATTGGTAATAAATTAAACTAATTTCCCCTAGTCGAGTCTGTTTTGCCTGTGATGGTACCTGGTGAGTGATTTCTCCCTGCTTTTATCTCATCCCATAAGCCTTTTATTATATTTTCTCCCCCCGCCCAGCTGAGGAGAAGAGTGACCAGCACCATTTTGGCCTGGCGTCTTTCTTACCACAACTGGCAAGAAACATCTCCAAAGAATCAATAAACAATTGTCAACAGCCAGGTTAATAAAGATTTTCAAACAGCATCAGGCACACAATGAGGACCAAAACATAGGCTTCAACAGCCCTTTCCAAGGCCACTTGGAGACGAGTTCTGCAATCAAATGTTTTTCATGCAGGTTTTTTTACTATAAAAGACATTTTATGCACACAAACATGGACTGCAGCATGTATACCTATATTAACACTATAACAGTGTTCAATTCCAAACTGGCAGAGATAAGCTTGCGTCATCTAGAAGGCACCTGGATGTCACAAGGGTGAGGATTATTGCATCCATCAAGGTAATTCTCTAAATAAATTAGAGATTTAATCAAATCAAAAGGGTTTTTTTCTCCCCTTTCACGAAAAGAGAACCCCTCTCTTCTCTAACTGCTCAGTCTAAGTAAGCTACCCCTGAAAATAAAAATGCGAGTTTCCCGAAAACCACACTCACCAAGATGAAGCACTCCAGGAAAACAAGTATAATCTCAATATGTCATGGACTTGGATCAGATGACCTCCAAAAGAGTCTTCTAACTTACTGTATCATTTTAGTGTAAACAAGGATCAAAGCTGCCATGCTAAAACCTGGAGAACCTCTGCCTAACTGTTGCTCCAGATGAAGGCAGAGGAATGTCACTATTGCAGCTCTAGTATTGGCAGCAAATCACCTTCACATCCACAAATCTGACATCATTGAAAGAGGCTTTCATTACAGTAGCTAGCCTCTGATTAATTCTCTTAGGTATTTAATTCCTACTCTTGCAGTGCACAAAGCTTCTCAAGTATGATGTGCAATATTCTACACTCTTATCTGATCAAGAGGATTATTAGCAATCCTGAAATCCACAGCTCTGTACACATAAGAGAAAGCAATTTCCATTTTCTCCCTACTTTGTGGCCAAGTGCTTGTAGTCCATTTTGAACCAAGTCCTTTCTCAAATAAGAATTCAGCTCACTAAAACCAAATTATATTAATTATTACTGAAGTCATACCTGCATCCTGGTCACGAGAAAACAAACAGAAGGCAGAAAAGTGGAAGATGAACAGAACATTCCCACATGCCCAAAATTTTATCTTCATAAACTGAGAAAAACACCCCATTCTTTTTGTTATGTCACTAAGACTTGTACAATTAATGCAAAGGGTTAAAGAACTAAATATTCCCCAAGAGTTCAAGTCACTGCACATAAATACTGTTGTGACTACAGATTGCAAAAGAACGGAAACACAGTAAATCATCCCATTTTTTCTGAGAAATTCTGGGACTATGTTCTGAATTTCCAGGAACAGAAGACAAACACTGCCAATTCTCACTGCCGGATTTTTATTGAAGAGTTCAAGAATTTGGAAACAACTCCTGAAAGCCACTGAAAGATAGTATTGATTTTTTTTTTTTTTTTTTTTTACAGAGCTAGAGATTGTTTCTAGGAGAATGCACTCAGTGTGACCAGTTTATGTGCTAACTCCTGAGAAACTTAAAAGAAAAAGAAGAAAAAGACTCTTAAACAAGACTTGAAAGCTTCTGAAAGCAGCAAACCTAGCAAACAAAGAACTCAGTACGAAAGTCAGAGATCTATACCTTGCCCATCTCTCCAAAAACATTATAAAACTGAGAAAAGGTAGATTGGCAGCAAGACATCCTAAAGCATATTCCATAGTGCATACTCACTTATCCAGGTTCTCATTTTTCTTGCCTAGAATACAATCCCAACCTCCAATGTGTCAATTTATTCTAATGCTGAATTTATAGCGTTAAGACCCCAACCTTGGGATCTCTGGAGCAGTGGCCTTCATAGCCTTTCATTCATATTAAGTAAGAAAATGTGCTGAAAAAAGAGAACACTTCTTTACACTCTAATCTAGAGCAAATTTAGTTTAACCTTCTTTCAGCCCTTTACCAACAAAATGCTTTCACTGCAGCCAAATTTGAAAGACAAGTTGATGAAAGCTCCTAAGTCAGATTTAGTAGGGGTGGAAAAACAGATGTTCAGGGTTTTTTTAATGCAAACTTCAGCTCTGACAGAAGGCACAGTAGTTGTGAATGGGCTTCCACAGCTAGTCTTCAAACTGGTTATAAGCACTTAGGGTACTTAATACACAGTAAGCTTTGAACAAAAATAACTGAGTCCCTTTCCCACCATCTTAAGTCACCCCATGTTGCTCTGACACTTCCAGTCTGCTGACTGCCCCAGACAAAGCAGGTTATCTACAGGGTTTGTCAGAGCAAGGGAAGTACCAATGAAAATTCACATTCTTACTTCCTACGAACCACTAAAGGCACTATTTTCACAGGAAAGATTGACACTCACTTAAAGAACTTGCAGCTCAAAAATGACTGCCTGGAATGTCAAGTTTCTCTTACATAGCTCTCCCTCAGCTTCGCATCATGACTCAGATGATGCTCCAAATGAATTGGAAGCATAATTTCACAGTGCATCAAAATCAGGAAGTCCAGGCACATCTATTCACATAGTCTTTTAAAATCATAGATCCAAGTATAGTAACAGGTTTTCAGGACATCCAATTTCTCAAAGTCCAGTCTATTTTTATAGCTGCAAAAGAAGCTATAAAAGAACTGTTATGTTTTTCCTGTTATCGGGAGAAGCATTCAGGTACATTCAGCTGACAACTCAGCATATACTAACATTAGACTTTTAACTAATTTGAGATTTCCTGTTGGGGAAAAAAAAATTGTAAGCTGACATATTACACAACATGTATAAATCCTAAAGAGATTTTTTGGAAATTTTGTTGTTGTTTTTGTCTAGTTTTTTTGCTTTTCTTCCAAATGAGTAGCATGACTGTAGTAATCACTACTAGCAATGTTTCTCTTGGGACAAAGGGAAAAGGTTTTAATGTCACATGACACTGTTTAATTATTTGTGTATCTACAGGGTCCAAAATCATAACTGAATCCTCAGGGTGGTAATCATATTATGAAAACAGAAGATAAAAAGTGCAAAGAAAAGATCATATCCAAACTAGCAATTTGCAGTTTCATAAAAAATACAAAGCAAGCATTATGCCAACTAAAACTGCTTGGGGAAAAAAGAGAACTTTCACATGCATTTTTGTCAAGCATCTTTGAATTTAGCTGAGGGTTTTTTAAAATACACTCTTTGTAATATGCCATATTGGCTGCTTAGATACAGCACAATGACTCAAAAAGCATAGGATCTAACCAAGTGTAAAAATCTCTGCCTTTGTTCCTACAAATATAGCATTCAGCAAACCGATACATTTTGGTGCAAGGCACTTCACTGGTATTGTGGCTCGCCACCTTTTCTTTGGAAACAAGTGCCTTCTCCCAAATAAGAAATGGCTATTTTAAAGGCAAATTTCAAATCTTAATCCATATATATTAACGACCCAATTTTTTTCAGTGGCAGAACTTGAATACAGGATGGTAACAGAGGCTCTGTTTCCAAATGTTAGCAAAACCCAGAGAATTGCCAGACAGCTATTAGCAGTTTGATGAAAAGTTTGAATGCACAATCAATCACCAGCACGCAGCAATATGATGCTACAAGCTGACACGAACATGCAGTTTCACAACTTACTATCCGATAAGGAAGATGTAAAAAGGAGTCTGGGCAGCCAGCTAAAGCCATTTGTTCCTTCAAATTTTCTTCAAATTACATCTACTGCTTCCCAGGACCTGCAGAGTACAAACAAACTGTCAGAAACCATACTGAAGACATTTCATCAACTTATTATTGAAAACAGTTGGAGGAGGAAGACCAAGAAGATCAAGATGAGGTGATGAGGATTTGCATCAACTTGAAGTAGAAAACGTGCACATTTGCTGCCTGTAGCCTAGCAAACACATTCAATTTGGCATTTCATTTAAAAGCCCAGCATAACTATTCTCAGGCTGTGTGGCTTCTACTTTATTCCCACAGTTCAGGCAAAAATGAAAGCCTCCCTTCACAGCAAAACCCTAGCCATTTGAAAACTGGCTCTCACCACCTGAGGCTATGTTTTCAATTGTGGAAAGAAAACACTGAAATCTGTGAGTTAATTAAGATGACAGTCACTTATCACAGAATCATGTAAGTTGGAAAAGACCCATAAGATCACCAAGATCATTATGCAGCATTAGCCTTCAGTGCCTGGCTACACAGCTTCTAACCTTTACCCTTTCCTGCCTGCCTTTTCTCTCATGGTTTTATTCTCACACAATATATCAGAGTGTCACATACAAATCCATTCAAGTCTTGCACTTGCTCTTCTGAGTGATTATCAGCAGCAACTTTGCAAGGTGAGTTGTGTTTCTTTTAAGCATCACTTTGTGATCAGATAGAGCTTGAAAAGAAATCTGCAAACATTTAGAGGAACATATGGCTAAAGAACTAAAAATAGGAAGGCAAGACAATGTCAAGAAAGTTATTATAACTGCCTCATAACAAAGAAAACAAAAATAAATAAATAAAGCACTATTTGCTGCTCCAGCATTTCTTCCAACCAGTGGTGAAGACATCCCTGCAGTGTAAGACAAGCGATGACACCTCCAAGCAGATGAAAAAAGTGTGACTGGGAAGAGAAAGCAGGCTGCAAAGCACAGTCAGAATCTTTACTTCTACCACAAGCGAGCTCCTGTCTCATTCACTATTAATTATCGATTATGTACTCAAAACAAAAGCCCGAGTTTCAAACAGACTACCCACTGCTCTCTGGTAAGCACAAACTGTCACCAAACCAAAGATGCCAGCAAAATTTATGGGACAGTTAAGTCAAGGACAAGGGTAAAAAAATATCTTGGACAAACTGTTCCCAGAGGACTTCCAGCCTATGGTCCACAAACTATGCACTCATCAAAGAAGCTTTATGTTACCTAGTTCCAGGATGAGTTTGGTAGCCTCCTCCTCTATCAGTAAGGCAGGCAGACTCCTGGGAACTTCTTTCCAAGAAATAGTTACTGGGCTTCTGCTGTTTTCTGTGATCAATTCATACAGCCAATTACCTCGGGAGGAAACTGGTTTTGGCAATAGCAAGTCTGAAAATCCATTTAACCAAATATGCATAAATCCAGTTGTTTATTCTAGGTAAGTAAATACTATGGAAAAAAATTAAACCCAAAATCTTACAGGATCCAAAGTGGGGTAGGCAACACCAAACATCTGACTGTAGGCACGTTAGTCAACTTGCACTATTGCTAGTCTTTAAACATATAAACAGTGGTCTACAGCCATCTAACTACTTCTCCACACCTAAAGGTTTGCAGTCAGTTTTAAAGATTGATCTGAAGATTTCACCTTAATCACCCAGTTTGTTCTGGGAGAACAGATTTAAGAAAAGCACTTAAAAACCTTTTCACCTGGGGGAGTAGCATTTTCTTTTCTTTTTTGTAAGCACATCAACAGAGAAATTAAGCAAGCCACTGGAATAGCTGTTATGAAGTTGGTAAAATGCTTTAAGAATAAAGAGAACTGCATTATTAGCCGCCAAACCCACCAAGACTAAAGAAAGTTTACATAAAGGGAATAAGGGAAATAAATTGAGCTTTACACTGCAACAGTTTTGTTTATTACCACTTCAGTATTTAGTCATCAGGAAAAGGCACAACTGCTGCAAATTTAGTGGTAGGTTATTTAGGACTGAATATCAAAATACTGGTCTTTTGATGTTTCAGCAAAAGGCTCCAATTCACTTATAGGAAGATAGATTAAATATGTTCCTAAACAATACCAGACCAATTTGTCTACTCTAGGGCGTGCTGCAGTTTATGCCACAGCCCCATTACACCAATGGAAGATCATAAATTACCTCAAACAATAGCTGGAGTCAAGACTGCATAATTTATCAAGAACCATTTGCTTCACTGCTACATTCTTGAGTATTCATTTGTTAACACTGCAGAAACAGAGGAAAGCAATAATCTCTAGATGATATCATTCCTGGTCAGTCACACATTAACATTGATTTAAGATCTCATCTCTTTTGTCTGTCTAAAAACAGTTTATCAACCCAGTCCTACCCCAGGAATACAAAAGGCCTTTGCTCACCTTTAAGACCTAAGGTCCTTTGTACCACATCAACAAGTAATAAATTTCATAGGGACAGAACTCTACACCAATTCACGTGTTCAGTAGATAAATACTAGGACTTAAAAACAAAAAATAGATCAATTTTTCCTGTGCTGTTGTCTTTAAACATGATTTTTAGCATGCCACTTCTCTTCAGAGACTGTAGCCGCATACAGACATACATGTTCTTTCCACACAATTTACACAGCACAAATCGCAAAGAAGTATTCAAGTGCCAAGTTACTGCCCTTCTCCCAAAATGCCTTAGATGGGGGAGGGAAATTCCAAAGGATTGTAAATAGAAAACAAGCTGTGTAGTCAATCACTGTTACAAAACTCAGGACATTCAGTTGAGAGAACAACTGTCATGCAACATTGAGCGAGACAGCCTGTGCACATTCAGAACCAAGCAATTTCATGTGCTTTTATTGGCTTCAGAGCTCTGCCTTGGACAGAGGCCCTGAAAGAAGGACAGTCATGATAAACCAAGTTTCAAAGGTCATGAGACTAATTTTTGGTATGACATTCTCTAGAATAAAGAATGGACTATTATGAGGCACAGCTTTGATGTCTCAGTCTCTAAAAAGTGTTAAACGAACTCACACCACCTAAAAGATTGATATTACCCCTGCATGGAAAATACTGCAGGTATGCACCCGGGAGATTGTCACTGCTCTGAATGCGTTGTTCAAGTCACAATCAAATTACTCAGCTGACCAGCAGCTTAAGTTGTCTATTAACTGCAAATTCAGCCCATCGCCAGGTATGTTTTTCTAATTTATCACTTGTTCTCTGCACATTCCCAGCAGAGGAAACGGTATCTCACCCAGCACTCTGGAAGCAGACACAGCCTACGCACCTACAGATACTGTGGTAGGAAAATGGCAGGGGTATGGTCACTCTGCCAATTCAGGAAGTTTTCCAGGTTCTACATGTGCCATCTGTCAAAGTCTTTAAATTCAAGAGAAAAATAATTTTTAAAACGCAATTGCTTGCAGATTAGTTAGGAACAGGAGGAGGTGGAGGGGAAAAAAAAAAAAAAAAAAGGGATTTTAACCTGGCAGAGTTGCAAGACAAGCTCCAGAGCTCTTGAAAACTGGATTTATGCTCTTTTATGAACGGTAACTTAAAAAATTTGTTGAATGCTATACCCTTTTAAGTATTTCATCATTTTTCTTCTATAATGTTCTGCTTTCTACAACTGAACTATTGTGAAAGAGGGAAGTCAAGAAAGCTTCAATATAGCCTTAATTTTGACCTGAAGACCTTTATCTAAGATCTCAGGTGTTACATACAAGTTAAAAATCTTTCCCTCTCTTTTATGTATACCTTTTATTCTCTCAGACACTAAGTATCACTATTCCATTTCTCCCCACAATGCAGAATGAGGTTTAGCAGACCAAACCTGGATTTTCCTAAGAAACGAGAACGAAGTCTTAAAACTGAATCAATCCAATATTCTCCCCTAAGTTACCTTCAGGACTGTCTGAGTTAAGTTTACTGGACTTAAAATTTAACATCTTGAAGACCCAGGGAGGAAAAGACCCTCTCTTCCTGGCCTACACAACGAGCAATCTCCAAGACTTCAACCGGCTGTTCTCCTGCCTCTACTTCATATCATCTGGGAAAGCGTTCTGGTTTTTTCTGCAGACATGTACGCACACACACACACACACATATATATATATGTGTGTGTGTATATATATATGTATATATATATATATACACATGTATGTATGTATGTATGTATCTGTATCACTGAAACAGGTTTACAAGACGAGGCAGTTATATGGATACCCCAAGCAACCCTCTCCATCACAGGCATGAGCACCCATACTCTTGACACTTTCTCACCAGTCTACTCCTATTGCCATAGTTACAATGGAAATAAAGTTGGATACAAGCAGCATGAGGCATGCCAGTGAATTTTCTGTAGTTGAAAGACCTGACAGCTAGCAATGTCCCCAGCTGCACTGAAACTGCGGGACCCAGATGTGCTTTTGCATGCAAGATCCACACAGCTTCTCACAAAAATGAAGCCTGAATGACTATGTGGGCTGAAAAGAAAGTGCCATCAGATTCCTTAGCTGGCTGGACCAAGGAGACTAAAACATCCTCGGCAGCTCACAAGTTTGCCATCAGGTTTCATCATAGCTTCAGCAATCAGTACATGCAACGATTTCTAAAGCATCGTGCCCTCTTTCAGACATAGCTTCAGTTGGAGATTTTGTCAATTTACACCACTGAGAATGCCCTTCTCCCTTCCCTAGGGACCACTTAGCAAGCAGGTCTGGATTCATCACCTCAAATGTTTCACTGACCACTTTCTCCACTTACTCAGTTCAAACACACACTTGCTTCTCTCCCCAGCTCTGAATGTCCCTCCTCACACCCAAAGTCTCCAATCTGCCCATGCTGAAAAATAGTACTTGTGCCAGTTTCCCTTCAAACCAGTCTTTTTTCTCCGAAACATTTCCCCAAGCACTCCAGAATGGAATCACTCTGCAACCACAAAAGACTTAATGACACGATCGTCAACACCCTGATGGCCTGCTGAGATTAGCAGCAGGCAATATTTAAGGATACCTGCAGCTTTCCCAATTTCTCCCCATTGCCCTTGCACGAGTTGGTATCTTCACATGCATTTTGTTACACGTAGTTACCCAAAAGGCATTTGCAAGTCTCTGATACGGAGCAAATGCCTAACTAGAGGAATACTTTGAACATCTTTGAAAACAAAGCATTGTTCTGGCTAAAATTTCAAGTGAGTGTTGCGCACTCAAATGAAAAGCACTGTTCAAAATATAAATCATCAATCAAAAGCATTTCAGTTACGTCCAAACACTCCCACGAAACCCTACTAAAAAATCTGGTCTTATAAAAAAAGGGAATATAATTCTCTTTTGCCATTCTTAATTGCAAAGCTGTTAGTCTAAATATTACACCTTGTAAAGGAAGCCATTTGCCATTGTACTTTTGCCAGAAAGTGAAGAATCTTGGCAACGGCAATGCAGGCTTTTGAAAGCCAAAACAGATACATACTTCAGAAGAAGCACAGAAGAGCTGATGCCATCCCACTTCGAGCCTTGCCAAATAAAATTAAATAAAATATAAGCAGTTCAGCATTTTTTGGTTTCCTGAATTGGCCTAAAATTTTGAAAGGGCTCAAGACTCATCGCCTGTGAATCCATGTTCACTTCCTGACAGAACAGTTTCACTGACAGCAAAGATAAAAGTCCTGGGAAAAAAAACAGTATTTAGCCCAACAACACTGGACAACACCAACAACAAAACAACCAACCAACCAAAAAGAAAAACAAAACCACCCAACCAAACCAACCACCAAACAAAATCAAAAAACCAAACAACAAGTCCCAAACCTATAACAAACTTTGGAAATATTTACAAAACTCTGCAGTTTACTGTCATCCTTGATCACTGAAAATCCTCTTCTGCCTCCTAATAGCTTCAAATCCATAGCTTTGAAGCAGGAACTTTGGCAACTAAACAGACTTTTACCCAAGTCTAAATGAAATCAGACAGAAACTGAAATAAAAAACGCCATCATATACAGCAGACAACCCCATCAGCAAGCCATATGCAGAGGTAGGGCAGGTTCAAGGATGCATGACTGGGACATGAAATGCACAGCAAGGCAGCCCAAGGTTAACTTCATCTGACAATGCCATGACTAATGGTCCCTAATTTTGCATATACAGTTCCTCACTACATCCTTTGCCTCCAGAGAACTGAAAATCACTGTTTCTATTCACTGTGTTGTCACTGTCTTGCCTCCCCTCCCCACTCTATTCCAGTCACACTTCTCATAAAACAGAATCCAAAATTTTATAATTTTGGGAAGCAGTCTAAATAATTATTTCCTTATGTTATTTTAAGCGTTTATTATCCAACCTGAAGACTTAGAGCGAAGTTATACAACAGTCAAGATGATTTAATAGCTTGTTACTGCCAAGAACAGGACAGACATCCCACTCTCTTCATCAGCCCTTGCTCTGCTTTCTTCCTCCACTTCCTCCCAGCAGCTTCATGGCACTCCCTCCTTCTCCCCCTTTTGTGTCATGTATGGTCCTTAATGAGTTCAGCTTGTGTTAATTAACGCATTTGTTTTGCTGGGTTAGTGTTCTGCTAAGGAAGCAAATGCAATAAACTTAGATCTGACAGGCAGTTCAGCTGGCACAATGTTAACGGCAGGAGACCATGAGCAAGAAGGGAAGGGAACAGGATCACCCCTCTCCAGTGGCAGCAAACTATTACACTGGCCAAGGCAACCTGTGAACTTCCATTTTCTTTGTTTACTACCACTAGGAGCTGGCAAACCTTTCCCACTGCACATCCATGAGAATTACTGCATTCCAGGCACCTCACAGAAGTTAAACATTCAGATAGATCTCTAAATAAAATATGAAGTTTTTCTCAAAGGCACTTACTTTCACCTTGTGGCCCCAACTCAACTGAAGTCTGCTTTTGTTGCCTGCTTACCCAAACATTGCTTTTTTTTTTTCTAAGAAAGTCACATCATTACAGATTCTGTTTGAAACCATAGTTTAATCTACATGCCTATCCATAAACATGCATTGGAAAGATCTACCAGACTCAACTCGCCTTTACTAAGGTGATAAGATGGTAGCATGCACTCATCAGCTGTTACTTTTACAGCCTCCTGACAAAAGTTAGGAGAGATAATAGTTGAAATAAGTATACAAAGGTTTGATAGAGAGGCTTTTAAATTCATATAGCAGCAATCTGCAGCAAGGATGCCCTGTTCCCAGGTTATGTTCCCTTATTTCTCTACAACACTCCTTCATTTTGGAGGAGAATATTACAAAGCATGCAGAAACCTTTTTTCCTCTCCTGGCTGATGCAAAAGACAAAGAAATTAAAAAAAAAAAAAGAGAAACAAAGAACAAAAGGCAATCTCCTATCACATGACCTACTGATCAGTTTTTCAAGCATTTTAAGCCTGTTTCATCCAAATGATGCATTCATCAATCATTACAATTACTCGCAGCCTATTTTTCTTTACTTGGATCTTTACGCAGGGGGCTCTGTAGCTTCTCAAAGAACTTGCTAGTTTTTGTTGCACCATACTGGCTACAGAGGGCTGACCATAAGGCTGACCTCAAAACCAACACTCACACTTGTGCACAGAAAGCTACAAGCACATATTTATCAATACCATTCACATCCTCCTTAGGGTCTCTCCTGCTCTCAGGGTTTTCAGGTGGGTTAAAATACTTTTCCTGGATTTAAAACTTCATTATTGTGGACCAATGACATCAGACATTAGGGTTTTTACCTTTACAATTTACAGTGTTTAATACTGATAGTTAACACAGTAATTGTACATGTATCACTTGCTGTTTTCTTGGTAAAAGTTTTTTTTGAAGAGTTATTAACTAGGATTATCAGAAGCTTTTATTTAGACATCAAGGCTCATGTTTTTGAAGAAAATAAATTGACAGAGGCTTCTACAGTCATCTATGATTTATGTTCATGAATAAGCACTGGTTTATTTACATAGTCTCATCCCATATAAATGGTTGAAGCTAGAAGGCAAGTTTAGGCATTTCAACTCAAACTGCAAGCTACTCACTAAGATGGTATCTTTCTGAGATACCATAAGAGGTACACTTAAGTCAGCAGGTTATTCTCAGTATACCTCATTTGTATGGTTAGAGCACTCAAAAGAAAGACTTTCTGCTTAGCCTCTGAAAAAAAAAAAAAATCACGTTCTGTGAGCAGAAATGCATTCCCCAGCATCAACAGCACGTTAATTCACCCTCCAAATAATTTTGTGGTAACTATTCCCAAACATGATTTATTCTGAAGAATTCAACTGTTGAAACAATTCTGACAAAGACACCATAGTAAGTAACAGTAGCAAGTAGCAAAAATAAACAAGCAAACCCCTTTTACCTCTCATGCACAGCAGGGTAAGGGTTACCACAGAATGTCTTGTAAGTGATAACTCAACAGAGCCAGGAGAGCCCTGGACTACATCAACCCCAAGCAAGCAAGCAATGACCAACTCTGCTTCTAGCTGCAAAGAGAGCAAGGAGGCAACTCCAACAAATACTGTGCTGGCTCTTGAGATGAACAGAAAATCCTGTCTCTTCCAGAGGGCTATAACAAAGAAGTGCAAGGGATAACACACAAATTAAAGCAATACATACACCCTTGATTGACTGGAACACAAAAAAACTGTACCCAGTTTGGAGATTACACTCATTCCCTCCCATGCAATGAAGCGCCAGCAGTGCCACAGCTCGCCCAACCGCAAAAAAACTGCTTTTTAAGGTACTGTGGTTTTAAGATACTGATGTCACAGATACCCCATGTGTACTTTAACGCTGCCTCACTAACAAACCACAGCAATCTCTTCTTAGAGCAAAGAGACCATTTTGTAATCTCAAATGCATTTGCTGGCATTATGCAACACACAAGCTTCAAATCCACGGGTGGCTTATGGTTAGCAGCAGGCAATCAGTGCCGACTTTCAGAACACAGCTAAAATGTTACTGGTGCTCTATTCTTGAATACAGGCTAAGAATTTCTACAAATAAATAAATAAATAAATAAAGGATATCAGCAACGCAAAAGTCTTGCTTACCCTCTTAGGTTTTTTAGCCCTTGAAAAACAGTTTCAAGCTGACATCTCAAAAGCGAGTATGCTGACCTACTTGCAAATATAATACCACCCTGGGACAAACAGGGCATAGCTTTTTCAAATAAGTGTAAACAAAACAGAAAATAAACCTACATAACAGGTCAATATTTTGTAGAAGGGCTAATGTTCAACGAAGCTGAAATCTGGCCAACTGATCACATGTTTCATGTGCATTAGTGAACACTTATTTATTGCTATTAACTTGTACCTGCAGAGAGGAAGAAAGAGAATACTCTTCCTTTGATTCTGAAGGTCACAAGGTGACCAAAATCCCAGCTTAATGAAGACTATGGTGAGATTGCAAGTGTCACAGCTTTCACCAGCCCTTTCAAAATGCAGTGTTGGAAAGCACAGGGAAGAAAACTGAAGTAATACCACCCAGGCTTCATAGACTATGTCAACTTAATTAGAATGGTATTTTGGCAGTACCAAAAGATTACATATCGAAGGCTGGGTAGCAGGCCAAATAACTTGACTAGAATATTTTGCCAAGCCACCTACATTAAGAACTACTTCCCTGTACTTGCAGGGTGCCATGAAGGAAATCTGTTGGTTCAGGCCTTATGAGGCTGTTCAACAGAGGTATGAAATGTTGAATATCCCCAGCACTGAAGGTTAATTAGATATAAGTTAAACAAGGAACATCCCTAGTTAACCTTCAGACTCTGGAGCTACCAAAGGGGAACATTTGTTCTCCAAGGGTGCAGGCTCCAGATGTAGCGCCTTGCCTGTGTACCGATGTGCTTTAACCCACAAAACACCCGTACTCCAAGCCTGGAACCCACACACAGCTCCCACCTGCATTCTCCCACCTCCCACCTGCCTGGCACTGGCAGCAGTGGAAAGGAGGGAGAGGACAGAGCCTAAGTGCCCCCACACATGACATCGTTTTACAGGCCTGGAGTACACTGCCCACAGAAGCAAACCAACACCCAGGCTGCACACGGAGCTGACCACAACACTGTTACAGGATGTGAAGGCAGTCACATACCCCCGGTGGTGGTGGGGGTGGTATGTGCACAGGAGCACTGCCACATCAGCCAGGGAGGAGAAACAGGCTCTCCTTATGGGCAGTCCATCTCATTCCACAGCAGCTGTCTGGATGCCAGAGAAAGCTGGGGCTTGCCTGAGATGAGCTCAAGAAGCCACTTAGGACCTATACAATTCAATGAAGCACACCACTGGAGCACCTGGTTCTTTCCATTGACGACAACAGGAATTTAGAAAACTGGTTCAGATGTAGCCTTCCACGATCTGGAGACACAAAACCAGCCAGAGGAATCCCTCCCCACTGTACAGCACCTAAACTTCAAACTCTCAGCACCTCCGGAGAAGACTGACAATTACACCAGACCAGTCATGCACTATCCCCAGACTTTTGGCCTCTGTACTGCAGAAGTCAATCCTGACAAAGCTTCAGCTTCTCCCAGCAACTTTTAGGGTTTAATTTCACTCAGTGTGTATGTGTGTATAATACATATATTATAAGCATATATTACACACATGCACTTACATGTGCGCGTGAACTCTCCAAACAGATGAAGAGATTCTTTAGCAGCAGCATAGAATGCAAGATGACATGGCAGAACTCAGTCAACCTCATGAAAAATGAAAAAAATCTCAGTTCTCGTCCCTGAATTTCTTTTGCTGTTTGAGGCAGAAATTTTGTTCACACTTTGCTCTTCCAAAAAGTTCTCCCCCTCGCAAAATATACTGCACTGTAACAAAACAAAACATTTATCAAAGGAGCAGATGAGCTCTCTTGCAAAAGCCTCTGTGAATATCAAAAATTTGAATTTCTAATTGCTGCTGTTAATTGATGAAATAACAATTCAAAAATGTTTTTTTGCTACTTTGTATTTTGATCTATAAAAGCATTTGCTCATCATTAATACAATCAATTTGACAGATGCATCAGAAAAGTTTCCATTTTCATTTCAGCCTCGCTAATTAGCAGCTCTATTTTATTAAAAACCAGCTCTGCATGAAGAGATGGCTTCACACAACTGCCTGTTTTACACAAATACCTCCCACAGGCTTTCATGCTACTTTCTGTCACTGGAAGAAGGAGAAAATTCCCTTCACCTAATGCTCTGATGCTTACAGATCTCAGCAACCACTAGCTTGTAATACTCCCCATCTCCTTCAAATGGACAGCAGTACCACAGAATTTGCCACCAATGCCCAATACTGCCTCCTCTTTATGGTATTATTGGTCTTAGATAAATCACACTATGGCTTGGAAACCATCACATTTGTTTCCTGCAACATCTTTGCCTACGCATCTTTTCCAGCCTAATAACTCGTATAAGTCAATAGCCTAAAATGAGCAGCACAATTTTCATGAGGACTCTCCCATTTAACTAAATGACAACCTCCTCATTATACAAAACCAAAAAGCTTCTCTCCAAAACACAAGACAGAAGCAGAAGTTCATTGGAGCTGGATGCCTCCCAAGAGCCGGGTTTGAGAAGGCTGCTCCATACAGAAGTGCTCTTCTCTCTGCGGCAGGTGATGACAGCCACTGCTCCCAGCTGCAGAACTTCCTAGTGCTGTCTCTAAAGCAACAGGCACACACTCATACTCTGCCCCAGCAGAAATGCAACAACACATCGCCTAATGCAGCACCCCAGTCAGTGTCAGAGGGACAAGCAAGCAGCGGGAATGACACAGATACAATTTTTCCCATGACAGTAAGTAGCAGCAGCACTTGGTCAGAAAAGATCTTGCAGCTCAAGTAAAAAAACGCAGGATTACAGAAAACCACTACCAATGCATGGGGAGGGAGAAATATTGAGCACACCAGGAAACAAGCACCTGAACTGCTCCCACGATGTAAGGGACAGGAAGACACGGCTGGTTTTCTACCTGACTTTGATGATAGATCCCTAAGTCTTTATACAGATCTCTGTCTTAGGCAGGTTAAACCTTTTAAGATTTAAATGTCTAATGAGATCCACTTTTAAACACACCAAAAAAGACAACTGGAAAGCGCAGAATCACTCTGCTTTTGCTCCAAGTCGGAACACAAACAGTTCCTTCTGTGGAGGCCACATGTGCCAAGAAGGACTAGGCTCCAGCTCCTGGCACTTGAGCAGCACTGAAGTTTTCATTCTCTGGATGGAAAGTACAACACTGCTGATCATTTGCTCTGCAGACTAGTTAAGAAATCACCCCGTATAGTCAGACAAAATTAAGTAAAGTGTCATTGGTTACCAGAAACCTCCTCCCTGATATCCAGTGACAGGATGTGTGGGAATGGTTCACAGCTGAGTCAGGGGAAGTTCGGATTAGATACACAGAACCACTTCCTTTAGCAAGAGGGTGGCAAACACTGAAGTGGCTTCCTAGAGAGGTGGTCAATGTCCCAAGCCTGTCAGTATTTAAGAGGCACTTGGACAATGACCTTAACAACATGCTTTGACCTTTGGTCAGTCCTGAAATGGTCAGACAGCTGGACTGAATGATCACTATAGGTACCTTCCAATTGGGATGTTCTATTCCACTTATCAGACATTCGATGTTCCATTCAAGGAACATTTTTTTATACCAAAATGGCCTTACCTGAGTGAATGGTCTTAAGTGAAGTTCAGAACATTCTCTTTAATTTGCAAATTTTTTTTCTGATACAAGTCAGGCATTGAGGCAGCACTGGAAATAACCACTTCTAGAAATGTCCTTCTCAGGAACACTCAGGTGCTCTCTTGCCATCACATTTGAGCTTATGGAAAAAACAACAGTCAGCTGAGAAATGGTAACCCTCCCCTCAACAACTATGTTCTGCCTCAAAGAGTAAAACCCAGTCAGAGTCAAGAGCAGCTTAGGAAAAACAGTTTTATTTGACATTGAAATGGACTGGGAAGTTCAGGGGATCAACTGCTATGTCCAAGGTAAGGGGCTGACAACATCCCACAGCTGTCTCAGGAACCTCCTGACCCCCACTGCCACAGTGCCCCACACTTTACACACAATTCCCACTTCTCATCCTGCACCCTCACTTCCAGCATGTGGCTCTTGGCTAAAGTGGGCCAGTTTGCACTGACTGCTGACCAGTGATGCTGGCCAGCGAGGGACCAGTTAACAACATGAATTTCACAAGCCCACAATTACAAAACAGATATGAGCAAGTACTCTGTTGGCAATTAGAGCTCCAGCTTTATTTTATTTATTCTAGTATAAGAACAGATGTTGCAGTTATTCAAAGGTTTTCACAACCTTAATTGCTGACCTTAATTGTTGTTAATCTTTCCCATGAAGTGGAGACAGACAGACGCCACCCGTATTTTGTGAAGAAGATAGTGAGCTGCAGGGTATGAATAATAAAAGACAGCATTGTCTGCCTTTTCCCTCCTGTGTGAAATACAAGGGTATTGGCATTGGCCGGCAGCATGGAAGAAAAAGAATGAACGAATGACTCAGCTGTTTTATTTATTTTTTTTTGAAGGATGCATCTGCTACAGGGTTGAGCCTTGACACTGACATTTCTTCCCCCTCCCCGGGAACGGGTGAAGCTTCCAAGTGCCAGCTAAGGAAGCGCTGTATTTAGCCTTCACGACGCCTGAAACAGCTGATACACAAAGCACCCCGTCCACCTCATTGAGCATCACTAAAGCTGTAGTATTGAGAAGGAGAGTGTTGAGTTTCATAGGGCAATATTAGGTTTCATAAACAAGTTCTCAGACTGGACAAAAAAGCAGCATTTAATTATGTGCTAGAAACATTGCAAAAGACACATGAGAGCTTCCCAAGTCTTTTCCTTTGCTAGTGGGAAGCCTGCCTGACTTCTTACTCAGGTGTGGAAATTTTATATCCATCTTTTTGCTGCGGAACTTGGGAGACTTAAATTTTCTAACCAAGAAGTACATTCCTCTGACTTTGTTCTGCCAAGTGTACTCCAAGATGTTTACTTGGTGTCCCAGTAATTTGAGACCAGGCAACACAGAGGAGGGACACAAGTTCAGAAATGAAACACAGGATGTGCTGATGCTGTAACACAGGCATGCCCTACAACCTAAGGCAGGAGCCCCAGAAGTCAGGAGAGTGAAGATCAAGTTCATGTTTACAGTTGCCTTCAAGCAAATGCCTGGAGTGAACTGGGTGCACAAGACTTAACCCAAAACCAGACTAGAATGGCATCAGCTACCGGCTCTGCTGCAACATACAGGAAATCAAGTCTTTCCCCCACCTCTCACGTCAAAACTCACCTTAACTGCAAACATCTTCAAGGATTCTTGACAGAAAGAAAAGTTAAGGACTGTTTTGGTTTTATTTCCTTAAGAGATACTACATTTGTTCATTAAAAAAAGTCAAAATAAATAAGCCAACCAGGCACCATGTATACTAAATAACCGCTCACAGATTACATTTTAAGAGCAGCATTAAAACGCTGTTATAAATTGCACAATGGAGAGAATTCAGTCAAGATTTCTAAAGAAAACATCAAACTACCAAGCTGTTAACTGCTGTACATACCCTGTCACACCTAAAAGGACTTGGACATAGCAGGAAAGATGCTAAGTTATTTCAGTTTTTAGAAATGAGCTCAAGGTAAATCCAGGGAACTTATAAATCAGGAAAAAACTTATTTTCTGAAAGAACTAGCTAAAACTAGATAACACAGACATGAATGATCAGTAAGATGGCATGAGCAAGAGTCAGTACAGCTTCTGCAGAAGTTATTACTCAAATCTACCCAAGGTTTATAAACACTGTATAAATGAGACACATGTCAACATTAACCCTAGGGACTCTTAAAAGGACCTGAGCTGCTGCACCTTGCAGGAGTGATTCCCCCCTTAACATCGAGCCAAAGGATAACAGTTAAAGGTAGGAAAACATGAGGCTTTTTTCCATACAAGGAGTCTTCAGATTACCATAGTGGCCATTCTTTTCAACATATCCTTAAGCTCCCTGAAATGTGACAACCAGGGAGGTGACATGAAGTTTGCCAGCAGTATGGTGTGCTCAGTCAGAGCTGGAGCTTCATGCAAAGCACAGCAGAATGATCTCACGATCACAGGTAATTGGGTAGCCAAAAGGGCAACTCCGATTTAATTTCCACAAACTCAAGCCAATGTGCTAGAAGAATAACCCTGCCTGTGTGTACCACTGAAGTAAGTGTCAGGAGTCTGAAGTCTTGTTTGAAGTATCACCTTAGAGGAAAGAGGGAGGGGAGGAAAAGAAAACAGACAATACCTCACAAGGAAATACAGTATTAAGAATCAAGGAACTGCCACAAGCAAAGCAGAATCATGACAAGTCATTAAACCCAGGGCACACCCACTTCTTGAAAACTGTGGGCTGTTATGACATTGAAAGGGTAAAACAGAATTAGAAAGAGTACAGAGAAGAGGAATTCCTAAAGCAGAAACTAACAGTCCTGGATCATTTGGCACAGAAAAGAGACAGCTGAGGGGAAAGAAGGCAGACATCGAGTCAGTTATAGAGGATATGGAAAGAGTGCCCAGAGAATAAGCATTCCCTCTCAAAATAAAAATTCAGAAAATCTGAAATCGATAGGAAACATGAAAATCTTTTCCAAGGGGTGACTGGATTCATGAATGTGTTAAAATAATAATAGTTTAGGCAAGCACTAGAGACAGCTCATAAGGGATAGCAATGGTAGTAATTGATGTGCACACTCCAGATAACTGCAGCACAGCTCACCATGAAGCAGAAGGGTCTGAAAGCAGAGAAAAACTCCTTGCAGGCTTTCTACCTAAGCAACTGCAATTAGAATCAACATTTTTCTTTTTTAATCAATATTCCTGGCTGAGAATTGTGGGCACTAGACATTAACCTAATGGGGATGGTGGTGAAGGAGAGCTGGAGGAACAGCCACACCACCACGGTGCCGAAGCGCCACCTCAGCACTGCCACTCTGCATCCCCCAGAAAACACTGCACCAATCTAACAGATTTGCACCTTTAGCTATTTGGCACAGACCGAAAAACTACAGTTGCTAGGCATCCTCCATGTAACATTTACTTTAAACAGCAAGTCCTGCAGGCTGCTGCAGCACGCAGAAGGTAGAATACATGTAGCCCACAAGTTGACAAGCACATGCCTAAATGCTGGCTCTGCGCAACGCACAACGTGATCCGCTTCGCCAGAGCGCCTCTCCCACTGTTTCCCTGGGAGTTTACTACACCATGATGCGATACGTTCTAGCACTGAATTCAAAAGGTGCCGTTTTCATAATAGGCATCTAGGAAGACCCCTCCTTTTCATTTCAGGCCAGGACAAGAGCAAATTGAAAGCTAAGGTTTTAAAGTACATGACTCCTGCATGATTAAGGAAACCTGATTAAGTCCTCCCAAAATCACAACTTAAGGCCAACACCATACTGAAAGCTGCTAAGAGACCACAGCTGAACAAAGCCTTGAACACCTCTTATCAGCTTTTTATTTTGAAAAAAAATGTAGAGCTACTCTCAAAACAGCATGAGAGTCACAACACCAGAAAGATCCTGGCTTTTTCATGTTCTCAAAATAGCATGCTAGAAAGACGTCTACAAAAATAGAAATTTTAGGTGCATTTCGCTTTCATCTCGAGCATCAGCTCAAGTCTATCCAACACAGCATTCCCTCATCCACAACCCCACTCTGAGCAGTGGCAGAAAACTGTGCTCAGATGCAGCTAATCACTTGAAAGCCCTCCAAGACCAGAGGATTTGGACGCTGGAGCATGCTTGTCCCTTCCCCATCACCCCCCACACACTGTACACTGAGAAATTCAGATTCCTCTACCTTGCATCACTGAAATCCAAGCGATCTAATAGAAGGTGGCAGCCAGCAGCATCACCAAAAATAAAACCATCAGAGAGAAACTAGTGAAGTGTGAAGTAATGCTTTGTTTCAGGAGGTTAAATGTGCAAGTCATTTTCACTGTACTTCTTGACACAGAAAAGCAAGCAGCAGCAACAAATTTCAGGAACCATACTCCCTGCTCCTCCATCCCCAGGAGGCAAACCAAGGGAAAAGCAACTGTGTTCAAACAGCCCTTCTGCTCCTTGACTGCCCAGTTTCGCCCTCGCTGCCCTTCTGCGGGGCAGAGTGAATGAAGCTCACTCACTGTGTCAGGGAGAGCACCGCTCCTCACCTCCCGCTCCCTGCCTTCTAGGAATTTTGCAAGCCAACACTGGCGGATTAGGAGCTGTAATGCTATTAAACACTGCAATATCAAAATGTGAACTAAAGCACATAAAGCCTGCCTTAAGAGGAGAGGTATTTTTGGTTTTTTGGGGTTTTTTTGTTAACCTCTGGAAAAGCATCTAAGGAAAACAGTGAGGAAGCAGTGTCAAATCTGGCAACTCCACAAGCAAAACAGCCAAGTTTACGTGCGCATTGCAGCCTGCCTGCTACTTCAGATTACTGATTGCAGAGCAACAAGTTATTCTCTCCCTAATTGGGTCCCAGTCTAAAATAGTACTGTTATTTTTAGTACAGTACTTAAGTATCTGAACTGTGCCCTGTACTGCCAAAGCTGGCATGCATCCCTGGCCATACCAGAAATTCCGATATTAAACAAGAACACACATGCCACATACCCAGGCCGACGTTTGTTCTTCTGCCTTGTCTTTAGTGGGCGACTTTAAAGACTTTAAACATTAACAGCCAGCCAAAAATGGCACAGGCTTATATGCTAATTCTGCATTTAAAGCCTCTCTCCCAGCTACTGTGCAACAAGAGAATCAACCCGGCAAGGGAAGACTGAGGGTTGCAATACCACTGATTAGCTAGAGACAGTCAGTTGCTTTTAGGGCACAGATAGAAGATAAGAATGGGATTATTTTATCTCCATTTTGCTTGGTTTGAGTCCATACAACTTCTGGGCTACTGGAGGAGAGGATAAATCCAAAATGCACTGTAACTAACCCCTCTTCTGTCCCCTTCCACACTGCACATACACTACAGATTAAATTTAAACTAGTCAAGAAACAAAAGGCCTGTGTTAAATATGTTTACACACACCACAGAAGGAGGATTATGTAAGCTCTGTCTCACAAACAATATGCTTCTTCTGCAGAAGAAATTGATCAAAGCAAGACTTGTGCATGTTCCCAAGTCAGTCTTCCCACCTTCCATCACAGGGGTGACAATCGTCCTGCAGCTTGCTAATTCTGGAGTGCAAGGAGCAGAATAAAATCCAAAATATCCATAGGCTGCTCCAACAAAGCCTACCTGTCACCGTGAGCTGACTGTCCCTCACCTTGTGCTTCCACTGTAATCTCATTTTTGTTAGACCAGGAAGAACAAGTTCCCAGGAGGAATTTACTCTGTCCTTTTACCAAGTACTTTGCAGCAAGGAAGTCAACTCTATGAAAGAGCTTTAAAGACAAAATCCTAACCTGAAAGACGGCTGCCAGCCAACAAAAATTTGTTAGTCTCTATTACCACTAGACCATCTGTTCTCGAAACTGTACGTTCCTTTTCAGAAGGGTTCTTATTTTGTGAACAGCATTAGCATTGTTCACTCTCTCCACTCTGTCAACATCCCCTTATCCAACACGCTTCTAGATCTGGTGGTGACACAAGACTAAGCCTCTAGTTTATCATATCATTATCTAGTCATTTTGGGTTCATCAGTATATTTCAGTACTTTCTATTTACAATTATTCTAATCTCAGACAGTAGCAGAAGCAACATATGTAAAATCTTTCATGACTTCTGAATTACGGCTGAGCTGATCAGGGGCACCAACTAAATGTTGTTCTCAAACCCAAGTCTGACAAAAAAGCTGAGGTAAAAATTCAGCCTTCTGGCACTTGCCCTTTAACGATTTCAGTATATTCATTCTGGATGAAAGAATTTGTTTTGTGTTTGAAGAGAGCCTTCTGCCACTGGGTGTTCATTCTCTCTCATCTCCAGTTTTTAGTTAATCCTCAGATCCAAGATATTTAAGTTTTGCTGTTGCCCACAGAAGACAAAAAGCAAGCAACAGTTAGCCTGTCTGCCTCGCTAGGTAGAGAGGTCAAGCAAAGTCCATCCATCTGCACTCCACTAAAAGAGCAACAGCCTGCAGACAATTATTGCAATACCAAAATAAGTGAAAGTGAAACAAGAGACATCAAAAACTCATTCTGTAATTCCAAAGCAATAAAATAATGATTAAGGGAAAGGTCAGCCAACTCAACACTTTCTCAAAAAAGCTACAGGTAACAAGACCAAAACAAAAACCAAAACCAAGAAAAACCAAAAAAAAAAACCACCCCAAAACCAACCAACCAAAAAAAACCACCAAAAAACAAAAGAACCACAACAACAAGAAAAAACCCCCAACAACAACAAACCCAAACTATTACTAGTGATGATAGGAGAAAGAAGAAAAAAAATAGATGAATCTACTTTCTCTCAAATTAGCTGGTTTCATGAAACTCAGTAACGAATTAAACAGTTTGGATTTTTCTTTTTAAAGCTTCACATCATTAGCAGTTATTTTTGAAAGTTCATAGTGGATTCACAAGGTAGCAGAGGCTGGAGAATGGCAAACAGTGATTTCCTACAAAAGTGGGAAGGGAAAGGAGTGGAAAGAAAAACATTTAAAATTATACTTGTTGCTTAATTCGCACATTTGCCATTAAACCCATCTGCTAGCACCAAGAAGACAATAAAAGATTGAACTCAACAAAAACTGGTTGTTCGTGTATAAGCCAAGTCAAACCAACTCAACATCCTATTATGCCAGAATAATGTATTTTAGGAACACAGAAGCAGCAGACACCAAGTCTGAATCTTGACATTAGCGAAACCGCATCAAAAGATTCAAACTGCATTCTCACAAAAAGGTAAGAAAACTTTGTCATACTGTTATCAATGCAAACAGTCGTCTTACGGCAGATTTGAAAGTGACTGGGCAACTGCACTGACTTATATCTGCTTGGAACGTCAAAAAAACCTGAAATACTCACAAAATAGCCTGACATACTGAATAACCTTTGCAGACATCTGCCCTGGTCCCACACTATTCTAACACTAATGATCTAGATAATGAAGGAGAAAATGACACTCATTAAACTTGGGGAAGCTGCTAACTTAAAGTAGTCAGCTGGCTGGAAGACTTAATTCAAAGCTTAATTCAAATTCAAGACTTAATTCAAAGCTAGAAAATTCTTTGTTGAGAAAGAGGCAAATACCATAGAGGAATGTATAGAGGAACATATGTGAGAATCATGAAGCAACAGTTCTGCTCTACTTGTGGCTGATAAAGCTTCCAGCACGAAGCTGTACCCAATCTTCAGCAAATTTCAGAAAAGATCAACTGGAAAGAATCCAAGCAAAAGCAATAGGAACATCACAGAATTAGAAAAACATGACATCTGGGAGGAAAAAAGAAAAAACAGAATTAACTGGAGCTCAGCCAAAAGAAGCAAAAGTAAGGGTCACGATGAAATCTTTCAAATCTATGAAAGCCTGCTGCAAAGAAAGAGGGAATAATATGTTCTCCATGCCCACAACTTTCAGAAGAAACAGAAAGGTTTAAAAAGTAAAGATTTAGGAAAACATTACTGTACTGGGTGGAGTGAGGGCATAGGGAAAAGATAAAAGAGAAGCACCAAGTCAAAACTGATAAAGGGAGGAAAAAACCCCAGTGAGTTGACAGCCAGGATATGTGAGGAATAAGCAGTTTCCCCCAACCACTGCCACCAAGCTGCCATCAGAAACACACCTACACTCCAGCTTTTCGTTGACTAGCTGACCTGTATAAAGTCTCCTCTCCAGATCTAGCACTGTGCTACAAGAAAAATAAGCTTAACAGATGCTTTGTCTCCTCTCTTTCTTCAAAGCACAGTACCCAAAATGAGAATACCAACAAGCTGCATATGAACTGTAACCTTCAGGGCTGAAATGTCCTAAAAAAAAAGAAAATCCCAACCAAGCTAAAACCTTAGGTGTTAAGGTATCTTTTAAAGAAGTCTAACACAGGCACTTGCCTCTGTTGATACACGGATCCAGCTATGTCCTAACACCACAAACAAACCAGAACCTGACAACAGAGAGGCACATGGGCCATACCCTCAAGCCCTACAAATTTTGCTCTTCAGTCTCATTCTGGAGGACAAATAGCAGAAACACCACTTTGACTGTAATGTCTATGTATATTTTTTAATGCTTAGCCTCAATCTACAAGCTGTGGATCAAAACCTTGTGGTTCCACTGCCCATCAGGTTTTTGAAGGATACAAGGAAAAAAGAAATTTCTTCTTGCAGAAGAGGGTGGAATATAATGATCTATATATGGCTACCCCAGCACAGCTAACGGGAGCCAGTACTGCAAGGTGCAATCCTACCATTCTGCAGCTTGGCACTAACACTTACTCAGTAGCAAGCATTACTGGAAGTTTGGAGGGGCAGGGGTAACCAAAAAAACCTCAATCCCTTCAATTTTTTTTTTAGCTCATGGACTGTGAGCACCAGTGTATTCCAAACTGCATTTGCATTTGTTCTCACTATGCAAAACCTCTGGGATTATCTACAGGAAATGAACTCTGATTAGAAATAACTACAAGCACTATCATCTTATTCAGCCAGTTTTCTCTCTCCAGCCCCTCTCCCCACACAGCACTTTGACCTCCACCATTTGCATCAATGGAAGTAGCTGGGGATAGGCATTTCACAAATCTCCCAAATCCAGCACTCCTGAGTACAAGACTTATTTTAGCCTTTAACCATGCAACTGGAAGATATTTAAGCATGCCACAGAGGCTTAAGGGAGGCTTTGAAACTGCATTTGCTTTATATTGTGCATGTCAAAAAGACAGTCATTTGTCATCTTTTCTTGAGTATCCCTGAGTAAGATGCTGATGCAGAGATAAATATTCATAAGGCTAGCTCATGCAGTTTTCCTCAAATCTGACTAGATCCAACTCCCTCTTGTTTTAAGAAGTAGAAATTATATGTAAATATCACAGCAAAGGAAGATGTAAGAGTTAAGATCAGGTTTCTGTGCATGGGAGGGGCCCACTGTGGATTTACAGGATTAGTGGTGGTGCCCATCCTTCTCCATCAGGAATGACCCTCTGCTCTCCACTTCGCATATTTACAACTGCAGATACTGGGATCTTGGAGCATGAGGCTGACAGTCCACAAAGGCAAAGCACTAGTCACTCCTAAAGAGTGACAGGGCTGGAAAACAGAAGAAGGAAAAATAAAATGGTTTTAAAAAACAAAATCAATAGGTGTAGGCACTTGAAGTTAAGAAAGGTAAGCACACACAGCCATTTCATGGAGTTCAACTGTGCCGCTGTTTGCATTCAGCAGAAGCATTTTTGCTCAGGTGCCTCACCATGTGGTTATCCCTGGAATCCCTGGCTGTCCAAATGGCCACCAGGCCACAGGACACAGCACATAAATATCAACTCAAAAGTAACACTTGTAGTTTAGACCAGGATGGAAGCCAGGCCAAGTTTTAGACACGATTTAGCTACCTGTGTCACACGCGAGATGTTTACTATGCGCTGTGGTATAAATACTTCTTCTCCCCCCAGTTTTTTCCTAACACTTCCTCCACCTTTGGAGAAGCCATCATCTCTGGGAGAATTTAACTTCCACGAGCTGGGACGTGGGAGCAAACACAGAGTGATACAACCATCACACAGGCAAAACACATCCACCAAAAACTGCAGGCTTTTCTCATACAGATGCCTCACAGCAGCTCCGAGAAGGTGTTAGCATTACTCCAAAACGATAATCATATCAGTAATCATTTTCAGAGCCATGATTTAGCCATGCTGTGAGTTAAGACATTCCCCCACCCATCACATCATCTTCACCAGAGGAGGGTGGGGGTGCAGCCTACTTTGCCTTTTCTCCATGTCACACTAGAAAGACACACGTGACTGTGGAAGTCAATTCGATTCCTTCTCCTCTCACATTGCTGTGAAGTGGATGCACTATGAGAAGGGAAAAACACTCCAAAAGATCAAGTGGATGAAAAAGTTGAGTTGTGGATGAAAAAATTGAGTTGTATCAATACTGCCCTTCTTCATGCCTTCTCTTCTAGGTTCTCAGCATGGCTCTCTCCTTTAAAGCAGCTTTCCCTCTCCCCTCCCAATGCTACAAAACACACATATGAGCAGAGGGGTCACTTAGAAACTGCTAATCAAATGCTAAAAAACAGACTGAAATACTTTCTAATATTTCTTTTTCAGTATGTGTCACAATAAAAAAAAATCCAACCATTTTTAGTTGGTTTTCATTTACATTCTTAGATAAATTTTAGATCTCTAGTCTATATTCAGTTTTTCCTCCCTAACAATGGGATGGCTCGATTCCTCGATCACAGGATGCAAAAGGGCAGGAGATCTTGCGTTGTTTCCCAGAGGAAGATGACATGATAATTCAAAGCTTTTTAGGTTAGGTTAGTTTTAGGAGACAGCTACTTCAGATTGCTCTGCTTTATTTTACACAAATCCTGTTACTTCTTCATTGACCAGGCAAATCTTTAGGAAGATTACTGCCACACTACAAAAGCATTTCCATTGATAAAATAAAACGTTCATGATCCAGGCTACACTTAAAGCAACAAGGTTGTAAAGAGACTCTTCTAATAAAAGTGGCAGAAAGTCATAAAAATTCATGCTACCCAGAATATTTGGTTAATTTTAAACTGCTAACAGATATTTCAGAGACAGCACCTCGGGAGAAAATCACTTTTATGAAAACCTTTCACTCCCTTGGTTTTCTAGGGACCTCACTTGACATGGCTGAGGTGCCAGGTATCCTGAGTTACCCCTTTACAGCACTACTTTTAAAAGGATCCCAGAAGACTATACAAAGACTTAACCCGAAGCTCCCTCCTCCAAGCCTCTCAGCCCCACGCACAGCCACCGCCCTGCAAAGCTTCCACACTACCACCAAGCCCAGCAGCCCCCCAGCCCCACACAGAACTTCAACATAAACCAGCCCTGCATACACCACATTGCTGAAAGGCTTCACCCTAAGGTCCCAGGGATTCCAAAGAAGTGTTGGATGCAGCATGCATTGAACTGCAGAGGAAATACACCTCTCTCAGACACCATAAAAGGGCTGTGTATATATATATATATACACATACATATATATATGTTCCACCTAGGAAACCTCCAGGCTTTCAAGATGGTAAGTCAGGATTTAAAGAGTTCTTGAGCTCCTCACACAATGCACACACTTCCTTGCTTGGTTTCACAGAGTTACAACTGCAGAATTAGAGGATATTGGCAGGAAAAGGCAACTAAGACCAGGTACTAGATGAAAGCATCATTGCCCAAACAATGCAACAATTTATGGCTCTAACACAGGTTTAGGCAAAAATTCACTCTGACCACACCGCTTGATCTGTAGTCAAACACTGGCTTTAGACAAGCTGCAGTTGCACACAGGAAGAAAGCTTCAGTCCCCACACACCTTAAAAAAAAAATAAATAAACCAATTAATTTTAAAAAGTACTCATCTCATGAACCCTTCTCTGGCTGGATGAGTCTTCTCTGAACCACTGCCAAAGTCAGTACAGATGTGACATGGCTGAAGGCAAGCATACAAGTTGGCCAGATATCCAGAGAAGAGGAACAAACTTGCTATCTCTATGCAAGCACATTAATGTGCCCATGAAACTACTGCTCATTCATTACTTCCTTCACCTCAACAGCCCCAAAACCTAACACAGCTACACAAAGCAACTGAAGCATCCTAAGTAGCATTTGTTACAAAACCTGAACTTCATTCAGCAGCTGATAGAGAATGCTCAAAGCAAAACACAGGGTATGGGGAGAACATTTAATACTCATTTTGTCACTTTCCAAATGACCTTGCAAGAGACAGAAACTGTTTCTAGATGAGGCAAGTCCTGTAATAAAGGCTGAGAAAAGATCTCTTCCTCCATCCAAGAGTCCACAATATAATGGAACTGGTATCCAGCCAGAAAGACTAAACTAGTCAAAACTCAATCATTTTTGTGCTAAAATTATGGGAAAAACTACTCAGAAATGTTTCTGAAGAAAAACCCCAGTCACTGCTGTGCAATCCTGAACCCAAGAACCTGAACTCCAGGCCTTCCCAAACTCTGTTTGGTAAAATGAAGAAAATCCATGACATGTCACCTTGCCCCCAAAATCACTGCACATTTACAACAGACAAGAATAACAACTGAAATTACTGAAGAACTTACTTCGGTTTTCAGTCTGCATGGTTGTTGGTTAGTTGGGTTTTTTTCAGGCTAAAGCAGGCCAGCCTTAGCAGGGCTGAGAAACTGCAGCTCTAAGGCAGCCCCTCAAGAGTCACAGGAGTTCACGGGCAAGATCTGCCCCACAGCCACCGAGACCACTTCCTAGCAGACACCAGAGCACTCACCTCAAATGCCTTTATTTGACTTTGGCTACAGAAACCCTTCTCGATCAGAGCAGAACGGCTGAACCAGCTCACAGGCAGTTCTAGGATTCTGATACTGGGAACAGATGAGACATTCCAGGAAAAAAAACATTTCAGCTGGTAACTGGTCTGAAACAAGTATGTTTTACCACTGCGTTTCAGAGCAAGTCAACCAAATCTCTGGTGTTTGAACAGCTATTATGCTTGCTATTTCTCGTTATATGAATAATGATGGATTTATTACCAGTTACTTCCTCAGTTGCTCTGTTTTATGACAATCATATAATAAGATACAGCTACACATACCTTACATAATCTTCTGAAACTGTGAAGGTGCTATTTTTATCTTCTTTAAATGTACAAGAGCAATAGTAACATTTTTGTTACGGCTGAGTTGCTCAATAAAAAACCCCACCTAGCACTGACATATTTCATATTCATTTTAAGAAAACAACCCAGCAACACAGGTCCATTTTATTAATAAAAGAAGTAAAATTAAGGACAACATCACTTTCATCCACATTCCAGGGCACCAAAGAGATCAAACACAAGGTTAACCCCCACACTTTGCAGAAAACTCCCTTCAACGGGTAAAGCTTGCAAATACAGACAGGCTCTGGAGACCCTCTACAAAGCCAGGTCTAGTCTTTAGCTTGCTTGCTTGTGTAGCTCCATAAGATTTGTTGAAATTCACAAAGAAAAAAAATACTTGCTGGGTTGACAAGCTGGCCCAGCAGTTTGCTGCCACTGAAAAGAGATGGGACCTATTCTTCTCTTCCTTGTTTCTCTTCCTTTCCCTGGAAGGGCACCTCACCTCAGCTGCCCCACTACGTGCTTCCAAGAATTGATCCTATCCTTTAACCCAGAAGAAAACCAACCCCAGAAAAAACAAGTACACAGGATAGCTTTCCTACCCAGTTAGAGAGTCAGCTATGCACACACATAGCAAACCACCAAGTTGGCCCAAGGTAAGACACCCAAACACTCCAACACAAACATCATCATCTTTTGGTAGCAGTGAGCTCTTAGCATGGCCCATATCCCTTGAGAAATGAAGATCTGCTTCTCTTCCAGGGGAGAAGTTTCTTCACCTCTTCAAATTGCAGACACACACAAAAAATTAGTATTTCGACACTCAAAGAGGTAAAAGTGACCTACCTCTCTGACAGCTGCAGGTGTGCTGTCTCCCTGAAACTCTACCAAAGTTGAGCACTGTCAAATTGAGCTGGAAGGCAACTTCACATCACCTATAGATATGTCACCTTAGCTCACATGAACTTAAATGAGATCCCTGGGGAATAAATCTTGTTAAGGAAGAGCTGGACTGTTGGACATGAGGGACCCGAGAAGTTCTCAGAAATGAATACAAGCAAAACGTCGTCAGGCTGTACAGCACAGGACTCTTTCACTGAATTTTTAAAAATAATCCATTTTCCAAACACCTGTGAGAACTTCTTCTGCTCCTGGGAAGAAGAGTTGAACCATTTACAAGTAAATGAAGACAAATTACACATTTACCAAAATTAGTTAAGGCTAACTCTAGCAAGACATCTTGCAATGCCATTCTTCTACTGAAGGCTGGTATCAATACTGTTTTTCAAAGAACACTGGGGAGGAAAGTTATCCAACAACTCAGCCAGGTGTTACAACTGTGGCACACACCTAAACTGCAGCAGCTGCAGCAGCCTTTGCAATGCTCCTCCAACTTCCCGTGTGTTAACTGTGTAATCCACCTCCGCCAGCAAGGAGCTCCACAGAGGTTTTTCCTGACCTTTTTTAGTATCAGCTCTAGAACAAAAAAATGCATGCCGAATGTGAAATAAGTCTGAGTACACATTAGAGATGTCAGCAACTCGAACAGCATTTGCTCTCCACTCCTACAGCTCATCTCATAGTCTTGCTGCTCAATTCTCCTGAAGCCTTCTGGAAAATAAACCCAAAAATAAACCCCCTTCGAAAACTCTTCAACTGCTAAATGTGATGACTACACACAACGTTATAATTGCCGACCAGTAAAGTGTATCAAAAGAATCAGCTCATGAAAGTCACGTATAGGCTGTGACATTCCAGTCTAGGCATTTCTAGAGCATCATAAAGGGCTATTTTGATTGCTTTCCCCTCACAGGGCTGTCCAGGTTTCAGCTGGAGTAGAATTATTTTCTTTCTAGAAGCTGGTACAGCGCTGTGTTTTGGATTTAGGATGAGAACAATATTGATAACACACTGATGTAGTCGTTGTTGTGTAGTGCTTGCACCAAGTCAACAGCTCTTCAGTTTCTCACCCCACCAGTGAGGGGGCTTGGGGTGAACAACAGGCTGGGAAGGGATACAGCCAGGACAGCTGACCCACACTGGCCAAAGGAATATTCCATGCTATATGGCATCATGCTGAACAAAAAAACTGGGGAGATTTGGCTGGGAGGCAGTGGCCTGTTGCTTGGAGACTGGGTGGGCATCAATCAGCGGGTGCTGAGCAATTACACTGTTCATCATTTGTTTGTATACTCTGTTTTACTTGTTATTATTTTACCTTCCTTTTCTGTTCTACTACATTGTCTTCATCTCAACCCATGAGTTTTGCCTTCTTTCCAATTCTCCTCCCCATCCCACTGATGTGGAGGAAAGTGAGTGAACAACTGTGTGGCGTTTATCTGCCTGACAGGTTAAACCACAAGGGCCTTCATTAGAATCATAGTTTAAAAACTAAAACTAGGTGCCCAACAGCCAGGGAGGGGAAAAAAGCAAACCAAAAAACAACATCAAACCCACCAACAGACCAGGGGGGAAAAAGCCTCCATCACAAAACCCACGCACTTTTGGCCTCAATTTCTTGGACTTCAGAATTGCTGGAATGACAAACAAAATAATACAAGTAACAGAACAAAACGAAAGATGACAATGTTACAGCTTTTTCATAAAGTGTTAAAAATGCATGCATTCTGCATCTAGATGATGGCAAATCTGCCTCTAGCATAAGATGCAGAAGCAAGAAGTATTTTGTCCTCACAATCATGCTGCAGAGACATGCTTCCCTTGGAAATTGTTTACTACATCTCTTGCTGTGACCATGTACAGTAACTGGAACATCACAGTTAAGAGATGGACAGGATAAACAAAAGCAACCTGACCCACCAAGAAAGCATCTGCCAGCACTTGAGCCATTGTTCTGCACTACATCAAGGCTTGAATTCTGACATAATCCCCTGACATCTCGGGTGATGTCAGCACGAACAGCTATTAGCATGAAGAATGATCCCCCACAAGACATTAATTCAGAGAGAATCGATGGCCTTGCAATACATATTTCTCCCTTAACATTCTCCTAAATGGACTTTAATACATTTGAGCCAGAAGGGGAAGCAGGCCTTTTAAGAAAGCTTGTGATATTTTTGTCTTGTGCCAAAGCCTTCTGAATTTTTAGCTTTTCCAACTCCTTGAAGTTTAATTCCACACTTGTGCATTGATATAATAAAAGCTCCTCATTCCTTTCCAAGGATGCACAGAGCTTTAACAGTACACTAAGCAAGACCAACCTACAGATTTTACCTTCCCCCAGTCCTTCTCACCCCCTCTCTCAATTCCCATTTAAGGAGAGAGAACATTCTCCTATCTGAATCCATACCTAGTAGTTTGGCACAGATGAGCATCATGGAAAAGAAGGAAAGAAGAAAGCAGGGAGGAAAAAAATAAAATCAACTCCCCATTTTTATTTCAGACTTGAACACTTCTGCTCTAATCCTTTCTAATATACAACTTTCTTGTCCCAGCATCCTCCATTAGAATCAGTATCTGGGAAAATTTTTCTAGCAGTTTTTTCTCTAGTAAAGGATTCAAATCCTTGCTCCCAGTTAGTTTTGACATCTACAAATATATGAAGCATGCACACAGAGCCCAGTTGCAATTCCCTGACCAAAAATACCTTTAAGTGTCAAATCAAAAGCACAGAACCACAGATCATTCACTAACAGCAACATCAGCAGTGAAAGAGATCTGAGTGACATTTTATGGATTCCCTTCCTCACAGTTTCAAAATGTAAATTAACACTTGAAGATGACCTAGAAATAAAGTTAAGCAAAGTAAAAAAGTAACTTCTGAAAACTTAGTCTATGCTACAGACTAACAACATAAGTTTGGACACAGCTACAGCCACTCGATCAAGTCATCAAAAAGGCAGAATTTCGATGCTGGGCACTGAAAGAAGTTTTAAGTGTTCATCAAGTGCTAATCTCCACCATGAAAAGAGTCTACAGACTTACAGATTCTCCCTGCTTATTGATTTTCTCACCAGGGATGCATAATGGAAGAATGATACTGGTCTCATGGAGTATTATCCACCCTTTCTTAGCTGCCTTCAGCAACCGCAGGCTCAGCTTGAATGCAGACACTCTGTTTCTCAGACTTCTCTGCTGACACAAAATTCTGCAGCAAGAGCATGGAGTGAGTGCAAGGACCACGCTCTGATGTTTACTGTGTGAACAAATGCAGAAATCCCCACTCCTGCTCAGCAGGAGAGCTCCTTCCCACTGGGCTATAGGTCTATTCCAACAGGATGGTATGGTATTTCCTCTATGGTTTGTCTGCCAGGAAAGTAATTTCCTATTTTTGTCCTGTTGTGAGCTAGTAGAAGCTGGCATTGATGGAGGCTGGGAAGAATGAGAGGTTGGTTTGCTAGTGGTTTAACCAAACATATGTTTACAATTACCCCATTCATCATGCCCTGTCTGTGCAAAACTGTCTTTTTTGGAACGTCCCCATGGTCCTTGGGTTTGGCCTCCAAAAAAGCTAAAACAGACTCACTGAGAAATGCATTGTTTGAATATTACAGCTAGAGCAACAAAACCGTCCAATGGTTAATACTGCAATCATTAATGCAATTGTTGAGCGCTAAGCTAAACATAGCTGCTCATCTTGTTGCTGCTGGCCTAAGGATGACAGCTCAACAGCAGGAGGGTAAGATAATGGGAAAACCTCTTGCAGTCTTCCCCTGGAGTCCAGCAAAAGAATACAACAGAAATAGGGCACCGTGTTTCTTTCTCAAATATTCTACAGCATCTGCCCACAAGAAGAGAATGCAGAGATGGTAGTGGTGTTCCCAGTAAGTTTGCTGGGGCACTCACCACCTCCACATCCAAGGACTGTGACTATCACCATCGTCCCAAAGCTCTTTTCATAAATACACTGCACAGTATAATTAAGACTTGCAACCCCACTCTCCAGAAGTAGTAACTCCCCGGTTATTCCATCATCATGTGGTAAAGGGGGAATTTCTCACTGCTGATCCTTTCTCCAAGAAGAGGTCAAACTATTCTAGCAAATATGCCTTATCCCATCATACCTGAAACAGCATAAACTCAAAGACAGCAGTCTTGAAAGTTGCAAAGATTTCCAAAAGAGACACATTGCACCTCTCAGTGTCAATAAGGCAGACTTTCATGACATGCAGCTAGATTATTCCAGATCTAGTTTGGCAATCTACAAACTTGATAGAACCTGTAATTTTACTTCATATCATATGTCACAGAACTACACATCTTCCTCTACCATTTTACTCTCTCCAAAGTTATCATTTGATACCCAGGGATATAATGACTTACCAAAGGTTTCTGAAAGGATTCGGGAAGAAGGTCCCTAGCACTAATTTACAGCAATAGTTACATGTTGTATTGTCCATGATACTGGAGAAGGTGTCCTACTCTAAAACACTTTAAAACAATTGATCTTCATGACAGACAACTTTTGCTGTAGCCATTCAGAAGTGGTAATCTGCATTCCCCATGGGTTAACTAACTGGGATGCAATTAGCAGGTTTCATTAAAAGCTCTCTTGACTTGTAAATGAGCATTAGTGTTGGGCTTCGAAGAACACTTCCTTAATTCATCCTGACTATATTTTTGCTCAATCTACCCCTGAGTCTCTGGTCAATGCCACTACAGGTTGCTTGCCTGTAAAAACCCAAGCAGCAGCCATAAAGCTGCTGCCACCTTCTAACTGAAAGTGACTGACCCAGTGCTCAAAATTTCATACTTTTGTGAGTGACTCCTCACCATTAAACAGAAATCTCTGGTCTTTTCTGTTACAGAGACCAGGAAAGACAGAACTGTTCACAAGGGCACTACACTAAAGCAGGGGATGAACTTGCAACGCCTTGACTCCTGAGACCCGTGTCCATCTGCTCTGCATGAACTGATCCATCTACGACTTATGAAGGACCCAAAGAAAGGCAAGGAGGGAAGGAAGTTTTCAGTCAATGGATGCACGTTAGTGTGAATGTGAACATCTCTTTATTAAAGTATTTCAGGATACCTTTGCACCGATTCAGTGCTCCTATGTACATCTGAAGTCCAAAAGCTGCTAGAAACCATAAACACCACCATTTTCAGATGAATGTACCTGTACGAAAAACATAGTGTCTGTCTCTCTACACCAGGTACCTGCTGACGAGATGGTATCCAGGGAAATAAAGCATATAAGAAAAGTGAACGTCAAATACATCCAACCAAATCTTATAAAGTCAGGCTATTTTGGTTGTTTCATCACCAAAGACATTCAGAGACTGTTTGTAGACAGGATGCCTCATACTGATCAACAGTTTTCTTTAACGATGCACTCATAGTGGAATCTGGCTTTCTAGGACAGTCGTCTCCACATCCACAATGCGACAGAGGAGCCATATTGAGCTAAAGGGAGAACTGCTGTCCAATTCAACAGATGGCATGAGAATAGGAAAGACCTGGCACAGCACTAGTTCAGAAGTGCATAGTTCAACGTGTATAAAGAAAGAGAAGTCAGTGAGGTGACATCTGTTTACTTCATAACATTATGTTTCAAAACAACCACTGGTTTGGGAGAAAAAGTGGTGGGGATCAAGACTACTTTGCCACATCCAAGTTTAGACTGCAGCATGCTCTCCTGACCAGCAGGCAGTGCAAGGACAGCAAACCTGTAAATAAAGCTCAATGCTAATAAAGGGATTCCTTGGAAACCTCATTCCTTGTAATTCCTAAAAAAGATTGTGGGGTTTCAATTTTTCGGTAAAGGATCTCCATTCCTAGATTTCCCTGGGTGAAGAGTTGCAACTGGTATATTTTGGACACGGCCAGGAGCAGGTCTAGTTTCCAAGAAAAACAATCCCAACTTCTTAGCCTGCTTTCCTACAGAAGGAGGCTTATGCAATCACACTGCAGCCAAGCCAGTTGGCAAGCCGCATGCAAGCCTGACAGAGGCAGAGGTCTCAGGAGTTATCTTCCTTGTTTGTGAAAACACTGGGCCAGGTGGGCACACTTAAGAAACACTACACTACGAACTGGCATCAACATTCTCATAGCTGAGATAAATCCAAAGAAAAGCAGGCTTCCTTAGTGTTAGTTTGGACAAAAATGTTGGCTTAAAGTGAAGAAAAGCTTTTCCCCTGACCCCATTAATAAAGTTCACTCAGAGGTTTAGAATAAAAAAAGGCCAGCAGAAAATAGTAGGGGGTTTCACCACAGTGTTTTCTTCAACCAGTGGAATTTTTAATTGAGCAAATACTTAAATGCATCCTAAAAATGCATACCACTGGACATCAAAAGGTGCCCCTCCATCTACTCCCCCACCCCACATTTCAGTGACCTGAAGAAGCGCCTGAGTGCATTTCACACACAAACATACACACACACTTCCCAAGACAGATCTGAGCTGGTCTAAGCAGAAGTTACACCTAGAAATCTGGCCTCATTTAGCACCGTCACCTCCATAGCCACACACAGAGAGGCACAGCAAAAGGGAGCGACAGACAGCAGGGTCCCACCCAGAGTGACACTACCCGGGAGCCCCTCAGTTTGCCTGCTGCCACTGCTACGCACGCCCAGGGAAACTGACAGTGCCTCGTAGTCTAGAGGGACATCTGCTAGTTTGGGGCTGACAGAAAACAAATTCCCAGCGCAACACTCCGGTGCTGCTGGCAGAAGCAGTGCATGACCCAGCTATGCCTCTCCTCTGCCAGCTGGGAACTCCCTGCCTTGGAAGGATACCTTTGCCAGAAAGATCCAGATACTTTTTGCCCATTTACATCCCAAGTGGAGATGAGAACATGACCAAAGATTTCTAAAAAATCTTTGTGACAATTCTTGCTGGAGTCATTTAAGCACTTGCAAGACAGAGGGCTGCAAACACTTGTTTTATTCACAGAGTGCACACTATACACTTCAGCAGAACTGAGATGCAGAGATCCATTTTGCACTTAGGCAATGCTTTTGGACTACATAGTAAAAAACACAGGAATGAGCTACTGAAATCCAGGTGTGGCTGTATGTGAGGATAAAAGCCACTCAACTCACACAATGCTAGGAGAGGGGATAGTTTGATTAACAAAACCATGGAAAACCATGGAAGTACCACAAGATCTTTAATATGTAGCCAGGGCAAACAAGACCTACTTTAAGAACAAATAACGTGCAAGTGAAGAAAATAAATCAGACTGTAACAGGGTAAAATGATCACCGGAGGCAAGCATCAGGGTCTGCTGCTCTGTCCGTTTACTGTTCGCAGTAAGGCTACCAAACAGCACTCTTCAGGCTCGGCTGCTTGCTCTACACTGTGCAGGATTCTAACAAGAGTGCAGTGTCAGAGAAGGAAAACCCAAGCAGCTCTGATATTAACGTATACCTGCACAAAGGTAGCCAGAGGAAAACGGCTCTGGAGCAGCTCTTCTCATGCTGCACTGAGAGGTTTAGCCCTGCAGGAAGACTAACAGCATGGGAAGGGCATCCTGCTTACTTCCCGCACCCTGCCTCAGCCCCAAAACGATCATGGAAGCACAGCCAGAGGTCTCATTTAAAGTTTCAAGCATATTTCCCCTTTTTCAAGCAGGTGTTCTAATCTCCATGTGTTTATGGTGGTTTTTTTTAACCTGTCCTCATAACTCACTCCCTTTAATCCCAGGATTAGCCTTCTTGCCCTTCTCCGTACCTTTTCTAGAGCTGTAAGTACAACTACTAGCCTCAAAACACAGGAATAGATGGAGCTGGAGTGTTAATGCATCCTTGCTACTCATCCCGCAACATCTCCGTTAAAACACATAAGCACCTTTACGAGGCAAAACAACTTCAGCTGTCCCTTAGAAGCACAATTTAAGGTGGCAGATGCTCACATCCCTTCTAGCCTGCCCCCTCTTGCTTCGCCCCAAACCCAAATTCATTCTGCCTTAGTGAAAGGAAAAGCAAACCACATTCTTTGGGTCTGTTTTAGAAAACCCGATCAATGCTGCTTTGACATACCAGCAACACATGTTCCCATTTCAACAAATGGGAGCATTTCAGGCAGACCACCACTTCAGATGGAGTGGGGCTCCTGGCTGCTGAATCAGCACTTTCCATCCTGCTGGCAATACAGAGTTATGTGACGCTTCAAAGGAAAGCGGGGAAAAGGGGGAAAGGGGTGGGAGGGGGCGCTGGCACTTAAGCAACAGAAGCGGGCAAGAGGATTGTGCAGGAGTTCATCTGCCAAACCAATTAACTGCAAACTGTTCTTATAAAGATGCCACAGTTTCAGCCCCGGTTTGCAGTACCACAGTTATACAATGAGAGCCATGCGTGCGCGGCTCTCCCCGGCGGGGAGCTGGGGCAGGAGAAGCCCCGCGCTGCCCCCAAGGAGGGTCTCCCGGGCTATCCACGGGCTCTCGGCACGGCCGGGAGCGCGGCAGGGCCGCTCTTCGCGGGCACACGGCCGCCCGGCTGCCGCCGCACATCCCCGCAGCGGATGAGCAGGAAGGTGGCAGCACTCCGGGGTGGCATTTCTGCGAACTGCCCATCCGCCAGCCCTCCCGCAAACGATGAACGCAGCGGGGGGAACACGGGAGCTCGGGCGGCAGCAGCACCACCAGCAGTTGGCGGGGCAGGTCTTCGCTCTGCTCCAGCGCGGGGCGACGGGAAAGCCCGGCTCCCGGCACCGCCGGGGCTAGGCGCGCAGCAGGCGAGCAAACAAAACGCGGCAAGGAAGCCCCGAGACGGGGAAAAGGGCCGACCCCCGGAGCCCCG
>VZRS01001072.1:0-56961 GCA_013398055.1 Ifrita kowaldi
AAAAGGGAAAGAAAGGGGGGAAAGGAAAGAAAGGGGGGCAAGGAAAAGAAGGGGAAAAGAAAAAAATCACACAAAAGAGAAAAACTTCAAACAAAAAGGAAAAAGAGAAAAGGCAAAAAGAGAAGAAAAGCAAGAAAGGGAGGGAAAGAAGAAAATAAAACAAAGAAAGGAAAGGAGAAAGATTCTCTGACTCCACAATGCCGGCAGCGTGGGAGAACAGAGCTATGCAGGAAATTGATTTTATGACAAAAGTGAAAAATCAGGTGAAAAATTGTTTGAGTCAAATTAAATATTTTGTTCAACCAGAAAATAAAGGTTTTGTTTCATTGTCAGGTGTTCTCTGGTTTAGGTAGCAGGTTTCTCTGACCTTAATAACCACAGTTTGTTACATTTAGCAAAAAATACAAACCCAAAGCAGTAATTGAAACAAAAATCCAAATATTTTTCTGGAAAATGAAACAAGTTTTCTAGATGGTTTTTTTCCTTTCCCTGACCCAAAATTGGTGGTTTGAGCTCAGTTCAGTAATAATTCCAGTCAACCCAGACCTCCCTTTTCCAGGGAAATTATGATGACCGTGACAACCTGTGATGGGATGCAGCAGATGGAATTTTTTAAGCACAACCGTGAGCAGCTCCTGCCTGCAGAGACACGCAGGGTATCGGGGAGGGGGTTGCAACTCTTTCCCTTCTTTTCAGTTTTTTTCGTGGGTTTCTTTTAAATTGTGAATAGGCAGAGTTTGCTGGGAAGGGTTTTAACCACGTGTAATCAGTGATCCCGAATGCCTCCCGAACGGGGTCAATCAGGGCCAGGTTGGACAGGGCTGGGAGCAACCTGGTCCAGCAGCGGGATGTTCCCATGGCAGAGGATGGAATGAGGTGGGCTTTAAATCCATTCCAACCCAAACCATTCTGGGGTTCTAATACAAAAATCCTCCTGGGGCTGGTGACCCCACAAGGGGCAGTGGGATTTTCTCCTTCATCCTCGCTCCTGGTGCCACCAGGACAATCTGACCTGACAAATGGGCAGGTTTCCTAGGGACAGCGGGGTTCACATCCCTGTGACTGAGCCTGAGGGGTGCTGGCTCCTCCTCAGCTCCTCCTCTGCCCCTCCGCAGCTCGGAGGGATGAGGGGATGGGGACGTTGATCCCAGGAGCACCCGGGTGGTGACGCTCCCCTTGCAGCAGCACCTCCACCCCACACTCCATTTAATCCCCAGTTTTCCCACACAGTTTCCTGTGAGTGCATTGCATTTCCTGCTCTGCCAGGCCCCGGTGTGAGAAAACAAATTCACTCCACGTGTGCCGAGCAGCCTCGGATCGCCAGGCCCAGAGCGCCGGGAGCCCCTGACCTACGCACGCAGCACCCCAGGTGACAATTCCCACAGCCCTTTTGGGGCTGGGCATCCTGAATCCCTTCCCAGCTTCACCCATTCCCATGAACATTGCAGAAATCTGGTTTTTATTTAATTCCCCTCTTCCCCTGCCGCTTGCAAGATGGTCTTTATTTATATAATACATTTCACATCCAAGACATCGCTGAGAGCTCTACACAAATATTAATTACCAAGCCCTAGGTGGTAAATTATAAATATCCGTTCTCTCCAGATTTGAAAAAAAACCCCCAACAACGTTTAATAATAATAATAATAAAAAAGACTGCTCTGTGGCACATAAAGTGCTACACGAAGGAGCACTCCTTTGCTCCAGGGCTGCAATAAAACACACCAGAGCCCAGAAAAGTTAAAATAGGGGATGACTGAGGGTCAGGCCACCGAGCTGGTGATGCACAGGCAGCTGGGCATTGCAGCCTTGGAAACACAGCAAGAGGATGCAGGGAATCCGGTGCTAATAACGATGGGTGGGAGCAACCACTGGCAAACATCTGGCAGAGGGGGCTCAGAGCCCCTGAGCATCTCTCCTCTGCCTGGCCTTTCTGGAGCAGCTGGAAAACGCTGCCTCGCGCCGTCTCTGCTGATCCCATCCCGCAGGCAGGGCAGGGCAGCATCCCCTGCTTGTCTAACACGGATTATACCCAGCAGGATTTCTGTGCTACACGAAGTGTCAGAGTCCCGACAAGGCGATGATGGACTCGCCGGGTACAAGGCCAGGTGTAATAAGGCAGCAGCTGCTTTTTGATTCTGCTCTGGGATCTCTCGTCCTCGCAGAGCACATTTTTGGGGGATATTTGACACTCCTTCCCCGTGCAGAAGCTGCCACAGCTGACAGCAATGAGCAAGCATGGCAGAGATAAGACCCTGGCATGATAAGAGACCCAGGGTTGGTTCTGCCTGGCCACAGAATGAGGCAGTCCCTGGTCCAAACAGAGAATCACAGAAAAGGAGTTGGAAGGACCCACAGGGATCACCACATCCAGCCCCTGGCCCTGCACAGACACCCCAACAATCCCACCCTGGGCATCCCTGGCAGCGCTGTCCAAACGTTCCTGGAGCTCTGGCAGCCTCGGGGCCGTGCCCATTCCCTGGGGAGCCTGGGCAGTGCCCAGCACCCTCTGGGGGAAGAACCTTTCCCTGAAATCCTAAACATCCTTGGACAATGCAAAACCACAACCAATAAAAGTGCCACGCACACCCAACCTCCAAATCCTTCTGGCTGCCCCGTTGTGACGGAGCAGGACCGTGGGAAGCAGCTGGATGTCCAAGATATGAATCCACCTTCCACAAGGTAAGGAGGAAGAGGTAAAGTTTCCTCTCTCAGTTTTCTAGCTCCTACCACAAATGCACATCAGGCCATGCTGATGCTGCCAATTCCCCAACATCTCCGCTCTCCCCAGCAGCTCTTGGGGCCTTTGCAAGAATCACCAGATCTCTCCCAACACTAAAGCAAATCCTCCAGGCACAGTTCATCTCCCAAATCCCAGATCAGGAGCAGTTTGCTGCAATTCTTGCTCTTTGCATCCTTCCCAACCCTGCTCAGCTTCAGATCAAGCACTCACACACTTCACTTCCAAGCTGCTGATGGATGGCACAAACAGGGCAGATCATTCAGGGCTTGGAAATATTTATTTATGAATACTTTTTCTCTTTAGTTTTGATTTTCTTCATTGCCGCCCGCTGGCCTCCCCTGCCTTTTATTTTTTTTTCTTTTTTTTTTTTTTGTTGTATAGATCAAAGCAATCACAGAAAAGGACAAAACCCAGCTTCCCAGAGCGGGAGTAGCAGCAATCAGAGCAGGTGGAAAGGACACGCCAGGAAGTCAATGAGGATGGGAAACAACATTTACCAACGTGGGGCCCAGCAGGCCCAGGGTACTTTGCCTGGCTCCTTGAACAGTGTGTGCTCCTCTTTCCCTCTGAGTGCAGCTGCTCCCTGAGGAAGGGGACCTGAGGATAACAACACTGGGGTGACCCCTGCAGCAGCCTCGGTGCTGTGATTTCTGCCTGCACGGCTGGCAAAGCCCAACTTTAAACACAGGCGGTGTTTAATGACTTTCTCTGGCCGCTGCCTCCCTCCACACCAAACCTCAGTGATGTTTTAGGGCTCGGGAGCAGCTCCCTGGCCCCAGCCGCAGTTGGCAGCGGGGCCGAGTGCTCTGCAAGGGACAGGCAGGAGGCTGGACATAGTGCTGTGTCCTCCTGCTGCCCTCATCTTGCACAAAATATCGAGCAGAAAGAGACAGCGGCTCCGCTCGCCACCTAATTTCAAAGGCTGGTGCCTCCAGCTGCCTCTTCAAACCACCCTCGAAGAGGAAGGCGGCTTCACTTGGCATTCGTTTAGCAAGAAAAAGCACGAGTCCTACCAAGAGCCACGAGCAGGATGTCATAACTATTTACTGCTCACCCACCCCGGGCCGCTGCCGCAGCATTATCCCCCCCAGCACTCACATCCCATCCCCAAGGAACCAGTGAAGCACGACACACCTTCAGAGGAATGACGTGGAGAGACACAAAGAGAAGGACAGGGGGAAAACATCTCCAGCTTAGGAGACTGCTGGATTTTAAAAGACACCTCTCTTCTATGCACACAGAGGGCAACCATTAATCCTCCAACATATTGGAGGCTGGACATGGAAAAACCTCACCCTGTCCTCCTTTTTCTGCCTCAGCTCAATGCCTTGGAAGAAAGGAAAGGTTTTGTTGATTCTGGCTACCACCACCATGGTAGAGAAGATGGAGCACACTGGGCTGCCAAAGTGCCACTCATGCACAGTCCAGGACCTGGACAGCTCCATAAGTCCCAAGGAGCAGAGCAGGATGACCTATAGACTGTGGTACACCGAGACACGCAGGGAGCAATGAGACCACCTACAGCCATAATGGTTTTCTCCCAGTCCTGATTCCCTCCTCCAGCCCCAGCTGTGGTCAGTGGGTCCAATTTCACAGCTGCTCAGTTCCAAATTGGACTCGTGCTTCCCAGCTGTCCTCCCACTCCCGCATTTGTTTGCTATCAGCTTTAATTAGGAGAGGTTTCATTGCCTGACACATCCAAGCCTCTGCTCCAGCTCCTCCAGGGCCACCTTCCTCACCCACTCCATGCTGAGGGGTTTGAGGGCTTGCAGCCGCTGCCTTGGATTCATCTCCTTGTCTCCTGCCAGCCAGGAGTCAGTGTGGGGTGAAGGGACACAGACCCCCACCCCGGCCCTGGGCACCTGGGCCAGCTCTCTCCTGCCTGCTCCTGCCGAGCTGTGATGCAGAACTGAGCTGGAGAAATCAAAGCTGATTCCAATCTTATTATCCAACACGGCCCTATCAGCTGAGACAGCGACATTTATCACATTAATAGGAATGATAGAAGAAAACTGGGATCCTGTCCAACAAGAGCACTTTATCACATGTTGCACTGTCTTACAAATCCAATTATCACCAGCCGAAGGTCTTAACGGCCCTCCAAGAGTGGCTCTGGAAACCTTAAAAGACTATAAAAGCACTTGTCCAGAGCCTGCAGCATCACCTCTGCCAGGGCTTGGGAAGAAGCGTCACGTCCTGTTCAGGAGACTGGAGCAGCTTCATCCCAGAAAAGGGAGACAATTCCCACTAGGACATTGCCACCAGCTTCATCCCAGAAAAGGGAGACAATTCCCACTAGGACATTGCCACCAGCTTCATCCCAGAAAAGGGAGACAATTCCATCTAGGACATTGCCACCAGCTTCATCCCAGAAAAGGGAGACAATTCCATCTAGGACATTGCCACCAGCTTCATCCCAGAAAAGGGAGACAATTCCCACTAGGACATTGCCACCATGGCTTGGGAGAAGGAAGGAGAGAGCCAAGTGCAGCCAGCCCAGCTACACGACTCAGGGAAGGAAAGTCTACCATTAACAGAGCAGGGATGACAGCAGTGCCTGCCCTGCCAAACCACATCCCAGGGCAGTGGGAATGCCTCAGGATGCTCTCTAAAACCTGTGGGATTTCTCCATGCAAAGCCTGAGGTGCCACCCAAAAGAGAGGCAATAAGAGCAAGCTCTGCTCTTCTCTCTGGTTTTCCAGACCATGAACAGCAGCAGGAACTGACCTCTCCAGGCACAATCCCAAAAGATTCTGCTGCTCCCTTGGCTTTCTGACCTGTCTCACTATGAAAAGACTCGAGCAAAGCTTTTCTCGGCTCTCACTGAATGAGGAACAGTCAGCCCAGCATCAATTCCCTTATTTCCCTTCAGCCGTCAGTTACTAAGGTTGAATTCCAGCTTGATCCCAAATGATTTTTTCCCCCCATTTTCAATACTGCAAGCAAAGCAAAAAGCAATAAAATTTACTTTTTCCTCCCTCCCGTTGCTCTAATGATCGTATCTTAAATAATTTATCCACTCCTCTTCCACACTCGCGCCCTTCCCTCCCCATTTCCCAAGCACGCTCCAGCACTCCTCCTCCTGCCCCACTTCAGCAGGCCAGGAATGATGACCAGGGGAATTTGGCACAGCGGGACAGGCTTTTCACATCATTCTACTCCACTGAGCAGCCAGAAACAGCTTCCTGTTGCCATCTCCAGCCCCGTGCAGCCATTCTGCAGTTCCCCAGGGCACGTGTGGCACGGACACACCTCCAAAGCCGCTGTGAGTTAAACCCCTGGGCACCACCCACATCTTCCAAAGGCTCCTTTGAATTTCAGCACGATGCTGGGACCAAGCGATGGCAGGACAGGGACAGACAAGGTGCAGGGCAGTGGAAAATCCCAGAGCTGCCTTCAGCCACGTGAGGAGCAGCAGAGAGGAACAAATTCTGCTCGTTTGTGCTGGTGTGGGCACAACAGGGAGCGTTTGATTCCTTTTGGACTGCCTTCCGCGAGGGGTGCAGGGAGCTTGGAGAAGGTTTGGAGGCACCTCATCCCACCTGATAGGGATGGCAGCCAAACCACCCTGGGCGAGAAGAAACAGGACACGTGTCCCCCTCGGCTGCTTGAACCTTGGAGGGGCCCTGACAGCTCTGCCAAAATCTGTCCCTTGTCCTGTTGCCATCGATATGGGCAGGTTTGTGGGATAAAGGCAGAACACCAGATAAAGGCAGAGACCAGTTTTGTTTGGAGCAGAGGCAGAGGTGACACAGACTGGAGCAGAGGGGGATAAAGCCTCCCTTGGATCCTGCCAGAGGAGATGGTGCAACACCAGGGCGGGAGATGGGGGCTGCGGAAGGGCCACGCTCTGCACCTCGGTATCCGCAGAGAGGAGCAGCACAGCCCCAGATCAGACCCCACGTTTATGGGCACAGAGGCTTTCCTGGCTGGCTGCTCACCAGCTCCCACAGCACAGCAGGTCCCTCTAATCTGGATTATTCCTGCCTGCAGGAACCGAGCCGCCACAAAACGAGCTTTACCCTCGTGAAGCCCACGAAGGAGAGCAGCTGCCGCCTCGCATAATCTCTGCCGCGCCACGATGAACTGATGCCCCTCCCGACCCCCAGAGCCGACGTGGGAATGTCTCTCCTGATTCCATTTCCAGGCATTGCTGCTAAATAAAGCAACAACCAGGCAAATTACCCCGGTTCTCTCCAGGGCTCCCCCTTTTTGTGGCCGTGGCACAAGAGAGCAACGTGCTTATCCACACCTGACTGGCATTACCAGTGCCGGGAAACAAGGGTCTCCATCATGCTGCTCGTACATATTTAAAGTGATTTAATGGTTGTCATTCATTATTAACCACGGTTATTAGAAGGATGCCTAGGAACACATGGAGAACGGGATCTTTGCCTGGCTAGACACTGCACAAACACTGAGCAGAATAAAAAAGATCGCTTCTAGGAAAAGCCCTGCTCTGATAAAACAGCAGCACTTGCAGGAAGTATTTGGATTTTGGGGGCAGGGTAGAAAGAAAGAGACGCACATATTTCATAAAAGCTCTTCCAGTTTTTAAATCCTGGTGCGTTTCATGGCTGCCTCGTCCCAGCAGGACTTGCTGCCCTCTACTTACTCATGCTGAGGTGGCCTGGGAGCCCCTGTGAGGGGCACAAGCTTCACTGAACAGGATGAGATAAAAAAGATTCTCCCTCCCCCCGAGCATCACCCTCCAAAAGACTCCTGGCAGGGATAAATCCAGTCAATTCACAAGGCAGTGGGGAAAAAACCACACATTTGCAAAGCGCTGTCGATGTTCTGGGCATTAAAGAGACATTTTAATAAGCACCATAATGGAAATTTATGTCAGGGTCCACAAAATAATACAGATGGCGGTTTATGCAGCCCTTGTATTTAAAACAAAGTAAATTATATGATCCTAAAACAATAGAAGGAATTGTAAAGCCACACAAAGAAATGGAACATCTCCAGCAGCACGGGCAGGACCCAGCATCCCACAGCCGGATGCTGCCCCTTACAAATCACTTTGTTGCCTTCACTCACTCCTAATTAAAATAAAAAGCAGCTCCCAAGGCTTGGATAACAGAAAGGGCCCTCTCCGTGTGTGTACAGCGAAGAGCTGGATGACAGCAAGGAGCGGTGGATGAGTGGGGGGATGGAGGGGAGAGAAAACAGGAAGGGGGGCCGGGCTGGGGGAGGCAAAGAAACTATCAAAAAATCGGATTTTTGAAAGCACAGCTTTAATCTTTTCAGAAATGATGGGGATTTGGTAAAGCTGAGACGCACGCCAGGAATCCTGGAGGCACAGCCAGAATTGAACACGGGTGCCTTGCCCTGGCACAGCATCCCTGCCTGTGCCAAGGGCACGAGGGGCTCCCAGCTCTGCAGCCCCTTTCCCTGCTCTGGAAGGGCTGAGGGGCTTGGGGACAGACTGAGGAATGAGCCCCAGCAGATGCCTTTGCACTTCCCTACCACCTGATTTCCTCTTGGTAAAATATCTCCCACATCCTTTCATTTTTCACAGCTGAGGAGGAAAATAGGAGAAAAAACCCCAAGCTCAGCCAGTGCTCGTTTTTAAGCCCCTCGAGGTTTTGCTTGGCTTTGGGAATCGCAGAAGGTGCCGGGGCTGGGTGTTCAGCGCAGTTTGTTTTCAGCCCATAGAAGCATTTACCAGGTGGATTTTCTGCCATTTCCACAGAGCCCTGCACTCTGAGGCTGAAAGCTCTGCTAAGAGGAGCTGTCAGGGCACATTACCCAGAGGGGCTGATGCCTCTGGAGGAAGGAAAGTTGAAACTACGAGTGAGAACGAGGAGAGGTGACCGACAGACGAGATGTGCATTAGAAGGGAGAAGGATTTGATCAAGAAGGACATGATCAAGAATTTTAAAACCCATTTGCTGCTTAGTTTTGGACGGACTGAGAGCTCCAGGGCTTTTTACCCATCCTGCAGTCGCCATCCACCGGCACTGCCTCCTGGACTTGTCTTTCCAATGGGATTGTTAAATCAATGGCAGAGGGCTAAGGGTGTCCTGTAGCATGAGTTCTCCTAATTCTCCTGAGGATCAGGCACAGGCTGGCATGAATTCCTCTTGGGAATCTGAGGATCTCTGTACCCACCACTTACAGCTCCATGTTTCGGTTAAATTAATTTGAATTAATTGAAATTCGGTCCAAGTGGCAACACAACAACATTCTGCAGAACTCCCAGCCAAGCTGGACATGCCCTGGGCAACGTGATCTAGCAGGGGGATCCCTGCCCATGGCAGGGGGGTTGGAGATAAGTGATCCACAAGGTCCCTTCCAACCCAAACCTTTCTAGGACTCTGTGAAAATTCCCAGTGCATTCCCTGCTGACTCCAGCAGCAGCTGGGCTCAGAAAAGCAGCAAAACAGAGCTGGTGCTGCTCCTCATGTGCTGTGTGACAGCAACCCCAGCTACCTGCCCTGGGGCCAAATTCCAACACCACAAACAAGAATGTGGGGACACAAAACTGGCCACCCCAAAACAGGATGATTGTCACAGCACAGACAGCCACTGCCACCCCGGCAGGGCACAGCGACAAGTACCAAATAACCACTTTTGGGGACGTTCGTTCCAAACCCCCACGGCTGAAAACCCAGCCTGTGGCTTTAAACTGATTTCAGAGGCCTGTTAGATTTGTTTTTTCAATTTTTCCAAGCCTAATGTAATCACGGAGAATCTCATTCCCTATGTTAAGTGCCCAATCCCTGCAGACTGAGTGAAGGCATGAACCAGAAGCAGCCAGGAGGGAGCATGGCAGCTTGTCAGGGAACAGAAGTCAGCAGAGCACCTGGGAGGAGGACGAGGAGGGCAGCAGAGGTGTCTCCAGGGCTCAGCTCAACCCTGCAAGTCACCGTGTCTTCCCCCCTGAGGCCCCTGTCATCCCTCAGCTCGTTTTATGCCGGCACAGGGATCAGCAGCAGTCGGAAGTTTGGGTTTTTAATGCCTGCAGCCTCAGCTACCCCCCGGCACAATTCAGAGGAGCTCTGAAAACCTTCCCAGAAGGCACCGAAGGGCTCCCTGAGCGCACAATGCAGAAGGAGCAGGGAGAGGCTCGGGGCAGGTGTAAGAAGCCGGTTTGGGCACCAAAAGTTATGAGCATGGCAGGACTAAGCTCTGTCCTGGCTAATTAACTCCTGCAATCAGTAGGGGGGTGTTAGTTTAATGAGGGCACCCCAAAAAAGACAAGCAGGGCACAAATGCCAAGACTGGTCAGTGAGAAAACCAATCGTTCTTGGATAAGTTGTGGCTTCCCCATCCCTGGCAGTGTCCAAGGCCAGGTTGGACGGGGCTTGGAGCACCCTGGGACAGTGGGAGGTGTCCCTGCCCATGGCAGGGGGTGGCACTGGACCTCAAGGTCCCTTTAATAATGGGATTCTATGAAAAATCACCCAAATCAGCCATCCACCCTCTGCTTCTCCATCCACTCCTCCCTCCCTCATTCCCTCCATCCATCCATCCATCCTTCCATCCATCCATCCATGCCGCAGGACTTCCCCAGAGGCAGCAAGAACTGGAAAATCTCTTTGACAAGAAGCAAGGAGATATTGGCATTACCGAGTGGTCGGAACGACTGGGCCGTCTTTGCTCTAATCCATTTCTTCTCCTACTTTTAGAGCTTTTGATCTCTTCGACCTATTGGATACCTATGGATCGCTACCGACCCGAGCAGGCACAGACCTCGGAGGGAAACCACACACCAGGCTGAATTTCCACACCACGCTGCAAACGAGGGGGAAGACAAACAGCTCCGAGGAGCTTGATTTGGGGAGATAATAAATTAGACCTCGCAGGCAAGGCGGTATTGAAACCTCAGGGTCTAAAGACCGTCAATGGGGACGATCCCACAAAGGAGTATTCATCTCCTCCATGCTGGAGCTGGCTGAGCATCCTTCACAGTAAAATCCCCCAGACCTGAGCAGCAGGGACAGCATTACCCTGACAATGTAAACACTTTAAGAAAGCAAAGAGTTACAAGCTCGGATGCCGAGCGGCGCAATCACGTCCGAGCTATTTAGCAAATAACGTGGAAAGAAGACATGATGGATAAAGACGAAATTAATGACTGAACTGGTGCTCAGTGATTATCAAGAAACTAGTGATGAGGACCTGATTACATTCACAATGGATAATAAAGGCTTGCCCCAATCAGTAATATATATACTCAGGGCTTCAAAAGGACTCATTTCCAACGCGGGGGAAAATTATGGGAGAAATTGGCTGGAAGGAAAAATGTCAACAGAGAAATGTGGGCTCGTAACACAAAACTTATTAGAGAGCCAAAAAGTCAGGGCTCCACAATCCAAAAAAGACAATTTTGGCTAAAAGCCCTATTCTTATTGCTAAAGCAGCAATCAAGCATAACACAAAAATAAAAAGGAATAGACAGCAATCAATGTACATTAGGAGTTATGAAGTGCATTGATAAGGAGAGCTAAAAACACCACGGGGGAGGCAGCTGCTGCCTGCCTGAAGCACGGAGGGGATTTAACAGCACTACCCCCAGCCCAGCCCGAGGCAGCTGGGTTCTCGCAGCTAAAAGGCATCAGCAGGAATAAATCACCTTTCGAGGCTGCTGGAGACCCTCTGCAAATCCACCCACGCCATTCTCCCCTCTCTGCAGCTCCGTTCCCAGCTGGGAATGGATACAGGGACAGCTCCTGTCCCCGCTGCTGGTGTGACCACTGGGCAAAGCCACCAGAGCACCCACAGTGCCCTTTTTGGCAGGGCCAGAGCCAGACCCCCACCCCACCAACCAATTCCCAACCAGCCCCAGCAGTCTGAACACAAATCCCCCCGCTGTGACTCCTATTTTCACCCAGAACTCTCCCCCGAGTTATCAACTCAAGCCTTTTCCTGTGCAAGGAGTGAATTCGGCACTAACCAGCAGCAGGGTACAAATCATTTTGGCTGAAGTCGATACCACAGCGCTGATATCGGGAAAGGAGTGGCTTCCCGGGACATTTTGTCTTAAGAACCCCAATCCCAGCTAAGTTTCAGCCCAGGTAATTACACCCAATCTCCCTGGATGCTCAAGCAGAGGAAAATACCCTCCTCCTACCCGTCCCTGAGCGGCTGAGCTGGAAAAGCTGCGCACTGGCAAACAGATGTGCCAAGCCTGGATATTATTGTAACGTCTTTCAAACAATTTGTATCCCCAGAACGGTGGTAAAGAGATATTGTATGGCAAATAAATTAAAGCATTTGGCCATAAAGCCAATAACAGAGAGAGAGAGAAAGGAGTACAGACACTGGAGGAGAGAGAGGTTTTAAGTGAGATTAAAGGAAGATGGAAAGTCAACAGGAAAAGAAGGAATCTTAAAAAAAAAAAAAAAAAAAAAATTAAAGCAGCAGCAAGGATGCACTTTCTGGGACTGGAAAACTCTGAGACAAGAGGTTAAACCCTCACAAACACCTGAAGAAATAATAACGGCAGAAAATAGAAAACGAGGAGAGGTGAGGGGCGAGGGGAGCTGCTCTGGGCTCTCCACTGCCTGGCTGTGCCACCCCACTCCCTGCTCCCACCTCTGCCCGAACACGAGGCACAGGTAGATTGAGCACTCACACGGCTGCTGCTGCTCCAGAGTCCCTGGGATGGCTTAAAAAACATTTTTATTAAGCCAGATGGAGAGAGGGGGAAGGGGAAGGGGAGGAGGGGAGGGAGATACATCTATGTGCCAGGTGCCAACAAGGGGGAAGGAAGAGAAAAAGAGAAATCAAGCGTGGAAAATAAGAGAAAATGTAGTCAGAGATATAAAGCCTGTCAAATTGGCTGCAAACAGTAACAAAAGCAAAGGAGAGATAGTTTTCTCTTTAACAAATGCTTTGATCAGCTGTAGTTGATATAATTACTATATAAAGCTACAGCAAGACAGAAATAAGACACATTTATCTTCACAGAGCAAAGAGAACCTTTCTGATCGCTTCCTTTCCTTCCCGAGCTGTGACAAGCAGATTCCAGGCTGGAAGGTCACACAGCTGAGATTTGGCCGGTCCATTCCCAAGGGGCCATGGGACCTGAGCCTGGTCCCTTGGGCTCGGCTTTGCTCGTCTGAGCCCTGGGAGCCGGCACAGCTCCTGCAGGTCCTGCCAAGCAATGGCCCCACACGATGGGCAGTGCCCCGGGCACGGGGCCAGGGACAAGGGGAGGTCACAGCAATGGAGGAGGCCACTGACAGGGAGTTTTCCTCCCTGTGGTGAGGATTGGCTCAGGGGAAGGGCAGAAATATCCCAGCGGAAAAGCAGACACCCATGGGAATGAGAGGCAGGGGAGGGCTCAGGGAGGGCAGCACAGTGCACACCCAGCAACCAAAACCTGCCCTCACCATTCCCAGCTGGGCGCACAGAGCAGGACAACAGCCAAGGAAATTTCCATTACCAGCCCAGACACTCCGCTTGCTGCTGCAACCATTGCACAACACCTGCTTTGCCTCCTTCCTCCGTGGCACTGACCTTCACCACATCCCCCTCACCATCACAACAGCTGGCTGGTGAGGCTGCCAGGACCAAGAAACATTCCCCTGCCCCAGGCAGCGAGGGAGCTCATCCCAAGCGTTCCCATTTTCAGGTCACACCACACCCAGAGGTCTGATTCTGTAGTTTCCGAACGTCACATTTGAATTTCAACCACTCTTATTTATTTCAGTCTAGCTAGGTGATGTTAAAAATAAACACCACAACAAGCTATTTCTATGAAATATCTCCCTCTTGACAAACTGACATTGCTCCCTAGAAATATAACATGGCCCAAAAACGCTGCCAAATCCCTCCGGTCACAACCGCTGCCGTGCACAGGGGGCTGTCCCTGCCTCAGTGACAGCCAGCGGAACATCTGCTTGTGCACACAAAGCAGGGACAGCCCTGTGGTGACAGCGGGGGTCCAGTCTGGGACGAGAATCACCGTGGAACGATAGTTTGGGCTGGCAGGGAGCAGAAGGGTTACAGGGTGGGAGCGGGGAAGGTGGGAACAGGGAACGTGCGTGTGCACAATGCGGGGTGAGCGATGCAGCAGCGCAGCGCGCCCAGGGGAGGCCAGCGCAGCACAGGGCTCAGCAGGACCCACCGTGCCCTGGCACAGGACAGCCAAGGCGTGTCCCTAAGGACAGCAGAGCACCGGGGGTGGTGCCCAGGTGGACACCAGGGACAAACCCACTCGTGTCCGTGCAGGCGGGGAGGGGGAGCGGGGCTCCTCTCCCGTGTTCCATGCAAACCCCTGATTTATTTAGACTGGAACAATTTGTCGTCGGCTGTAATTTTAACTACCTCCGTGCTGAGGAGCCAATCAGGGCTTGTGCTCATCGAGGCTTTTATGAGTTCCCATAAAAGCAGCAAAATGAAAACTCAGGGGCCCTTAAAATATACTCCGCGGGTTTGTGCAGTGCAATTGGAGGCTTTTATGACTCCTGTCAGGGCTTTTATGACCCTGTAAAACTGTGCAGCGGCCCAGCCTGCGATGAAAAGTGACCTCAGATGTCTTAAAAGCCTAAATGGTACTGTACATTTACAAGATCTGCTGGCTGAATCCAGGGAAGCCCTGGGGGATGTCACCCTGGCTCAGCTCTGCTGCCGGGGAGGACACGGGATGAGGGGCAGCACCAGAGCCCCATCATCTCCCTTTAAAACACAAACCTCATATTTTTCCTAAAATATAGGGGGGAAACAAGCAGTTTCCCTCCTGTCAGGACAGGGCACAGCCATGGGAGATGCTCTGCCAAGCCATGAGCTCCCTGGCTCCACGTGACGTGATCCGCAAGCAGCCGGGATGCAATCCTAGCTCTGGAATAAGTGAGTTTGATGGCATCACACTCTCTCATTTCCCAACACAAACACCACTTGATTTAGCAGTAGCAGCAGGGTTTTGATTCCCCCCTCCTTCAATGAAGCCAAGACTGAAAGATTAAGGATGCAGCAGGGAGGCAGAAAGAAAACCCATCAGGCAGGCGGTGACAAAGAAGCATTAATAAACCGCACGAGGTACCAAATGCCACGCAGAAACGGGGGGAAGAAGGGCAAAAGGATAATACAAGATCCAGAAATGCAGCCAGAGCTTGCAGGATGCTTGGGATTGGTGCTGGGAGCCAGGGCAGAAGCACATCGGGTCACGAAGCCACAGAATGACAGTAAATGATGCAAATAAAACCAGTAGCACATCGCAGAGGGCACTAGCAAAACAGAAGCCTGATCCCATAAAAAAATAAGCCATCTCCCCATGCTCTCCTGAGCAGGGAAATACGCCACAGTCTCTTAAAACAAGAAGAGTTGCTTCATGCATGAGAAAAACGTGAGTATATGAGTGCAGGGAAACATCCAGTCTCCTCCAGGCCACATTTAAATGTCTGTTTTATCACACTGAGAAGGTGAGTGAGGAATCCCGTCCGTGGCTGGGTCACACATTCAGCACCTTCCAACCTGGCCTTGGACACTTCCAGGGATCCAGGGGCAGCCACAGCTGCTCTGAGCACCCTGTGCCAGGGCCTCATCACCCTCACAGGGGAGAATTTGTTCCTAATATCTCATCTAACCCTATTCTCTGTCAGTTTGAAGCCATTTCCCCTTTGTCCTCTCCCTGCAGGCCCTTGTAAATAGTCTCCCTCTGTATCAGGTTCCTCTCTGGGTGACAGTGGGACAGCTGAATTAACCATTTTTCTCCCCAAACTCTCATTTTTTAATAGAACCCAAGCTCAGAAACCAGCAGAAACAGCAGAAACCAGGTCCTGATTAATATCAACTATCCCACAATCCCAACTCTCGAGGGATATTTTATGCTGTCTCCGTCTCCCCCCATCCCTTCGGCAGCCTCACAGCTTCAGCACGGCGCAGGAAGACGCAGCGAGGTATTAATTCCACAAAACAAGGGTCAAAACGAAAATGCCAACAGATCGGTAACATGCCAGACTTGCCAAAATTCTGCAATCCGTCTGGAAGTGTTCCTAAGCAACTTTGCACACCCAGCAAAACACAAATCCCACGGTAAAGCCGGCGTTGAGCGCGCAGGTTACCGACAATTAACATTCAGGGCAACCACATGCAAAATCAGGGGAAAGTGAAAAAACAGAAACTGTCTTTATTTTCCTTTCCATCTCCCCTCTTCCCCCTCCATTCCTTTTTTTTTTAGGAACAGAGCATGGATGTGGAAAATAGCCTATTGAGCCCACTTCCCCGCCTCAGAGGAGCTGCAAATGTGATCCTTTGCTAGCTCAGACAAAATCTGCCATGCTACATTAGGCTTGATAGCAAATTTGCTACTTGCAAGCTTTTATCAAAACTGTATATCTTAAAAATCTTAATAACACCGAGCTTCTGGTTGGCCTTCCCAGCTGCCTCCTTCCACCCCTCCGCATCCTCTCCCCGCCGGGCGCGCGGGGCTCTGCTCGGAACCAATTCCCAATTTGGAGCTCAGCACTTTCAGCCACGGAAAAAAAAAAAAAAAAAAAGCAGAGAGGGCCGGGGTGGGGGAAGAAATCAGCCAGATCTCCATGGTTGGAATTTATTCTGGTGTGGAGAGGCCCAAAGGAGGTAAGAATGCTCCCTCCAGCCCGCTCGTGACCTATTTCGAGGACTTACAAGTTCATTTCTGAATGAACAACCATCCACAGGCAGCGGAACAAATGTAACACGGCCTTCAAGGGCTCTCCAGCCACGTTCACCGGCGGCTCTGAAGGTGCAAAGGCTGGTCAAAGATGGTTTTTTCCTCCCTGAAATTGCTTATAAAGAAAAGTCTTTCTCCTCAGCCACTATGTGCTGCCTAACAAAGGCTCTGCATATGCTGGAACCCCAGTCTCATGGGGTTGCTGTAATAGCTGGGCTCTTTTACCCAGCCACCTCTTTTAATGAAATTTATAGAAATTTAATATCTCTGAGACCTCTTTCCTTCTGTCAAATTGGGTAGAAATTGGCCAGGAATTGGCCAAAGGGCTCAGAAACATCGGAGGGGTAGGAATGGGTAAGGCAGACAGACAGGGACCGATGATTGCACAGACTCCTCTGGAAGGATCCAAACTAAAAATCAATATCTTTTTCTTTTGTCTCTATGGGTTTGTATTTCTTTTTTTGGTTTTGCTGTTAGGAAGGTGGTTTTTTACACGGCGGAATTCCTCACGGAATGTTTTCCATGGCAAACGCATGATGGGAATCTTTCAGCCGGCATCTCTGGGAGCTGCAGGACACCCTTTGGAAAGGGGGACACTGTGAATCGCTCTCCCCCCACCCCCAACACTCAATACCTGGGGTTTTCCCCAAATCCCATTGCCACAATGTCTAAACCCACAAGATGGGTGAAGGAAAAGCAGAGATTTTGTGCCTAAGAGAGGTACAGGGCCCCTACACGTTGATCCAGTTAGAGGATCAACTCCACAAACTGGAAAAAGACACTTTACCTCCCTAAATCTCTCCACAAAACACCAGCGGCCTCAGTGAACAAGCTCATTCAGCCTCAAAATTGAGAGAAAATGAGAAAAACTTTGGTGGAGCTGTTTAAACAACTGCTCCAGAGCCATCTCCAACTGCAGGAGCTCCATCTGGAGCCACACTGACCGGGTTTTTTGTTTCTGGAGTGAATTCTATCACCCAGCAACTGCCTGAGCCAGCTGGGAGCTGAGGGGTTTCCTTGAATTATATTAGAGGGATAATCTCCTCACCCTGGCTCGGGAAGCAGGGGGGTCTTAACTCCATTACTGAAGTCGACAGAGCAGATGGGCGCAAAGCTTTCTAGGAAAACGGATGCTCTGCAGAATTCCATGAGCTAAGCAGGGCAAACTCGAAGGAAACCATCCCAGGCTGCTGAAATGCAGAGGACTCCGCTTAATTCCTAATGGAAGTTTGTTCAGGCTTTAGCAAAGGGCAAAGCCTTGCCCCCTGCAAGGGACAAGACGCTCTTGCCAAATACAACAATATCTGGATTTTGTAGCTTACCCGGTTCCAGCCAGCCAAATCCTCAAATAATACTTAAAGATATTCTCCAAGGCTGGTCTGGACACGGAGAGCTGCTGTTGGAGCTCTCCAACACTTCCTATCCAAAGGGCCATGGAGCTTTGGCAGGCTCGTCTGAAATTAAGCTTCCAAAGGGTGGCTAATGAGATTCCTCCCTCTCCTTTCACCCCCTTCAGAAACGCCTGGTTTAGGGGGAGACCTTGCAGACTGGAGGATGTTTTTGGTTCTCCTTGTAATTCTAAGGAGGGAAAAGGTGCCGAGGATCTCTTTATTCTGTCACAGGGTTTATTTCAGGTACTCGAATGCCCAAATCCGCCCGCCCTGATGTTCTCCTCAGCACAGACACACAGAGCTGCCAGTGTCTCCTTCCAGTGCTCAGATTGATAGCTGAGCATGAAGCTGTCGAGTCTCTCCCAGACAAGGCACTGAGAGGAGTATTTTTCCTGCATTAACCATCTCACTCCTCCGCTTGACTGATTAGTTACTACGCAGGATCCTCTGGATTTCCATTAGGAAGGGAAAGCGATGACAGGAGCCTGTACTCCTGGTTAATTTTGCAATTTGTCACTTTTCTTACGAAGCAAACAAAGAAACCATCCGCAAACACACCGCGCCCCTCTGGGAAAGGCAAAGGTAGCTCTACAGGAGGCAATTCCCAAATTCCACACAGGAAGGGATTCACCCCAAAGCCCATTTCCTGGCACCATCCCTCCTGGCTGCTCCAGCACGGCTGTCACCCCACGCTGTTGGTTGTCACTCGGTGACTCTCAGCCCTGCTCTGCCCTCCACCCTCCAGCCACGCTCCACGCTCTGCATTCCCAACGAGGCCCCGGTCACAGCCACACTCCTCCGGCTGCACCGATTCCCTCAAGCACAGTGACCAGATAAGACCTTTATCAGTCAATTCTATTCCACAACAGGAAGAACACGGGGTGAAATTCAAAGAGGTTGGAGTCAGACTTCATAAAAAGGGCTGATTACCCACTTCACGAACCGGAGCAGCGGCTCCCTGTGCCTCTCCGGGTTCTCCGTGCTGGCGCACAGAAGGGATGCTCAGCCCCGCTCCCTTCTCCCTCTTCCCCAGCCGAGTGACATCTCTATCAGAGCTGAGGAGGCTCCCCAAACCTGTTGCTCGCTGCCTGGAGATCCCCAGTACAACGAGTGGAGCTGAAATACAGTACCTCTGTATTCCAAACACTCCCACAACTCCAGCAGGGAAGGAAAATCCTTGAGGAGCTGAGATCCCCTCGAGCACCTCCCGTGGGAGCTATTTCCTCGTCTGGCTGCACTGCTGTGCACGTGTCACGGGGAGCTGAGGACGTGGTATGGCACAGACCCGCATGTCAGCTCCGGGTCTGGCTTAGAAATGAATGGTTTCTGCTATTTCCCCGAGGAGAGAGGAGCGAGCACTCCCCGCACACACACAAAATCAATAAGTCGTTGGGTCTCGGGGAACAGCTCTTTTAATTACAGCTCTCCCCTGAGCTGGGCGCAGCCTTTGCAGGTCGGCAGCGCGGCAGAAAACAGGGAAGGACAGTCCCTGGGGGTGTGCAGGGACCACTGGTGATGCTGGAGGTGAAGAGAGGGAATTAACCATTTCTCCCAGCACATTCCCAGTCCCGCCTTGGCGCTGCCCTGATCCAGCCCAGCCTCACCTCACCCTGGTGTCAAACTCCAACCAGACACACACACGCTGCTATTTATCATACAGGGACTTAATCCACAGAACCTCTTGCTGCTGGCTTTATCCATCGCATTTATCTGCTGATCTCTCCCATCTCATCTCGCATTCCGTGCAGCCTCCCCGGAGCTGCAGCTGGTTTGTGAGCAGCAGCATAAAGCCTGATTTAATACCTGGGAATGGGGAGCAGTGCCCTTTCCTAGGGAGCAGCAGCCGGGGCGATCCCTTTGCAAGGGGCATCGGGAGGCTGCCAGACCTGTCAGGGCTCCCCAAGCAAACAGGCCACTGGATCCCAAAAAACACTGCCAGGAAAAAGGTGAGACCTTCGCCCTAAGTCTCCCCTGGATTCAGCCAGCTCCCCCATCCCTCCTCCCTCTCGCCTGCTCCTTCTTTAACTCCGTTTCCAAGTGCTGAGTTACTATCAAGGAAGGTTTAATAGGATCCTGGATTTTAAAGCCACTGGCAACACAGTCTGGGCCTTTTATGGTTAGTAATGAATAAAAGAACTCAAATCACCTTTTTTTTTTCCTCTCTTAACAGTCTCTGCCTACAAATTAAAGTCATTGTGCTTCTTGCTCTGTCTCACTCCTTTTGTCTTCCTCCAACACCATCCGAGCCCATGCAGCACCAGTCCAAGACGTGCCCTGCTTCCCTCCCCCCTTTCATTTATTTTGCAATATTTACCCCTTCCAAATCTCCCCACTACCTGCTCTCACTTCCATTCAGTCTTTTTTTTCCCCTATCCTTTCCTTTCCTTTTTTTATTACCCCACATTATCACGGGAGCAATGACATTTTGGAACCCCACTGCAGAATGAAGCCCTTGACTCCTCTCCCTAGAGCTGGCAACCAGCCCTTCACGGTAGAAAAAGCCAAAATTGCTACTATCTTGTCACCAATTCTGGTTATTTTTAGCACTCTTTCCCTTAAAGCGCCAGCTCCCCGAATCATGTGATTACGACATGAATCTTATCTCCGATCTAAAAAAGTTTCATGCCCTCACAGCTGCCAGAGAAGTGCTGGGAAAGATGAGTCAGACTTTCAGAAACAGGCAAAAAGACTGGGCTTAACTGCATCTTGCTGAAACCGTAACTCAGGGGGCACCTAACCCCGCTTATTAAATGTTCCTAATTTTCAATGCGATGCTGGAGAGAATTAGCCATTCAAGCACTGCCGGCTGGCTTCAGAAGTCTCCCCGTTACCTCACTTAATTAAGACAGCACAGAAGATCTTCATATCCTTTGGGTGAAGCGCTGGCTCTGTTGGACATTTTTTCATTAGCGTCACCATAAATAAGATTTCAAGCCTTGGCATTTACCACAGGAGCGGGGATGAAGAAATCAACGGGAAGACAAAGCCTTTTGGTAACCACAAGTGGATTTCAAGGCAAACCCGGCTCTCTTATCTTCGCATTTATCTTTATCCCATTGATACGGTGCTATCGATGGCCGGCAGCTATCTGATGGCACGCTAACAGCTCTATTTGCAGCTCGCGAGGTGATAGCCCCGCGCCCTCCCCCATCACCAGCAGATTTTGTATGACAGGAACGTTACGCGACCTTTCCTTCCACTTTTTCACCCGGCCTGGATTCACTCTGCGTGCAGAAAGGACCAGCTAGCCCTAAAGAGCACCTGGGTGACTGGGAATTGTATCATTACAGTATATAAGCCAAGGAAAAAAAAAAATTTAAAAAGACAAGAAGAGGAAAAAGATGAAGCTCCTGAGCTCCATCTTATCTCCCTCCCAATTCCTGCCTCCCTGCCTCATATTTACCCTTCTCACACGTGCTTACAGATTTTCCCTTGTTCGGCACAGGGAGATGCACTGAACGACATGGGATATTTAAGTAAACATTTTACCGTCCTACTGTTATTTATTATTAATAATACACTGCTAACTCTGCCCTTGTAGGTATCTCTAGGGGGGAAATAGAGTCTCTAAATGTCCATAGGCAGATTCCCCAGCCGTGCTCCCTCCCCGTGCCATCAACAGGAGCAGGTCCCTGTTTGTCTTCTCTGGCCTTCGTGACTTTCTCCATCTTTTTTTTTTCCATGGAGGATATAAGCTGGATAAATGCTTCCCTCACCCCCACACAAAGGAAAACTCAATCTCCTCGCACAAGCCCCAAAATATATTTTCCCACCTTGTGACTGAACTTGAACCTCCTCCACTTCACGCGCCTTCCAAAATAACCCCGAGTCAAGCAGTTCAAATTAAAGCGATGAGAGCTGAGTGTTTGGCCCCCCTCGTTTCAAATGACACACTCCAAAATAAAGAGCCATTTTTGGCTTATTTTTCCATGCTTTCCCTTTCCCCCGGACAACTTGAGAGCTCTTGTATGAATGGGGAAATGATTTCAGATGGCTAAAAAGGCATTATTATTTCTACAGGAAAAATGCATGTGGAATTTGGTCCGGCTGCCACGGGAAAAGAGATCCCATGTCCGAGAGATGGTAAAGGCAGATCCATGTAGGATACAAACACCTCAGGGAAATCAGAGCAGCACAAGGGCTTCCTCCAAGCTCCATCTGGCTCATGGGGATGTCACCACCAAGGCCACCGTGGCAGCTCTTGGTTCAGGGGACACTTCAGGTCCCTCTTTTGGGACCAAAACCTTTTCACACAAAGTCTCCAGGATTCCAGACCTGGGCTAAACAAAGATTCGCCTCCCAGCATAAGAATTTGTTGAAAGCAGAATATGGTTGAACACAAGGACAGCTGATGCCTGACATTTATCTTCATGACTGAAGACTGCAGACCACAGAACATGAGAGGCAGAGTTAGTTATCTTCTCCTCAGCCATGACTGACAGTAAATGTCAGCAAAGATTAGTTATTCTGTATCATATCCATGCCACGCATGTTTTTAATTCTCCTACTGCTCCAGTACTGTTTTCACTTCCAGTTGTAATAAATCAAATGTACTTGCTCTGCGTGAAGAAGAGTTTCTGCAGTTGGAGAAGACCTGCTGGCCACCCACCCGTACCCACTTCATGTGTCCTCAGCCCAGAGTTCCCTGCGCTGTATCTCTGATCGCAATGGTTTCATTTTGGTGAAAACTGTAATTGCATCCATTTGCTATTTTTTGCATCGCCTTCCATCGTGATGGATCCAGCAACACAAGGTAATAAATGAGTTGCTTCACTCGGCAGTGAAACGCAGCCACGTCTGGGGTGAAAGTCTCAGAGTTCAACAACCTGATGCCACCTGAGTGGCCGTTCTGGGCAGGCACAGAAAGCCACTAAGAAAGAATTTGGAAAGAAACAATGGTGAAGTCTGGAAGACACGAAAACTACTGCTTTGCCAGCAGAAATAAACACCAGCGCTCTGGAACACGGTCAGCATCGCGGCACTTTGGGTTCAGCTCGTTGCAGTGGGGTGACCTGGCACGAGGACAACAAACCCACCGTGCTCTGGGGAGAACACACATTGATGTCTGGTTTAATCCCAGCTCTGTGACCGAGCTAATGACAGCTCAGAGAGTCAGCGAGCTCTGCTGTGGCAGCGGGGATGGAAGGAAGCCAGGCCCAAACTCCCTGGGCATCAGAGCGAGCCTTTCCTTGTGCCCAGGCCACCCTTAGAGCCACATGGTATGGAGAGGCTGGAAGGATTCCATCCCACCCACTCATCCGTACCCGAGCTCCTCCTCACCGTGCATCGCATCACCACCCCTGGACGTTAAGTCCCGTCTCTACTCAAGGTACAATGAACACAACTGACACCAGGTTTCAACCTTGTGCACGCTGCTGCCTGATCTCTTTGTTTCATCCCACCTTGCACGAGCTTTGCTGCTCTCCTTCTCTTGGGGTCCACCCCAAGCAGCCCCTCATTGCACCCAGCCAACGATTCCAACCCAAACCCAACTCTGACTTTATGCCAGAGTGGTTTTCACCTGTTCTTCACTTCATCCCCTGATTCAGTGCTGGGGTTTGCTGCCAGTCCTGCAAGCTGGAGGAGAAGCCAGCAACATCTCCGGAGGGCACCAGGTCCCTTCCTAATCCTTTCATGTCTTCCTGTACCTTTAAATAATTGAAATCTTTGTTTCTAAGTACATCCAAGCAAGAGGGCACTAAAAGTTTTAAACTTCTCTGGGGACACCAGGGCCAAGAAATCTACACAAGTCACAAGATGTCCTGCCACCAAACAACCTTGTCTCCTGAAACGAGACCGACTGCGCTGCTCCTTGGAGCCACTCCCGTAGCGGTTGCTCTCTCAGGGTGCTTGTCACTACTACAGGAAAGGTGTCCTCCTTGATTCCTAACAACGTTTTCAAATCCGGTTTAAAAAAATCATTTCAGCGTGGAGCACAATGCCTACAAAGTGCTCCTCCAGAGAGAAGTGGCAGCAAGGTGACACGAGGTTCCTGTCAGCCCTACAAAAGCACAGCACGTAGCTACACGGACGTGGCTGGCCCTTGTAGCAACTACGTTACGTTCCTAAAGCACAAGGAGCACAGAGAGTTGAGTCAGACCTTTCTGCCCCATGAATTCCCCAAGCAAAAGAATGCCTAAAAAGGCCTTTTTTCTTCCCATAAGAGGAAGACAACTCTACAACTGCAAGGGGTCAGGACTTTGCAAGCAGGAGTAAGGCACAGGTCAGCTCTGCAATGGGGCCGCTCTGGGTGCTGCTGTAGCTGCTCACCATCAGCCCACCCCGAGCTGCTCAGCAGCAGGAAGCCAGCAAGGCATCGTTCAGAAATCGGATCCAACAGCTCAAGCCTCAAAGTCCACATCTCTTCAGAGGTGTGCCTAATTAAATAATCTTTTCATTTCGTTTGAAGACAGCAGAGCGCTCTTAAAGACCGTGACAGCTTGCTGATGATCCCGAGGTGGTGGGCACACAGTTCCCAGGTTACAGAGGGAGAGGATCAACACCAGACAGGTGTCTGGGCACACCAAGATCTCAGAGGAATGGCCCCAGACCACTGCCCTGTGCTTCAATCACCGGTTGCCGCTTCCGATAACTAAATCCCCGTGCATCACTCCTGATGTAAATAACCATCCATTTATAACTCCTTGTAATTACCTGCCTATTTCTGCGGCCCGCCTTCACAAGGTAGTCTCTCTGCAATTATAGTTAATTGCCTTGATTGCTACTGCATATTTCAAGAAAGTTCAGGGAAAAAAAGTATGAGGCAGGGTAGTTTAACAAAGAGCCATATGGGGACCAGAACAGAAAGAGTTAACATTTGAAGCTTCTGATTTATTTCTCATTGCTGTCAAAGTAAACCCTGAGGATGTGAAAGCCCTTCCAGAACCACCAACACAAGTCTTGACCCTTTCTGTACTAACTTGTGAAACTTCCTTTGAACACAAGTCCCGAGCAGCAGGTGGAGCAGCCCCTGCCAGCCCCCTGCAGGTGCTCTGAGCGGCGCAGGGATGATGCAGGTTTATGTCCCATTACCTACGGTAACTGCAAATATCCTTTACCCCATAATCATGGGGCTCATCCGTGCCCAGGCTCTAAATTTCCCAGGGCTCTGAGCTTCATTTAGCAAATTAAGCAAACCCCAGGGACAACCACTCCCCGTGCCAGATCGTTCCCCCTGCTCTGCCACAGGACTTGAGCCCAGGCTTCCACACGGGACCAAATGTCAACCACGAGTCATTGGTGTCCTCATTTGCCCTCTGCTCATTTGTGCTCTGCTACCCCGACCTTCTCGTGCCTCCCGGATCCCAGCGGTGCCCTGTGCCCCGGCTCCCGGAGCTGCACCCACGGTGTTACAAATCCTCAGCCAACGGGAAGGTCGAGCAGAGCAAAAGCTCCCACCGAGCCACAAATCCTCTGCTCACCTTCCTTCTGAAGGGACATCAATTTCTCGGGGCTGTCAGGATGATAAGGCAGCCCGGCCTCCACAATAAGGAGGATATTCCAGCTAATAACTTCCCATTAAGCTCCTCGGAGCTGGATGTTTTCCATGCTTTTCTGCAGGCCTGCTGCCAGGGCTTGTTTGCTCTCCTTACCCAGCTAACTCTTGAAGGGATATGGCTTGAGGCGCTGCTGTAAAATGAGATCTCTACCACCAGCCCGGCTGGAAATCCCTGGCAGAGCTGGACAGAGAAACTACAACCTCAGAGTTTTTGCTCTGATCCCGGCTTAGCCGTTCTCTTCCAAAGGAAGATGACAGCATTCATCAGAAGATTTAAACTTTTTTTTTTTTTTAAAGAAGCAGAAGAAACCTCTTATCCATCACTTCTGACCAGTTTATTGCCTGCAAGCACATTCCCAGCACGCTGAAGGGATACCAGGAGAGGATGGCTGGGATGTTGTATTTCACTTTTCCTCCCCCTGATGTTCACTAACCTTCAAATGTCCTTCCCCACCAACTGAGAGGTGAGTCTAGAGGTGAACCTCAAGTTCAGGGTTAGTTTATGATGCTGAGCTGAAGATTCACGTTTGCATCCTTTCACATCCTGCACCTCCTTCTCATCCTTCCCAGCAGCTCGTCCTTCCAGGGCCAACAACCACATCACCACACACACCAGGATGAGAATGGACCCTTCCTTCCCTTCCTAACCCCAGCTGGGAAATACGTCAGGGATGCTCAGGGAACTACTCCAAAGCACTCCTTCTTGTCCTACATTTCTCAAGAGTACTGGGCTGGACTTGTGGGGGTTACCTTCACCTCAGGAAATCTGCTTCAGGAAAAAGAAATCTCTGTTCCATTAATGCTTCATAAAAATTTTACAAGGTTTCAGCTGAAGGAAGGAAAACAAACAGAGATGGTGTCGGCACCCAGGCACTGTTGAAATCAAACATTCCTTCTGTAAAGCATTTTTTCTCACATAGTACCAATCAGGAAAGCAATCAAGCAAGAAGCCCACAGCTCCCAGTGCTTCCATTTCCAGCATCAGAACTTTTCCCAGCTCAGGACATTCACTCCCAGTGCCCCCACACAACCACGTGTCCCACCACATCTCTGGAGCAGCTGGTGAGATGAACACCAAAAACCACCCAGAAAGCCAAGGGCACCACATCCTGACAGGATCCTGATTCTGATGGAATTCATTAAATTCCCTGCACCAGCATCCAGAACTGGGATGGGATCGATGTGCACGGGGACTGTGAGCATTTTCCAAGCACATGGGGATGGGTGAGAGAGGAAGCTCCTGACTTTCCCTAATAAAGCAGGAAGCTTTCCATCCACCACAGCATTAACAACTCCTTCATTAAAATCCGGAGCCCAGGCTGTTGTTCCAGCAGGGAATGGTGCAGCACAGCCAGGACAGTAACGAGAGGTTTGCCATTAAATCAGCAGCTGAGGTCTGGTCCAGGCAGAGACATTTGGAAAGCGGCTACCTGAGTCAGCTCGAGACCTGTCTAATCAGTCTGGGAAAATGTCAAAGGTATTTCTGCAGTGTTCACTGGCCAAAAAGACCCAATAATCTCTTTTTCCCCCTTTGTTCCTTTGTTTTTCCGAGACCTTCCCTTTCGCTGCAGACACATTCTGCTGTAAACACACATGGCTCCCAAAAATCAGGCTTCTTCATAAACTGTATATTAAAAACCAACCCCCCAAAGAAAATTCTGCAACTGAATACAAAACACAGTTATTGGAGAGCTGCACAGTGACAGCAATGAGGAACAAACCCACCCAAAGTGAGGGGGGAAAAGAAGGAAATAAGGAAGATACCAAGGAAAAAAATTCTGCTGAGAACTCAGGAAACATTAATTGTCTAAGATCAAATGTGCATGGATAAAATATACATAAGGCTCATAAATCTACACCACAGAGACAGATACGATGCTAAATACATATTGGTTATTTTGCAAAACTTGAAATTAAAAACTCAATGTTGTCATCCATAAATGGCTTTTGCTCCCTTCAGCTGCCAGAGGTTCTGAGAAAGGAGAACCTTTTTTTCCTGAACAACCACACAGAGATTTGGGATAATTCCCGGGATGCAGCCAGAGCAGGTGATGAAGCCACCAGCATCCCACCTCTGCAGCGAGATCCTGGCTCTCACCTCCAGCCTCTACTGAACATGTGTTCATTCCAAGGAGAGGAATGAAGCCCTTTAGACCGGAGCTGCCTTTGGAGGAGGAGAATTCCATTTCCCAGAGCCCGCTAACACCCCAAGAACCCACACCGCACCCCGCTATTCACAGCCTGGCTGTGCTCCATCCCCAAGGCAGCAGAAAGCACCAGAGCTGCCAAATAAAGCCAGGGGAGAGGGTTTCTCCCACCCATCTCCCCCCTGGAAATCTCAGAGAGCTCACTGTGGGTGTCCAAGCTGGTTAAATATATGGGGGGCTCCCAAAACACGCTGAGGACAAGTCAGATTAGGGGAGCTGCATTTCCACCTCGTGTTTCTCAAGCCCCTCTGCCTCCCCCAGGCTGCAGCCAGAGCTGCTGAGCACTCACAAGGTGCAATAGGAGAGAAACCCACAAGGCTGAGAGAAAAGGGGAAAAAAAAATAGCAATAAAGGCTTTGCTGCCTCCATGGCTGGCTCTGGAGAGGCCGGGAGGCCGGTTAATGGATGTCAGTTCTGTTTCCATTGAAGAAAAGAAAAATCAATGAGAAGCCTCTTCGGCAGGCAGGGCACAGCCACGGCCCTCGTGCTGCTTTGCCTTCTCCTCACCCGCCACCACAGCCACAAACGGAGCTCAGATCCGCATCACCCAGCCCGGGACGCAGAGCCAAGCAGCCCTGTGGGTTCCCACAGAGGCAGGAGAAACAGGAGCACCCGTAACCTAATCCTCCACGCTGCCTCTTTACCTGCAGATGTTCACTCCCGTGGATTTCTGCAGCGCTGGCTGTGCTGGGAGGGGAAAGATCCTCGGCTCAAACTGCCATGTTGGCAGAGACCCCAGTGCAGATGCAACTATAAAGCTGGAATTCTCTCCCCAGCTACTTTTGGGGTTGGGTTTTTTATTGTACTCCTGTGGTTTTTGCCACACTGACACGAGCAGCGCTTTGCTGGCAGAAGGGACCCGCTCTGGGTGGTCTCCGTAGAGCTGGAGTCGGATTTTTCCCTTTACTGCTTCTGTTTCAGCCTCTCATGCAGAAAAGATGCAGCTCAGACATTTCGTTAGCACTAAAAAGAATACTAATGAACTCGCAGGTTGCTGGGTGAGGCACCTAATGACAAGCCACATGCAGAACTGCTTAGCTGAGTCTCCTGGAAGTTACAGGCATGAGATTTGAATGGACTCAGGATGCAAAAAAATAATCACAAATAACACCATTTCTTCCCCTATTTCTGCTTAGTGCACTACCAGGTGTTTTCCTGCTGCTCAGCACTCTCATGAGGCTCTAATACACCTGATCAATGTTAGATATTTCCTATTCTGATCCTACAACTTCCTCTGAATGCTGGGGTTGGGATTCATCACCGCACCAGCAAAGTTCAGCCATTTGGACCCCATTTCAGAGCAAACGGAGAGAAAGAGGCACTGCTAGGACACAATCTGTCTGACCTATTTTAGACACCTGCCTTAGACTGGGATGAACTGCACCCTAAAAAGGCCCATTGCTCCCCAGTGACTGCAAAGGGGGCTGCACAAACACGCCCAGACACCGCCATCCATCAGCTCAGACACCTGCAGTTACAGCAGCGGGCATCCCAGACTGCTCCTGCTTTTCTGGGCTCCTTTGGAAATGCTCACGGATCAAGAGACACCCAGCTTGCGACAGCATTTTTGCCAGTTCCTGTGCTTTTTCTCTCTTCCCCCTTGGCCCACGTCCTCCTGTAGCGAACAAGAGACAGGACTCTGGGAGACGGGCTGGTGCCTCTCTCTTCCCGAGACCTGCTTAGATCAGACACCTGGTTTCTGGATGACAGAATTTCTGGATGCATCTAAGTGGGAACACAGAACCACGACATCCGTGACAGAACCAAAGCATCCTGGTTTAAGACATACTCCTGGAGGAAGCAGTCCCCGACAGGAGCACATTGCTCTCCCAAAGTTAATGTCTTCCCCAGGCTGAGGGAGCCCTCCCAGCCCTTGATGGAGGAGCTCTTCAGCAAAGAGCTGCCTGAAAAAGGCTGCAGCATCTTGGGATAAGGATCAGAGCCTTGGAAAAGCACGGACGGGGCTCATTTTGGACAGGAAGCCGTGCGTCACCAGAAATAAAAGATGAAGCACCACATCCCACCCAAGGCAAAGTCCATCTCCACCGAGGAGCTTTCTACAGTACCAAAAAATAGACTCACATCTAATATCTCTCGTGCTGGGGAGAGGTTGGATACGGATCCCATTTTCCAAGCTGCCTTCTCTCCAGATCACATACCCTGATACATTTTTAGCCTTGAGTCCTACTGGGATGAGCTTATTCAATCGTGCTTTTCACCTGCACACCTCTGTCTAGCAATCTTCCCCAATAATTCGCGAAGCCTTCGGCCAATTTTAACTAAATTTGACAGAGGAACAGATGGCTCGAAGACATTAAGTACCTGCAAGCCTAGTGCAGAGAGGCAGCCAGGTACAGGAGAGGGACGCTGCGAGGGCCCCACGGAGGAAAAGGCCACAGGAAAATGAGATTCATCCTCATCTGAACCTCGGAGAATCCACTCAGCACAAAGCCTTTCCAAACGTCCTCACCGCAGGCAGCAAATCATTGACTCCTACTTGGACTAAAATGAAGTAAACTTAGAAGAACCCCGGCTTTATCGGCCTCCGTGCCAGTCAGAGGATGGATTTTGCATATGAAATCAGAGCCTGTGTGACAACTCAGACAAAGGAGGAAAACCAACAGGGAAGGAAAGTCAAGTTGCTGCTGGCACCAAGGAACTGCAGGAAATCTTGCAGCAAGCCTTCCCGCATCTATCCAGGGGCCTTGGATGCTGCATGAGGGGTGAGGGAATGCCTGATGCAGCAAAATTTGGGTGGTCCCTGCACCAAATTTTTTCTTGGCTCCATTCAAGACAGTTCATGCATCAAGGGAGGGCACAAAACACGATCTCAGTGGCCCCGGGCTCGCCCGGCACGCCAGACGCCAGTAATAGAGCCGCTCATCTATTTCCCATCAATGTATCTTCTTAATGAAGGAAGATAGCTTTTTAATAAATAAAAGCTTTCACCAAAAATAGCTGCACGGTCATCTATAATCCCCTGAAAACTTGTAAAGGTCTAAAGTTGAGATGCAAAGCACAGAGCAGGAGTTAGCGGGGGGTGGAGAGGAAATAGGGCAGCCACTCCCAAACCTTTACAGCCAGGAGGAAACGCAGAACACCTTTTCTGCACATGCCTCACCCTCCCAGCACCAAAGCAGCGTCAAAAGCATTTTGCAAACTAATATTCCCAAATTCCCAGCGCTTAGGGAAGTACTTCTGTTTCTGTTTCAGCGCAGGGGGGGAGCCAGGCAAAGAGCAGCAAAATGACTTCACCAGAAAGGGCGAGCTGGTGGCACAGCGAGGACGGAGGAGGCAGCAGCCCGCCCCGAGCCAAAACCAGGGAGGGATTAGGCACCAAGCCACGTGGCCACCTCCCCTTTCATGTCTATCAGCACCATCTCCCCTCTCCTCCAAATAAAGCAGATTTGTCCACAAAACCAGCTCCGGGTGGCGCAGCCTCGCCCAGCAGGTACAGATGGACTCGCTGATCAAGATGAATCATTTGGCACGTCCCGATGACCCGGGCGCAACCGCAGAACGGGCTCTTTGCTCAGGGCCCTCTCCAGGGCCGGGGCATCGGGGACAAAAACCAGAGGAGCCTCCAAAACAGGCAGGGCCCCCACATCTGGCCCCTCCAGCTCATCTCCCCCCTCCCCACCAAGGTCTGGCTTGTTTGCCTCACCGAAGCCCCCTCCCCGCTCTCAGACAAGGTTAATAGGGTAGAAAGAGAGCATCTGTTTATGAGAAGGTTATCAAGTGAAAGGCAGTAACGCAGCCTCCAAACCAGCTTTTCATAGCCTCTTACTTATTATTTAATTTGGCTCCAGTACGTGAAATTAGGCTAATGGCTGTTAAGTGGTTAAGGCACGCACATTGTCCATCTGCCGAGAAGGCTCCAGGCCGTTGTTCTGTTTCAAAGGCTAAGGAGGAAAAATAATATGAGAGTTGCATGCTGTTAGTTTGAGAGCTCATAAATGCATTTTTTCTCCTCTTTCCCTCGCTTTTATACTTCTTTTATCTCCAGTGCTCTGCCTGTTGCAGCATTATGAACTTCTGCAAAGCGAGTTACTGGCTTTATTATTTTTTTTTTGTCAGTGCTCCTGTGCCTTTTTTTGCCTTTACATTTTTTCTGAGCAGAGGGAAGGGTGAGCCAGCCCGTTCCAGCATTGCCACAGCCACCAGCTGTTGCAGTCTTCCCATTCAGCCGAGCTCAGTGCAGCATCCCCCATTTGAGAGAGGAGAATTAAGCGCAAAGCCCTGAGCTTTTGTCTCTTCTCCTTGACACCGGGACTGGCAGCTTCTCTCCACCAACACAACATCAGCTCTGCAGTTTTCCTTACGCACAATCTGGAGCGCTCAGCCCCTCCCCACCTGCACTCCTTGCTGCATTTAATGAGCAGTTCCACACATAGCATGGAAGACTTGTGGTTTCCTACACATTTTAAACCTTAAACGATGAAAACTCAGGCTGGAGCTCCCTTTTCTCTCGAGTTTTGCACGTAACCAGCGCCCACGCGGATTCTCGGGTGTCTCGTACAAGAGCTGGGCTCGTTCTGTCGTTACTTCAGAGGAATAATGAGGTCTCTCAAGCTCTACTGTTTTCATGGGAGTTGTAGGAACGTTACCTCCCTGTGGAACCTGACCAAAACCAGGCAGCTGATTCACAAAAGCCGGCAGGAACAGCGAAGGGGAAAAGGGACACCTGCACCTTCTTCCATGAATCCACAAAGAAGGCGTGAATGACTTCTAGGCAGATGAGCTGCAGACATAGCGAGGCTAAACCACATGGAAAACCTGGCCAAAAATCCTTGGAATCATGGGATCACAGAATGGCTTGGGTTGGAAGTTTAAACGTCATCCAGTCCAGCCCCCTGTCATAGGCAGGGACACCTTCTGCTATCCCAGGTTATTCCGAGCCTCATCCAACCTGGCCTGGAACATTTGCAGGGATGGGGCAGCCACAGCTTCTCTGGGCACCCTGTACCAGGGTCTCACCACCCTCTCAGGGAAGAATTCCTTCCCAAAATCCCATCTATCCCATCATTCTGGCAGTGGGAAGCTGTTCCCCTTTGTTCCATCAGGCAAGGGAAACTGCTTCACCTGACAGCAGCCCTGGGAAGGAGCGGGCTCCGAGGAGGGGAGCTGCAGGAAGGAAGGGGAAGGGAAGGAAACCTCCAGCCACGGTGAAAAATAAGAGCCCAAAGCCATCTCTATCCCCCGTGCAGGAGCTGAGCCATCTCCGAGAGAGCAGGGTTATTTATGGGGACACGAGGAAGGAGAAGGCAGCTGATGAGCAGATTTCATTTCCCTCCATTACAGCAACCCCACTTGAAATCCAACTTTATGTCTTCCTTTCCAAGCCAGGAAAAAACCAAATAACCAAATGCCACAAACAAAGTCAGCCTTCCATCCTTGTTATCCCCTGATTGTGCCAGAGGATAGTGGGGTGGTTTCAGACTCGCAGCAGGAGAAACAAGCAGCAGTTGGCAGCACCAGGAGAAAAGATTGGTGCATTTACCAATAGGCTTGTCCCCTCACCTCTCCCAAAAGGAGCCCCCAGTGCTGCTTTTTCCAAGGAAACACTTTTCCAGGGTACAGCTGTGGCATCCAGGCTTGCCATCTGCTCCATCTCCCCTGGCTTTATCCCTGTGTCCTGCCTCTCTCACCAGGTATCTGCATGAATTACTCCTCCCCGCTTGTACCTTTGTTCACAAGGTATATAAACATATACTTACATTTTTAAAAAAAACCTTTAAACATTTCAATTTTTTGCATATAAATACACGTATTTATTTATATATTGGGAGTTAGCACCAGATTCTCTTTAAGGCCCCTTCCAACCCGAGCATTTCAATGACTCCATGATAAACACACACAAATTTGGTCTCTGCATGTGCCCACGGTTGACACGTGCAGAACCAATTGTGCTCGGGGGGTGCTTTGTTACGATATTCAACCCCTGAATTCCCAGCCCTATACTCATTTTGACACTGCTCTCCTGCAGAACCTGACCCAGACTGTGTTTTTTGGGGAAAGATATGAGGAAAACAGGAAATTAAGCTGCTGGTGCTGCCTGACGAGAGGATAAAGCGGCTGTGCTGGAATAATCACCAAAGCGAGATGCTCAGCCCATGTCCTGCAGCTCTGCACCTGCTTGTGCTGACAAATAACTGCCCGGCGTGCAAAGCTGTCTGGGATTATGGAAGGGAGCGGGATTCACAGAAACCTGCCCAGATTTAGTCGACCAGCGCGGGAAATTTGCGCTGGTGCAGCAATTTCCAGTGGGGGGGAAGCGAGCTCGTGCAGTATTTTTATTTGACACTGGCAGAAGCCCTGCTCCGACACATTTCTCCCTGTTCTGCTGCCAGCGCTGCTTAATTCCCGTGGCAGGCTGGCGGGAGCGGTGAAGCGATCCTAGCAGAAGTCTGACACCACGAGAGTTCTGTGTGAATAGCATATCCCACAAATCTGCAGGATAGAGAACATCTGAAAACCAGGTTAAGGGATAAATACTGACAAGCCCTGACTGGAGAAAAGAGCGTTCATTCCAACACCTGCATGAACTGGAGGATTGCTACGGTTTTCCCTCTAAACGCTGCTGAACCAGGTGATTGAGCCACATGGAAAACCAGAAGGAGGAGGCAGTTCAGATCCTCCAAGCTGCCCCTGGAGTGTGGGGGGCTTCCATCTGAAATTGGGGGAAGCTGGCAGGGCAGGGTTTGAAGGAAGCATCCCTCAAGGATTCCTTGCCATTACCACGCTGCTAGGGAGCCTATGGAAGGAAGGGAAGGATTACAGCACTTTGCTTCTGATCATCCCTGTTTTGAAGGGGTTTCTTGGCCTTAGTCGCCAGCAATTTTGGCAAGAGGCTTCCCAAGTGCTGAGCTGGCAGTCGTAGGGAAGAGGGTGGCTTTATCCAAGACATAAAAATCCAGGGAGATGGCTTTGAACTAAAGCTGATGCAGGAGAAAGACAAAAAGGAAATATCCTTGTGGGCACAGCAGCTGCTCCAGAGACAGCAGGGAAAATTTGTGGAGAGGAGGATGAGCTCAGAGAAGAGTTTTTCCCAGACTGCAGGATCGCAGTGTGGAAGGAGGAGACCTGAGGAGCACAGGCTCCATCTTTTCCCTCTGATTCCTCTAAGAAAAGGAAGCTTTGACCCCCTCCTCCCATCTCAGGGGAGCAGGGAAGGAGGACACGCTGCTCACAGCCTGCAGCCTTGCTGGTGGGACGGGAAATTGCTCTGCTCCTGCTGGGATCTGCAGCCCTGGCCGCTATAGGGAGTGATGGATGAAAGGGAGGGAGAGGAGGAGGAAGCTGTGTCTTAAGGCTCTGCAGCAGCAAATGGCCTCGGCGATTAGAACTGAGTGGGCAGCTGTGTATCACTCTGGATTTTCTGCCTGTTTCATCACTAGCAGTGACTCAGGAATATTCTTCATCGCCCTCAAGCGAGGATATGATCATTTTCTGCCACTTGAGATGAAGCTAATTTTACAGCAGCTTAGAGGGAGAGAGATGTCATGTGCTGATTTCTGTACTGCCTGCATCACCCGGCGCTGCAGCACGGCCAGGCCGTAGGTGCTGACAGCTGGAAGTTAAACCACCCAGCACCAGGACAGAAAATCCAGGGAAAGGGTGTTTGGAGCTGCAGGTCCCAGAAAGATGAGAGGAGAAAAGCAGCAAAGAATCAAGAGTTCCCAGCAAGGAGAAATATAATAGCATCCCTTCTCCAGGCAGGTTCATGGAACCCCAGCATGGTTTGGGATGGAAGGGACCTTAAAGCTCATCCCATTCCCCCCCTGCCATGGGCAGGGACACCTTCCACTGTCCCAGGTTGCTCCAAGCCCTGTCCAATCTGGCCTTGGACACTTCCAGGGATCCAGGGGCAGCCACAGCTTCTCTGGGCACCCTGTGCCAGTCCTGTTCAGCAGGAGAAGAAGCATCCAGACTGCCTGAAGGTGTGGAATCTGCTCCTGATAGGACAAGTGTGCTGAGCACGACCAATGGGCAGAGGGCAGATCTGAAAGGGCTGATCTCACCACTCAAATCCAACCAGTCCCAGAGACTCCAAATTTACCAAAACCAAATCCCAAAACCAAATGAGTGGTTTTTACCAAAACCAAATGAGTGAGGAGCCCGCTTCTCATCGAGTCACAGAATGGTTTGGGTTGGAAGCACCCTTAAAGCTCATCTCATTCCAACTCTCTGCCACGGGCAGGGACACCTTCCACTAGCCCAGGTTGCTCAAAGTGAAAAGCGTTCGCCACGCCTGTGCCAAATCACTCCCCTTGGCACATCAGACCCTGGGTCTGGCTGAGCTCCCCCTCTCATCCTATCCATGCTTCCCACGGAGCTGGGATAACGCAGCAGCAGAACCAGTGCCACCACCGGCACCACAGCTGGACCGCCCGGGCTCCTGGCTGGGAACCAGCCCTACAGCCACATTCAGATGGGTTTTCTTGCTCACTGCTCAGGCCATTTATTTATTTATTTTTGAGATGCAAAAGCCGCCTTCGCACCAGGCCCTGGCAGTGCCTCGCCAGGCTCCCTGTGCGAAGCCGCGGTCTCCCAGCCACCGCCCGGCATGTGATTCCTTGACAGCGCTGGCTTGGGGAGCTAACTGGCAGTGGTGGCTGCATTTGCAGGGGAGACGGAGCAGTACTGCCAGCTTTTAGTGACAAAGGGAGTGTTTATAACAGGCGCGGTGACAGCTGTCCGAATGCCACATTTATTTACAAAACGTTAGTTAAATTACTGACAGTTGGTGCTGCGGAGGGAAGCTGAGAGGAAGAGCTGACACGTCCCCGGCGCGCTCATTCGGCAGCCCCACGGTGCCTCTCCACAGCCTCCCTTCCCAGCGTGGGTGGCCCTCTGCTCAGGGCATCGCCTGCACCTTCTCTCCTTCCCTTCTCACCAAACCTTCAAGGGGATCATCCTGCAACTCCCACCCACCCCAGAGAGTCGGTCCCAGCAAGGTGGGTGAAGTTCCTCCAAACAACGCACGGCCACCAAGGCTTCAGTCTTTTGTAGAAGGACCAAGAGGACTTTGATCACCCTGTGATCCCTTCAATAGTTCAGATTACTTCAGGCAGTGCCACGTGAGTGGGTGGAGGTCACCAAGAGCACCTCTGGATGGCCAAAAATTGTCTGTGTTGTTTTCAGACTCACAGAGGTGTCCGAGGTGAAGGCCCCGTGTCTGCTGAGCAATGTCAACAGTCTGCAAGCTGCTGGCTTGGAACCAGCAAGGAAATTGCAGCTGCCATCCTCCGGGAGACAAGGACAACTGCAGAAATTTAGGAGCCCGGCTGACATGCACCAGTGAAAGCATCTCCCCAGACCAACCACCTCCATGATGAAGCAATAACAACCCAAGACAGAATTTTGACTTTCCGACTGCAGAAATGTTCAGGCTGGAAAAGACCTCTAAAACCATCAACTCCAACCATTCCCCCACAGGCCACCACTCACCCATGCCCCAAGTGCCACATGCACATGGCTTTTCACACAGAATCACCAGGCTGGAAGAGACCTTCAAGATCATCGAGTCCAACCCATGTCCCAACACCTCAACTAAACTAAACCATGGCACTGAGTGCTACATCCAATCTCTTTCTAAACACGTCCAGGGATGGTGATTCCACCACCTCCTCAGGCAGACCATTCCAATATTTTATCACTCTTTCTGTAAAAAACTTTTTCCTAATATCCAACCTATATTTTCCTTGGCACAGCTTAAGACTGCGTCCTCTTGTTCTGTCAAGTGTTGCCTGGAAAAAGAGACCAACCCCCACCTCACTCCAATCACCTTTCAGGTAGTCGTAGAGAGTGATTTTAAATCCCTCCAGGGATGAGGACTCCACCACTGCCCTGGGCAGCTGTGCCAGGGCTGGACTGCCCTTTTGGCATAGAAACATTCCCTAATATCCAACCTAAACCTCCCCCGGTGCAATTTGAGGTCATTTCCTCTTGTCCTATCACTCATTACTCCTGAGATGCAACCGACCCCCACATCCTACCCTGCCACAGAGTGCAAGAGACTCTTTAATTCCACGAGTCAAGGCCAACAGAGACCTTTGGCTCCTCGTGTTTGTAGAGGACTAAATCACATCACCTGCACACACACCATGAGGAACCTCCAAACTGCTCCCTCCCAACGCCGCCACGTTCTGCCCTGACTCCCACACTGTGCAAGTTTGCAGAGCAAACAGGGTCGGGACGTGCCTTGGCCAGCTGGAAATCTGGCCTTGGAAAACATCGTTTGATATAAACTTTGTCTGATTCAAAACAGAGCAGCTCTTCCAAATAGTAAAAGCAATAGCAGAGATGGAGTTTGATGAAAAAGTTGACCCAAGATGTAAAGCAGTTTAGAGGTGAGTAGGGAAAGGTTTATTTTCAGCAAAGGTAGGAAAAGGTTTATTTTACAGAACTCTGTGTGTCAAAAAAAAAAGTGTTTTCGAGACTGAATGAAAGCAGAATCTCACCATTTCCTATAAAACAACTTTAAACCCCAAACCTTGCTTTAGCTTCGTCAGAGGACTTCCTGTAACATTTGACAAGATGCTTCACTGAGCTCACAAACTCAGACAAAAGGAAAGAAATACTGTTTTTCCAAGCAAACCCAAACCTGCCCTCTTCCCCACAAGGGAATTCTAAGTCAAATCCTTTCCAGTCAAGGTACGCAAGAAAGAAATGGATTGTTTAACAAAAATATCTGGGTTTGAATTTAAAAAAAAAAAAAAAAAAAAGTGTTTTCTTATTTAACAAATGAGACAAGTCTGGAATTTTTGAATGAAAGTAGAGGCAGGTGCTCTCCCAGCTCCTGCTGAGTAGTAATGGAAGAAAAAGGACTTGGAAAATACTTCCTTGAATTTCCACCTTAGTCACCCTTCCCTTGAGCTCATCAAGAGCTTTCTACTGGACTGTAAGAGAGGAAAAGGGATGAAGGATAATTAAGGTTATCTTTATGTTTTTTAAGGTTATTTAAGGAATAAAGCTCTACACATATAATCGACTGAATTTGGGGGACTGAAGGGTAAGAACCCAAACATGCCTTCAAATATCGGTGCTGTGCTGTAGGTCCAGAGCAGCCTGAGATGTGGAAGTGTCTCCAAGCCTGGAGCTGCCCTGCTCTCCTTTCATACCTTTGAGAATTTGCTTTTCTCAACAGCTTCCTCTCATGTTCCTTATTAGAGATGTGTAAAAACCATGAGGCAGAAAAACACGCTGGTTTTGCTGAACTGAGGACGCGAAGCTGCGAAAATAATGATCCCACCATGAAAAAAAAGGGGAAAAGAGACTCAAAAATCCCAAGTAATGAATGTTTGGATCATGGCCGGGGCTCTGCATGTGTCTGATAAAACAGACACAGGTGTCAGGGCCATTTATGGTTGCAGGCACAGAGCCGGTCAAAATCTCCCATCTCTGGGAAAAAAATCCTGTGATATTTCACCAGCTGCTCATGCTGGAAGGTGGTTTTATCCCTTATTTACTCTGTCCTCATTGACATGCAGAGCTGGACTCGCTCGTCTCCTGCCTGACCCTTGGTGTCCTTTCCTATTCAGCACCATCCCCAAAGGTGCCTCCACCTTCAGACCAGGCTCAGCTCTCCAGACCTCGTCTCAATAATCCTCTCCCTGGTTTTCCCAGGGGAGAATCCAGCTGCAAAGTCAAGTTTGCCTGCAGATTTTCCCATACCCACCCATCTGCCTCCTCACTTTGCACATAAACTAAGGATGCTTCCCAGCGTGACTGTGGTGGTGACAGCCAACACCACTCCCCGGCAGCTGAAGAATCCTTATTTAAACCAGGATTTTTAATATCCTCATGATGGAGATGCTGTTGGCGGCTCAGCAGACGCTGCAGCATCCAGACAGCCAAGCCTGAGCCTCAGACTTGGCTCCTTCACAGCCTTGCACCTCGGAAAACCAAACCCAAGGAGAGCAGAAGGTATTTCCCACTTGCTTCGCAAAGGTGCCGCATGCAACAACGAGCAAACCCCGAGGAGAAGGAATTCCACATTGCTATTCCACACACAGCCCGCTAGCAGCCTGCACATTGTAGCAAGACTGAAATGCTGTCTTCCAACCTGATCCCCAGTCCATTACAGTTGGGATAAAGACTCGTGGTGACATTAATGAGCACCGGATCAGCCCCTTTGCTGGCATAAATCTCTCTGTCGCATCAGTGGGATTGCATTTTCCCCACTTGCCTGTTTGTTTGGCTCTGGATTCTCATTACAATTTCTATTAGCCCAGACTCCCACTGATGTGGTCGTAGATTAGTTCCTTCCTGATTTTTTCCTCTTTCCTCCTGAAGGAAAATAAGGGTGTCTGAGTTCAAAGTGGCAGGTTTTGGCAGGTCTGTGGGGGGAACGAAACAACTCTGTCTCATCAAGAGGAGGATTTTTCCAACGGCATGAACTGGAGTAACTCCAGTGAAGCCAAGAGAAGTGACAGAGACTTGGGCAAGCTGAAGCTGACCCAGGTGCCCACCCAGCTCGGTTAACACACAGCTGGAGCTGCCAGGTCAGGAGAGTGGTGCCAGCAGCAGTGTGGCCCGAAGGGCTCTGCCAGGGTGGCATTGGGACAGCACATCAGGACAGCCAAGGGCCAGAGATGAGGCCAGGTGCCATCCCTTGGATTGGCACCCACAAGTGCTCGGGTCCGAGGCTTACATGAGCTCGTGGTTGTGGTGAGGCAGCTGCAGAGCAGAGTTTGGGGCTGTGAGCAGCCCCAGGGAGGCATCGCATTCCCAGGCATTCCCAGGTCCCAATATCCCTGATTTTAGTTCAGCTCCCACCTAATCATCCACCCTCCCAGCAGCTCTGCAGTACCCCAGCCACACACCAGGTACCCCCGAAATGACAATTCCCTGGCATATCCAGCCAAAAAATGCTCCCAGTCGCCTCTTCAAACCCCAAGCAAGGGCAGGACAGGGGTGGACACCTCTGGTGCCCTCCAGTAGGACACTTTTAGCATTTTCCTAGCAGAGGGATGAATCCTGCCACAAAGAGACTGCAACGCAAGCAGATGACTCATGGAGCAGAGAAAGGAAGCGTTGCAATTGCTGTGCACGAATCAAGACATTTATAGGACCTGGGAGGGCACCTAACGTCACACGAGGAGCCGAGGGCAGGGCTGACAACTGAAAATCCATCTCCTAAGCCTGCCTTAACCACGGGAAACAGCACCCCAGAACTCCTCCACTGGCCACCTGTGGGGCTGCTCTGGCCTCCCTTCCCCATCCCAAGGTAAAGTCTGTTTGACTTCAGCCTGTCCAGATGCGAGGTGCTTAACCCAGCAGGGAGACAACAGCTCCACAAAAGCACACTTGTCCCCTAGGAGACCCCGGCTCCAGTGAACCAGAGGCAGCAGCTCTACCAGGCAAGCTATAAAGGGAAACCCTCCTCTGGCACAGCAATCAGGAGCTTGTCTCATCTCAGATGGAAATTGCACTCAGGGAAAAAAAAAAAAAGAGAATAATCCATGCATATGACAATTTTTTTTCACCACTTTAAGCTGATTCCATCTCTGAGATGGGAGAGAGGTGGCAGAGATTTGCTGACATGTCACTTTAGTAATAAACTCCTCTTTCAGAAACGTGCCATCGCCAGCAAAGCAATCGGCTCGTGAGCTACGAACCACAGCGAACGCCGCACGTGGGGCTCCTGCAGCCTCTCCCACTGGGCATCCCCGGGAATGTGGGGACAAAACCCTGACCAGAAATGAGGACCCAGCAACAACAGGAAGAGGAGAGAGGGAGAGAAGCAGGGGTGAAGTGGCACCATGAGGGATGCAGGAGAACACGCTCTGCTCCTTCTTCACCTTAATACAGGAGGGGTCACCAAAGCCCTGAATTTATTCCCTAAGCCTCGGGATGAAAAGGAGAGAGGTTGGGAGGAGAAGGGCAAAGGTGCTGGATACTGGAGAGTCAGGGAATAAACTGGGGTTGTTAAGACATGAGTGGGCAGCTTAACTCCATCCTCACCCCATCTGCACAGGACTGCCGGGAGCTGCTCCCAGCTCACCCCAGGTGCTCAGGATTCCTTTAGTGCTCAGGAACCGAGAAAAGCAAAGGCATTACACCTTGGCCTCTGCAGCCTGCAAGCCCCAGCTACATCCCCCCAGTCTGGGCTTGGGAAGTGGGCAGGCAAGCAACCAGGAGTCTCTGAAACAAATAACTGCAGCAGGGTGAAAACTGCCAGGTACGGGGCTTGGAGACCATCGGAATGGGATGACTTTTCCACAGGGCTGAGCCCTGGAGAGGCAGATGAGCACTGATCTGGAAATAAGGAATGTGGTGGTTGTGCAGGGAAGGGGGAGTTGGCTGGGCAGGGCAGGAGATGGGAACACCTAACTTGGGGTGTTCTCAGCCTGTGGGACAGGGTGGACGAGCAACACTCCCTCAGTGGGGTTCTTGCAGCTCAGAGTGGGAGTGGGAGCCTGGAGCAAAACGGACACAGAGCTGGGCAGCCACCCAAGGAGGCTGAGCAATCAGGGCTGGCCCCTTTCATCATCATCCTCTGCCCTGTCTGGCTTTTGTTACTCACACCAGGAGCCCATCACTGTGCTGGGCACTGCTCCCTGAGCCCCCCGTGAGCCCCCCATGACCCAGCCGAGGCTACAGGCACGGCTTTCCCAGGCACAGACAGCCTGGAATGGGTTCCCCTGCTCTCCTCCCCCCCGCAGGATTTCTGCATTCATTGACTGCAAACCACAAAGGCGGCTGCCCAAAACCTCAGCGAGAATCACCCTCGCTCAAAGCCTGGCAGGAGCAGCACCGGGGGAGGCACGGAGGCTCCCCCAGGAGCTGGGTGCTGGAACACACCACATTTACCCACTGCAGACCACTCCTGTTTTTCCATGACACAATAAAAACACAGCAAGGCAAATTCCTGTGAATAAAGGGGAAAAGATGGGGCAGCAAAGAGTCACAGAAAACAGACCCATCTCTGAGAAACAGTCTTTTCTGCTTAGCAAACAAGCACTTTCTGTTTGCACCCATCAAACAAACATGCTTGATTTTGTTTTGTTTCGCAGCCAAGTCATCATTTCTCCAGAATTATTTCAAGAGCACAACAGGGGCCAAATAAATTTGCAAAACAGGCTTAGGTAAAGCACGGCAGAGCTCAGTGGCAAAGCTCACGGCCCTTTTCAAAGCCTGAGTGGAAACCACGGGAAACATCAGGGTTAAAAAAAGCTTTGCCTCCTGTTTAACTCAGATTTGACTTTTAGTGTTGGAATCAGAGGGGAACAAATGAAGGCATTGCATCACCCTGCCAAGGAAACCAGAGGAGATGGAGAGAGGAGCACAGGAGGGTTCAGGGGGACACCATGCAGGCGCCTGTGCTGCTGATGGGAACGTCAGAACCTCGCCGTGGAAAGCGCTGACTGATGCCAATTAAAGCGAAATCATAATCAGGCCATTTGTTTTGGTGCCAAGAGAGCTGCTCCAAAGGTCTCAGCAATGCCTGGACTCGGTTCAAGCACTGCATGGAAGTTCAGGACGGGTCCTCTCCAGCGTGAGCCACTCGCTACTGGTGAGGGCAGAGCTGCCTGGACGTGGTGGGAGGGGATGAAGATCTGCCTCATCCTCACGATCTGGGCTTGGGGACAGGAGGAAGGACAGAAAGCTCCGACCTTCACCTGCACACAATTCCTCGGTGTAACCCCAAAGGCAGGACCAACAGATCCTTCAGTAAAACCATGAAGCTGTTGGACACAGCACCCTCAAACCCTTTCCTTATTTCCACATCCAGGAGTAAATCCTACCCCTCCCATCCCAGGCAGCAGCTCTAACCCAGCATCTAAAGCTTGATTTAAAGTTAATCTGGGGATCTAAAGTGCTGGTACCCAGGACATGTCTGTACCCTCCAGCAGAAACATCACAAGATAGAAAGAAACATCCGAATATCTCCCACCTCTCTGGCCCTAAACTGATTCCCTACAGTGGATTGTACGGAGCAAAGCCTTTACGACAAGTCTCCTTGCAGCTTTCAATCCAGCTTTTTTTCCGGCACTGAATTCCCTCTGCTTGGAGGGACAGAGCTGAAAAGAGCCTCTTGGCAGGGCACCACCGCTCGGGCTCCTCAGCACCCGCCACCCTGATAAAATAACCTATTTCCACCAGCCAAAGCCTCTCCCTTGGGAAGAGGAAGGGACAGGACTTTCCAAGCACTCCAGAGAAACAGCAACTTCTGCTGCCGAGTTTTCAGCTTGCTCTTCCCTTTTGGCATCTGTGAAACACCAAGAAAGGACCTCTAGAAACATCTCTCCTTCCAAATCCTTGGCTGCGGCTCCTCGCCCTCCCACCTTGCATGGAAATCATGGAAATGAGTGGGACTGGATTAGACCTGATTTTTTTTTTTTTCCTTCCCTGACTGCCACCCATGCAGGGCTGAGCAGGAGGTGGCCGGGAGCATCGCTGGGGTCTGCCAGAGCCTTTGTAGCAGCATTGCTATTCTGCACAAGTTAACTCCTCCACAACAGATCGATGGGCACGCCGGGCTGGGAGGGGAGCAGGCAGGAAGATTCATGCTTCCTTGATTTCCTCTGCTTTTCACATGCTCTGCTCCTCCCGGCTCCGGCCATGGCGCAGCACAGCTGGGACTGACCCAGGGATGCAGCAATGTCCCTCTGCCTGCTGGGACGAGCGCTCCCACCTCAAACCAGCAGGAAAACACCTCCAACGCCCAGGAAAACCCACTCCTGCACCCCTCTGCCGCCAAAGCAGAGCACCGAGCCGGCGGTGGCAGCAAGACATTAATTTCCAAGAGCAATCCCTGCTCCAGGGGCAGGACAGCAGGAGTGGCAGCAGCACAGTGGGAACGGCATCCGCACAGGCTGCACATCCCAAAGCCCACGTGCCCCTCTGCTGGGGCACGCCTGTATTGACGAGGTACCAGCCGAGGGACGTGGATATTCCTGGCCACCAGACCAGCTCCCAGTTCTACCGGGATGATGACACATCGCTGTCCTCCCTCCCTCCCCAGAGCCACCTGCCAGGGGCAGGATTTGTCCCCCCTTCCCATGAAGCCTCCCCGACAGAAGGAAAGAAACCCTCCTGCTGACTCACCCAGGCTTCCCCTCGTTGTCCTCCAGCACCTGGCGACCACCCAGTGCCAGGGCAGAGCACCTCGATCCGTGGTGTGGATCGAGATCCCAGATCTGTGCCCGAAACCCTGTGCAGGCCCTCAGCAGAGCCTCTTCCCGTAAGTTTGCAGAGCACCCACCCAGCTGCTGCCGCCCGCAGTGCATTTCACTGCCCAGACCCCCAGTAACCCAAACCCCTCCCTCTTTGACAGCAGGATCTGTCGGATTTTTGGCACTTGGGAGAACACAGCGATTCAGGAAAGAAAAGGAGCTACTACTTTTTTTAAGCCAAGCTCAGGGAGGCAAATTCCTAAGCAAGACACTCTGTCCTCCACCCTCTGCCACCCGTTTTCCAGCCTCCTTGCCCAGCCGTGCCATGACGCAAGACAAATCCAGAGGAACGGCCACAACACAGCCCACACCCTCCCAGGAGTGCTCAAGGGCTGTAGGGGGACACAAGATTTGGCTGCAAACAACTGAGTTGCAGGAAAATTCCTGCTGAAATTCCTCCTGGGGCTTTTTTTCCCTGCCCAGGCTTGGCCCCTCTCCACTGGCTGGCGTAAAGCAGGAGTGCGGTGTCACCGCACCCACCCAGCTGGCCCCGCAGATGTTGGTGTCACCTATGCAATGCTCCGGAGGAGGAAAGTCGCCCCCGAGCATGCTGGAGTTGCAAGCACTGCTTCCCAGCGCTGCAATTAAAACCCGGCTTTTGATTTTTAATGTCCCTATCAAACATCCTCTGGGATGACTGCGCCCATCTGCTGTGAGGACAGGGACGGGTGTCTGGGCATAAGATGTTCCAGAAGTTATGCTGAGCAAAATTAGGGATTCCTTGGCAGCCCCTGAACCCCTCGGATCGCTGCTGCAGGAGACAGGACCCTGGTGCAACGCCCAGCCCCCATCTGCCCCCTCCCCAGGGAGTGAACGCTGCCAGGGAGCAGCAACCCCCTGCCTCTGGAGCAAGAGGATTTTTAGGGAGCCGAGCATCCACCTGCCCGGAGCCAGCCCCGTCCTGCACTTCCAGCAGGTCTGGACATGAGAAAAAGGCACAAAGCCACACCAGGGGGTCAACAACTCCCCCTTTCCCCAGGCTGGGGCGGTCTGACACGGATGAAGACACCCCGGGCACTGCACTCCAGGAGCAGAGCAGGATTTGCCTGCACCGAACGCAGCCAAAGCGCCCGAGCCGCGGTACCGACAGCAGGAACTGAGCCCCTGCCTCGCACTGCTGTGGGGCAGGGCACCAAAACGGAATCGCATTCCTTTATTTTTCATCCCCCAGTAACTTTCCCGGAGACAACTGGGGAGGCTGAGCCCAAGCCCAGTCCCCTGGCACTCCAATCTCTCAGCTCGCTGCCCGGTGCCATCCTGTACCACCAACCGACCGACACGGCGCATCCCCCGCGGGGAAACTGAGTCACGTCCCCAAAGTCACCGTGCAAGCAGGACCCCCGCAGCCCCCCGAGGCCCCAGCCCAGCTGCTCCTACCTGAGCGTGGCGCTCTCCCCTTGCCGCACTGTCACGTTGTCCATGGCTTTGGGGAAGGTGGCATCTCCGCTGCGCACGGGCACTCCTGCGGGCACAAGGAAGAGCAGCCTGAGACAGAGGACGACCAGGCACCTCCAGGGCAGGGCCAAGCACCCACCGACCCCCATCCTGGGCAGCGGGGACTTTTCCAACAGGCAAAAAACACACCCGACAAGGCGAAAAGGGGGAAGGGGTGGGTGGAGAGGAGGGATGGGGGGGAGCAAAACCACCGGGGCGAGCGCTGCGGAGCTCCACGGAGATCAGGAGAGCCCCCGGCAAGGCTGGCTGCGAGCGCTGAGCCTGCCGAGCGGCATCGGAGGGAGTCCCGCTGTCCTCGGGCGAGGGAGGAGGACGGGAGGGCCGGGGGGAGGAGGAGGAAGAGGAGGAGAGAAGGTGCGGAGCACGAGATGAAGGTCACAGATGTGTGGCTGCTGGAGACGCTACTTTCAGCTGCAGCTGGGCAGGCGCTGCGGAGATCTGGCATCNCGCAGCCAGCACCGCACTACTCTCCCCCTTGCCCTCCTCTACCTCTGCACCTTCCCCGTCCCAGGCGGCAAAGTCACTGTGCAGGAGGGGAAACTGAGGCACGGGTAATATCCCCCCCTCTCCCCCCTCAGCCAGGTGATGATGAGGAGAGGCAGGAGCGTGTCCTCCTGGTCCCCTGCACCTCACAGACACAGCGTGAGCTCTTAAGTGGCAAATTCCTCCCCAGCCGCAAGCACGGTCCCCGCGTACTTTTTATCAGCTCATAATTTAACAAATATCACATTTGCTTATGCCGAGTAATTCCTCCTTCCCTCCGCTAGTGGCTAAACACATTAATATTCCCAGGCACAGTTCCATGCTGGTGAAAAGGTGCCGGGGAGCATCCTCAGAGCAGAGAGTCCTGGAGGCAGCAGTCAAATCACAGCTTTCGGGGTGCTGCACCCCTGAAACCCCTCCGCTGCAGCAGCCCAGCCTTAGGGAAAACCAGGTCTCCCCCCTTGCTGTGCCCAATGACTTCCCTGCTTTGCCTTACCCAAAAATCCTCCCTCCCTCCATCCCCCCCACCGTGCGTTCGGCAGCTTTTACACGGCACTAACGTGGGGTGGGTTTTTTTTTCCGTTGTTTTTGAGTTCGCTGCTGGCAACCTGAGCTGGATTCAAACTGGTGACCTAGATGTGAAAGGATCCATAGCCCGTTACTAATCCCTGGAGTCTCCGAATCCCCTGTAAACTACTGCTTAATTCACTAACTGTGCTATTTAATCTCTAAAACATTATGAGCTGTGCCGGGCAGAGGAAACACTCCATCAAATAAAGCTTTATTACTATTGTGCATGCTGACTGGTCGTACGAGAAGGGGATTGCTCTGCAAGTCTCTCTACTTTTTCCTTGTCTGAAGGTTCTCTGCTCCTTGAATTTAGCGCTGGTGGGACGTGCTGCCTCGAGTCCTGCGTTTTCCCAGAGGAAACGGCAGCTTTCCCCAGCTCTTGGCAGAAGGACTTTAATCCCTGCAGTGAATTTGGCTGTCTGAACCGGCAGGGGAGGGGGGGAACGCTGCATTCAGCGGATCCTTTGGGGCCACAAATTACATGGGAGGGGGTCTCTGAAACCTCACTACATAAGGAGAGACCATCAGAGGCAGGGGAAAAGACTCTGTCCTGGGCTGTGTCGTTGCACCGGGGTGTACAAGACAGCCAAGAATAAAATACACCAATCCTGCTGGTTGCTGCAGCATCCAGGCAGCCCCGGCAGGATGGGGACCCCGCTGGGATACCTGCAGGACCATCACACAAGAGCTTGCTCTTTGTGGGGCCGCTCCTTTGAATGGGCAGAGACCAACTCCTGTGTCAGCAAAACCAGAGGGATTCCAATAACCACAGCCAGTTAACCTTTTAACACGGAATTCAGCCCCGGATCGCCAGGAGCATCTTAAATTACGAGAAAAAAAAACCAAAAAACATGTCCCTGCACTGAAAGCGTGTGAGGCCGGGGCAAAACGTGACCCGCAGAGCTGTTCCAGCCTTTGCCAGGGCTGAATTTGGCCCACTGTTAGGAGATCATCAGCAGCATTGTTTGAAAATCCCAAGGAATTTACATCCAATATGCTCCTGCATACTAAAGCCCGGCAGAATCCCTGGTCTCCCTGCCTCCCTTGCATGCATACAATGTACATATAAATCAGCCTGTCACAGCTCGTCTCTTTTCTGACAGCTGTAATTGCTTCGGACTATAAAAATATCTATAGACAATAAACACGACGCGGGAAAACAGCAAAGAGAAAACCAAATCAAGGTTCCTTTAAATAATTCAGTTGCTCCAGCAGCAGAGGAGCCAGCAACTGAGTCCAGCTGTGAAGGTTCAGCAGCGAGAGAAAGAGAGCTTTGTAGCCTCCTCTGGGGATGAGAGAGTCTTTTTTCCTTCATTGGGTTTTGACCACAGCAGCAGCAGAGTTTGCTGCACGCGGGCTGAGCCCATCTGAGCACCGAACAGCCTCTCGCTTTCAGCTTCTTCCCTTTCTTCCTACTTAGGTAGAAGTCTTTTTTGTTTGTTTTTTTGGGTTTTTTTTCTCCTCACTGCGAGCAACAGGCAGGAGACAAACAGAGCGAGCCAAGCCCGGCACACTCGAGGTGTATCTTTATCTCCGTCTCCATCTCACTCCTCTCCTTCCCAGCAAGGCTAAAGGCCCCCCTCTCCTGGCAGAGACCACAAACAGGGCAGCAGAAGCAGCGAGGGCTGCACCGGGTGGGAAGTGATGCAGAATCAAGGATGGAGCCAGGGAAAGGATTTTCCCCACAGGAGGTGCAGCTGGAGGGGAGGATGCTGAAAGCCTGGACGGAGAAGGGGTTAGAAGGAGAGAAACCCTGCGGCTTTGCTCCCCAAAGGAGCATCTCTACCGATAGCTGGGGAGGAGCAGGCTTGGAGGCAGAGCAGGGAGCAAGTCAGTCCCAAAAATATCCCACAGGGAAGAATGATGGCATTGGGATCGCTGCAAGGGACCCCGACTCCTTCTGCAGGACCCTCCCAGCAAACACTGCCCCAAACTCAGCTTTTCCCGCAAAACCAAGCCTTAAGCAGCTAATCTGCAGATCTCAGAGGTCCCAAGGGCCGACAATCAGATGCAAATTTGCAGTTCAAGTTCCTCTATCAAGGAAAAAAAACAACATTGCCGCATTTTTTCCTCCTTCCTCCGAAGTATCCAGCACGACTCTATCTTATTGTAGCTGCTTGCAGGTCCAAGTTAAAGACCCTCCCATCCTACAGACCTACATCCAAACCATCCTACACCTCCCCACACCAACGGATTTCATTCCCGGAGAACAAAAAACTACTTTCAATAAGTAGGTCATAGCAAGGCAATTCGTACAGCCAGAATTTTCCTTTTAATTCCTTTTCAGGGAGTTGATAGATGGCAATCTATAGCCCCAAAGTGGAAATTTATTTTTAATCTGAAATGGCCAAATATGATCAGAAACATAATTTATGCTCGAGACGTTCTCGTCCCTTCTGAATGAAAACACGATTTTATAACGCCGGCCGTGCTATCGCATACCACGTTATTCTCCAATAAGCTGGGAGTTGCACAAAAAGTGCCTAATTTCCGTGGCATTGGTCAGGTGAATGACACACAAGAACGGGGGAAGCTTTTCCTGAATAACTGCTGAGCCCTCCTCGCCTTCAACCATTCACCGAAGCCACAAAGGACGCGGGCTCCAGCTCCGCTCACTGCCTCATTTATCCTCTCGTTAACGGTGGCCCCAATTAAGGAACAATGATTGGGAGCTTTACTTGGCCGGAGCCGTTTTGAGCCCTTCTCGCCCCAAAGGCATTCCCGCTCCGAGCTGGAGAAATTGCCTGCTCAGGGCTGTTTCTAGGGCAGATTTTGGAATGCAAGCAGCATCCTCATGGGCGTTCAGCCCTCGGTCCCTTGTGCTGGAGGCAGGCAGGGACTCCCAGCACCCTCTTCACAGTGTTTAAAAACAACACAAGAGACCCCCATTAATCCCTGCTAGAGATGCTGTTAATATTTAACTGCAGTTTAGATAAACTTACAGTAACCATCCCATTAAATTTAAATAAAATGTGCTTTTGGGAGCCTTCCCCTAAAGCCACGTTGCCCTGCTCTGCCTGCACTTTGCACTGAGAGCTTCGCAGTAAAAAAAGGAACATTTTGTTTGCCCTTTAAAAAACTGCTGGGCTCGGGTTTGTCGCTTGCTCTCGTCGTGCTCAGGGACTTCGGAATTTTCAAGCACGAATTAACTCCTTCCAGGGCACCCCTGGCTGAGCTGCAAAGCCTCAGCCAAAGGGCTGGAGGAGCAGGTGCCCTAGAAAAGGCTGCAAATCTGTCCCAAACCGGTGCTGCAAACCCAGCACAGGACTGATCTCCCTGCACCGTCTCACCAGGTAACCCGGAATGCACCCCCAGAGGACGAGGAAAGCCAAAATGCCCCACACAGCACTGCCAGCCCTAACACACGGCAGCATCCTCGAGGATGCTCAACATCTCACCCCTGGCAGTGTCCAAGGCCAGGTTGGACAGGGCTTGGAGCAACCTGGGATAGTGGAAGGTGTCCCTGCCCATGGCAGGGGGTGGAATCAGATGAGTTTTAAGGTCCCTTCCAAGCCAAACCATCCTGGGACCCTTTGTACATGGCAGAGGGGCCAGGAAGTGCCGCAGCTGGGACAGAGACTTGGGAGGCTGCACTGCAGCCCTCAAGGCCTCACTTCTCCCTTTGGGTCACTCCTTTCTGCCCCAGCCCTCAGTGTCTGGGCCTTCGACAGCAGCCCAACCAGGCACACGCATTTATGAAGTGACACCGCTGCAGGTCCAGACTCAACGTTAAACACCTACACAGAGAGCAAAAAAACTGATCAAAGAGCTACCGAGGCACGCTGGCACAGTGAGAATTACGAACTGGGATTGATCCTTGGTACAAATCAATATTGATTTTACATAAATCCGCTTCTCACGGCTTCCTTGTGAGGTTAAGGTGCTGTATGAACACCCCAAAAGCTTCTTTGATACACACCCTGCATCCCCAGCAGCATGGCTCAGGTGCCAGGGACAGTGATGACGTGGGACAAAGCCATGCCATTATCCATCTAATGGCATTTGATAAGTGTGTGACATTAACCCAGAGCTCTACAACTCAATCCCCGCAGTCACTGAGAAGGGAAAAAGCTGAATAGGCTGAAAAGCAAAGCCAGACACTCCTCAGGTCTCACCATGGATATCTGAGAGCTCCAGCACAGCTCCCTTAAATGTGAAAACACAAGGCTCTACCCACCCTGAGGCTCTGCCCACAGTCTGGGGGCTCTGTGCTGGATTAACCATTTGGAAAAAAACAGCTCCAAGAGTTGCCGTGCCTTCTCCTGGGATGGTCCCAAGGAAAACACACTGAGCCTAGCCTTTCCCAGCCCATCTGGATATCACACACATCCTGAACTGCACGGAGCAGCAAAAAGCCCGTCTGGTTCACCCCCCCTTCCACCTCAGGTTCCCCCCCAAACCCTTTCCTAACAGAAAACTGCTCAGTCCCTACACAGCCAGGGGAAGCAGACACCGGGGAGGAGCACGTACCTCAGTTTAGGAGACCATCTGCAACAAAAAGCAAATACTAAGAGCAGAGCCCCTAAAATGCCTCTTCTAAAAGCACTGAGTGTGCTCAGCTGTGCCGGGTGAAAGCCCAGCCCACTGCCAGGTGTTCTGCATCCTTGGAATCGGCCTCTCCTGGAGCCACTGATTCCCCTGTTGCCTGTGCCTGCCTCCAGACTGGGACCGGTCACCTCCAAACCAAGCTTTCCTTTCTGACTCCCCACCAGCCCCTGCCAAAAATGGGCTTTTTCCCATTTTCACCTCAAACCAGCACCTTTGCAGCACCCATCTTTTGCCAGCCTGCTTCCCTGACGCTGCTAAATTGCTCGAGTAAATTCCTTGGGAAAAAAGTCCGGACTCGCTGCTGTATCAATTTGAGTTTTGCCACTGGCCCTCTGACCCTGACGGCTCTCTGCATCCAAGAATAATATTAATAATAGCCATGCCATTAAGCAAGATGCTTGGTTTGAATCTGAAGATTTTGAGAAATGATCTCATAAATTTTATTCCCGGGGTACCATCTTTGAGCGTTAACAGGCACAGTCGCCTCTGAATTCTGGGAAATGAGCATAATTACATGGAGATCGACAAGGCACAAATGCCAAGAATTCTGTTAACCTTTAATACTGCAAAAAAACTCTCCCCTTGTAATTATCTCTTTCCTTTGTCTTAAATGTTACTGATGAATATTTAGTGGGATAAGCAAATAAAAGGAGGCTGAGGGGTGCAAGGAGGTGCAGTTCTCTGCGGGATAAGCCTGAAAACCTCACAGAGTCATTGTGGGTCAGGGTAGGACGGGACCCCAGGTCGCCAAAACTGCTCTGTGGGACAATGCCACCCCCGTGGTGACACACAGCCGTGACAGAGCCAGCAGAGACCAATTTGAGTTACACAAAAATCCAGATTAATTCCAAGCGCTGCTGCAAATGCACCTTCACCCAGGTCCGTGAAGAGCGATCCCGTGGCCCCCAGTGGGATGGGTTCAGGTGCCCTTTCTCCAAACAGAACTTCATCTTGGAATAAAACTTCCTGGGTAAAAAACACATCACCTTTCAAACACATCCTCCCTAGGGCTGCAAATGGCACTGCCCTCTTGCTGCACATGGAGCCTGATGGAAAGAAGATTTTCTCCCGGTGTGAACTGCATTAATATCTGTCAGAACTCTGGCATTTCTGCCTATAATGATGAAAAATATGTGCCGGGAATGCGGGGTGCTCCCAGCATCGCCTCCCTCCCCATGAAGTGAAATTAGAAGCAGCTGCTCCTGCTCCCGTCCTCTTTAGAGCCCTACGACATTATCTCAGGAAGATTATTATCTGGGAGATGGCGTGGGGACAAGGGAGCCCCGCGACCCATCCGCATTCCAGCGGGGCCGTGCTGCAGACAGGGCTCGGCTCTCCCCTCCCCGGAGCTGCAGAGCGGTGGAAAGGTCACTCTCCTCTCTTAATGTCGTGTCAGAGCCACCGCTGAGGGAACAAGGGAAAGAAAAAGGCACATCTCCCCTGCCTGGATGGAGAAAATCCAGCTCTGTCCTGGGAGCAGTGTGCCGGCAGCAGGTGGTTGGGCTCTAACCACCTGCAACACCAAATGCCTTTGGAACGCTTGTCCAGGAGCTCTGGAAGAGGTGGAAGGAGCTTCCTGCTGGACCTGAAGATGCTGCTCTCAGCCACATCCCAACCAGCAGCTGGACCTGCTGATGTGAATGGGCACGGAGGCAGCGAATCCTGTGCTGTGGAGGAGAGGGATTGCACCACACCCCTGTGCTCGTCTCAAAGTGCTGCAGGTGTCAGGGGGACAGAGGATATCCCACCCATGAGGGTGCCAGCCCCAGATCCCAAATTAACCCATACTTTCCAGGCCACTGAGGTTGGGAGCTGTCCCACCCAGAAGCCTCACAGTGCCACCAGAGAGGCTGAGCGTCACAGGAGAGGCTGGAGCAGCCACAGAGCAAACTTTCCTCCCAGCCTCGAGGCCAGACCTTTACAGATTCCCTCCTCCCTCATTCCAGGAGGAACGGAGCCAAAGCAGTGTTTATTCACAGAAGACTGGGGAGAAAAATGAAGGGAAAGAGATGAGTTCATCAAGTCCAACACCTCCCCCTCCCGGGAGGGCTCTGGACTTGTGGAAGGGAGGAACACTGTCCCAGCCCAGGGCCAGGGCTGTGAACAGCAGCGAGGGCTCCAAACTTCCCCGAGAGAGGTGACACCACAACCACCTCAGACCTGAGGTCCCAGCAGCTCCAGCCAAGCCCCCAGCTACTCCTGACCTCAGAACGTGGCAGATGTTTGCTCTCCTCTCTTCCCTTTCCCTTTCCCTTTCCCTTTCCCTTTCCCTTTCCCTTTCCCTTTCCCTTTTCCTTTCCCTTTCCCTTTCCCTGCCTTCCACTGGAGCGAGGTTTCTGGTCTCCAAGCTGCTTTTATGCCCCTTTAAAAGGTTATAAAAGCTGTCTTTATATTCCAATAAAGGGATATAAAAACAACCTTTTTTGCAGTTCAGTAAACGTGGTTAACTTTTCCCCCCATTAATACTTCTTTGCCTCAATGCCGTGTGCACGTGTGGGCTGCTCCAGGACAGGGAGGAGCACGGGGCTTCGGGCATCACCTCTCGAGGCAGGAGACAGCAGAGCCCCCAAAGGGAGAGGGACCAAGAGGCTGTGCTGGGGGCACCAGGCAGGTCTGATGCCAGGCAAAGACGGGCATCCTAATCTAAGCTGCTGCCCAAAAAAGGAGAGAGATGAGGATACAACCTCACTGGATACTGTGCTGGTGCATTTGCTGCAAAGAAAATACCTCCTGGAAGCTGAAGAGAGCTCAGGGAAGGGCACGAGAAAAATTCAAGTGATGAACTCTACAAATCAAGGGGCAAAGCGCTGCCCAGCAAGGTTTTGCCTCTGCTGGTAAAGGCCCGTGGGTGTAAGGGATGATGAACTGCAGCCACCCTGGTCCCTGTCCCTGCACAAACCAGCAGCTGCTGCCCCCAGGGCCGTGCCACCTCTGTCCTGGGTGACGAGGGACAGGTCACTTCACCCCACGCTGCCAACCCCTGCTCTTGGCAACACCATTTAGACCTCCCAGGCCGTGGGTCAGGAATTGTCCTGTCCGGAGCATCAGTGCCACACGAAGCCTGGCAGGTCCCCGCTCCCCACGCAGCCTCCAGACACGGCTCTAATTATTATTTACCCTTTGTGCAGCCATCCCGTGGCTTGCAATCCGTCTTTCTCAAAAGCGTCCTTTTCCTTGGAAGAGGATCTAAACCTGTCCTGCTGCTCGTCCAACAGCCTCTCCAGGCATTAAAACAAGGAGGTTTATTATTTTTGGTGACAGCCTGTTCTGCAAGGTGAACACAACTCGTATGAATCAAACAGACCTCGATTTCATACATCATCCCCCAGCAGCACCAACGTGAAGGGCAGGAGGGGTTTGGCTGCCGAATGCAGAGCAGAGCAGGGAGTTCATCGGTGCTGATCTATCGCTGATGGGGAGCCTGTGGGGTGCTGGGACTGTGGCTGCTGGAGGGAGAAGACTGGGGGAGATGTGAGTCCATAAATAAGGCAAGCTGCAGAGAGCAGCTAGCAGGAGCTGGAATTGAAGCCCAGCACCAAGGCAGTGAGAATCTTTCCAGCTGTGTTCCCACTCCCCGACCTCGTTTCTCCCCTTCCTGCCCCTGCACAGGTACTGTGGGATGGGGACCAAACTCTGGCTGGGGCAGGAGCGGGCAGATGATCTTATCCCAGAATCCCAGAATGGTTTGGGTTGGAAGGGACCTCCCACCATGAGCACTTTCCACTATCCCAGGTTGCTCCAAGCCCCATCCAACCTGGCCTTGAAAACTTCCAGGCACGGGGCAGCCACGGCTTCTCTGGGAAACCTGTGCAAAGGCCTCACCACACCCTCAGTAAAGAATTTCTCCCTAATATCCAATCTAAACCTGCCCTTGGCCGAGGGGCTCCTTGTTCCCACCACGCACCCTGTCCCAGCTCGCTCCATCCCACCCAGGCTGAGCCCTCCGTGCCCCCTCCAGCTAATTAACCCAGCTAATTGCCTTTGCCATGTTCTTTTTTTAAGGCTGCAGGAGAATGATGAGGGTGAAGGGAGAAGGTGAGCATCCAGGGCTCCCTGGGGAATTCAGAAGCATTTACAGTCCCTGGCACGAGAAAATCCATACTCATCTTGGCTCTGGGAGGCAGGGCTGCCCTCCCACACTCCTATTAGCAATTCCCAATCATCTTTTATTAGGCCTGCATTGATTTGCTGCTCATTTTGGTGGGAACGAAGAACTAAGAGCCTCAGCCGAGGAATCCAGGCATGGAGCCCACGGAGTCGGAGGAGATCTTGGGGGATGCTGACCCGGGTTCAGCTGTGCCACTACAGAGCAGAAGCAGAGGTGTCCTTTCAATACAGCTTTTCACATCCCACAAAGCTGGGAAGCACATGAGGAAGAGGGATCAAGGGTAGGAGGGGCTGGAGGCTCCTCCTGGTCTGTATTTAGGGTGCTCCTTTCGTACTGGGGAGGGGAATTTTGTCTAGTGGGGATTCCTGGGAGAAGTCACCTGGATGCCACACTCCAAACCCCAACCCTGCAGAGCAGCTCGGGTCGGTTATCACCCCCTGGGAGAATCAGTCTCCTAACACTGCTCCGGTTTCCAAGCCAACATTTCCATGTAGCTTGTGAAACACAAATTCTGTTAGGAATCATCTGAATATTTTGTTCTAATAATGCCATAACAGCAGCGTACCCATTAGCACATACACGGAAAGGAGTATTTGAATATCAAAACAAAGCGAATTTACAGGCGTTTTCCCCCTCCTGGCAAAGGCACCAGTGCTAGTTATCACTTTCCAACTGTTTGCACCACAGCTCTTCCATGCGTGTCCCTGCTGTCATCAAACTGCTGCTCCCTGCACCCCGTGTCCTGAGATAACCCGAGGTGTGCAGCCACGGCCACAGAAGGGCCCCACAGCCCCCGGGGAGAAGGGCTGGGAATGACAGGCTGGCAGCTCTGCAGAGGGGATGGTGGGAGATGCAAATCTCCAGATTTATGAGCCACAGATAAATCCCTCTGCACCCGGCAGCTCCACTTCATCCCATCACAGCACCCACCTCTCATCCCATCGCAGCACCCATCTCATCCCATCACAGCACCCACCTCTCATCCCATCACAGCACCCATCTCATCCCATCACAGCACCCACCTCATCCCATCCCAGCACCCATTTCATCCCATCCCAGCACCCATCTCATCCTATTATTTTCTCACCTCATCCCATCACAGCACCCACCTCATCCCATCAGAGCACCCACCTCATTCCATCGCAGCACCCACCTCTCATCCCATC
>VZRS01001078.1:0-46348 GCA_013398055.1 Ifrita kowaldi
ATGGAGTCACCCCAAGACAACATTTTAGAGTAATGGAATTTACTGTAGCCACATGTAAAGCAGACCTGAGGAACAAGAGGATAAGATTTCAGCATTCTCTCATGCTGTTTCATTGCGTGATATTAACTGTAGGTAACATAAAAATGTACTGTTTTCATGAGCCTAGCAGGTTGTATAGTTGTTCTGGTTAGATATGTACCAAAATGTGTATTTTAGTATATCATAGAAGCGATAGCAAATGGCATTTTAAATAGAGATATTTAGGAATCCCAAATGCATTTCAAATCATATTTTCAACATCAAAAATAGGTGGAAGTCCAATGAAGCCTATAGGATTTGCAAGTCTTAGAAAATAATGCTGAGTATTGTGGAACTTGTAATGGTCTCTTAAATAAAATTCTATCAAACACTCCTAGTCATCTTAGTTTTGAGATTTATTTAGTAATATTCCTCTGAAGTTATCTGCATTTTGTGGTGACCTTTTATCTTTCTTCTAGGGTATTTCTGCATCTACTCACAAAGACCCTTATTTTCACATTCCCCATGGAGCTGGATCACTGCTGCATGCACTGCCTCTTCATACTGCTAAGTAATTGCAGTTTTAAAAATGTTTACTTTTTTGTGGGTGGTAGTGAAATATATAATTGAAGGTTTCTTTTTAGCAGATGTTCCCTTGCTTTATAGCAAGGATAATAAAAAATTGAGGCTCTCCAATGTCATCTAAATATCCTGGAATTCAATTTAAAGCTTTTTTTGGTGGAACTATTATACTTAGTAACTTCAATCAACAAATAATAATTAAAGAATTCTACCAATTGCTAAATTTCTAATACAGCAACACCTGCTTTAATGGATTAGGCTATCAGGATGATCCATTTGCAAATGCATCTGAGCAGGAGCTGGTGCCTGCTAGTGAAAAGTTCTGGGTTTTCTGTTTCTAGAAACAGGGATAAGACTTAGAAGATCTGGATTTTGGTCACTTTGATGGACTTTGTACAGTCTCTATTGGAGGTGTCATGTCTATGTCTGTTACTGGAAAATAATTAAACTCTTACTATCACTATTACTGTCCATTTGAGGTAAGAACTACATGCCAGAACATACAACAAAAGGAAAACTGAGCCACAAAAAAGTTTTAGTGAGATCATCATGATACCAGATCAAATGAATCAATAGACCCAGGAGGATCTTGGTGCAGCTTTAGTGAATTTATATTTGACATGATATTGTGGAAAAAGCTGATGAACTGTTCTAGGACAGGGTAATAGATGAACATAATGTTATCCCCTGTACACAGTGCTGCCGAGGCCACACCTCTAGTCCTGTGTCCGGCTCTGGGCCCCTCAGTTCAGGAAGCACATTTTGCTGCTTGAGTGAGTCCAGAGAAGAGCAATGGAGCTGATGAAGGGTTTGGAGCACAAGTCCTGTGAGGAGCAGCTGAAGGACCTGGGGTTGTTTAGCCTGGAGAAAAGGAGGCTCAGGGGAGATTGTGTTGTTCTCTACAACTGCCTGAAAGGAGGCTGTAGCCAGGTGGGGTTCAGTGTCTTCTTCCAGGCAACCAGCGACAAGACAAGAGGACTCAGTCCTAAGCTGTGTCAGGGAGGTTTACGTTGGAAATCAGGAGGAAATTCTTCACACAAAGGGTGATTAGATGTTGTAGTGGTCTGCCCAGGGAGGTGACAGCATCACCAGACATAGTGCCATGGTCTAGTTGATATGGTGGTGCTCAGTCATAGGTCGGACTCAATGATCTCAGAGGTCTTTTCCAACCTAGTTGATTCTGTGTTTCTGTGATACGGGATGCATCAGTCTCAGCTTCAGTCTGTCACCTGTGTTGAAGTATACATAGCCTGAGGCTGCTCAGAGCCACAATTCATACTAGCTTGAACAGGTTTGCTACTGGGGAAAATGAAAACCAGAAGAGAAAGGAAGCAGGAGTGCATGTACTGAGGAAACTCAGGCTGTTCTTTGAAAAAGAGGATACACATGAAATGTTCAGACTAATCTGTGTCTGTATTGGAAAGATTTTTTAATTATACCTGAGCTTGTCATATTTTGTCCACCAGAAGAATAACTACTCTAGCATAGCTATAGAAAATCCTTTGTGATAAAATTAGAAGCCAGTTATAAAGCAGAACCATAAAAGCAAGAAGATGAATATTGAGCATTCAGTGTCGTTGACATCAGGTATATTATAGTTCCAGTTGTTTCTTAGGCATTACTTGATGCACTTCTTGGTTAAGAGAGTCAAGAACCAAACCAGTACCATTCTTGAAAGCACTGTCATTCAAAAAGAGAACTCCAGCCTGGGTCGCTTTTCCTCCAGTTCTACCGAAGATAATTGCATGTCCAGGAGCATCAACACTTCCAGAAATATTTTGCAGGAATGTTCCCTTCCCCTTTGTCCCCTAAATTATTTGACCCCTATTTTCTTAAGATCTTGGTTACTAGAAAAATACAAACAAAATATTGTTTAAACTTTTTAGGAAGGGCTTGTCTTTTGACATCCAAAGATTCTTGGACATGTTCATTTTTTATGCTAGGTTTGTCTTCCTACTTGCAAGATCTATTGAATTACCATATCTTTTCCTTCCCAGACAGTGTGATTTGCATTTATTATTCTTAAAATAAAAAATCATTAAAAATAACCAGCATAAGTTCGTGATAGTCTTGTAATACCTGATCTCCCGCTGTCCTTTTAATGAAGATTGCAGAGGACCACTGATGACTGATGTACTATTTGGAGTGGTTCCTTTTAAATTCTTTTCCAAGGTAACTTCCCCAATCACCTCTCGTCTTCCTCAATCACCCTATCAAGCACGAAGAAATGCTGACAACCCCACAAGTAAAGAAGCCCCAGCCAGTTGGCTATTTAATCCTATGGTGACTGACAGGAGAAATGATTACTGAAAGAAAACAGAGATTCATTAGGGAACATGCAGGAAATTTTCTTTATGGATTCACCTCACAAACCCATTGGAGCTGTTGCTACAATACATTCTCCTGCACCATTTAACAAGACTAAAATTTAGGCTAAAATGAGTCTGAAACTGCAGCAGGATACAGTAGCATAGAAGAATAACAGACGTGTCTTTGCAGCTCTCCTTGTTTACACGTGACTGAGAAATTGTAAATTTCTGAGAGATGCTCAAAGTGGTCTGCATTTCATGTAGCCACAGGGTGTGATTTTATTTTTTTTCTCTTTGAAAGTCCAGAAATGTCTCTCAAAGCATCATTGTATTATGGCTATAGACCTGAAATGTGAAAATGCCATCATTTTCACATTTGGCTAAAGTGCTGTTATTCACTTTTTACAGGGTATCTCTAATAGCTGAATTCAGTTGAACTACAAATAATGGGGTTATACACGTTCCCTTCTATTCACTTTGCCCAAAGACTACAAGTAGACAACAATTTCACTTAATATGAGAGAGTTGCCCTTTGACAGGCAATTGAGTGTGATAAGCTCAGTTACTGTTGCAGCTTTCAACTGTCTCATATTTTTCAGTATAATAGATTAACGAGAACCATATTTTTACATCCTGAACCACTCTTCATCTAAATACCACAGAGCAGCAGTTTCTCTTTTTAAGTACAGGTGATTTCAGATAAAATATTGCTGCAGAATTTTGCCATTTTTTCCTGAAAATTTTAATAGATTAAATTCCAGAGCAATCCAAAATAACAACAAGACAGTAAAGAAACAATAACACATACATTCTAATAAAAAATAAGTAGTATTAATGCTGAAACTGCTTTTCTAATGTTGCCTGCACCTAGTCTGCAGGCAATCAGCATTCCTTGTTCCCTGTCTCCCTCATCTCTATGAATCCTTTTATTCACATTTCCTGCAGCAGTTTACATTTTCTTTGTGTTCTCTCCACCTCACACAGGCAGAGAGATCTTTCAGAAATAAATATTTTTGAATATTTAACAAATGTTAAATCAATCAGATTGACATGGGACCCCATGAAGAGTCACTTAAAAAAGCCAGGGAAAAAAATTCATTTTGGGGGGCAGCTCTTCAATTGTGATTTTATATTTTCTTTCCAGAAGTAACATCATGCCTTTCTATCCCCCTCTTTACACATCATCCTTCTCCTTGTGAAGTTATTCTCCTTTTTTTTTTTCCCCATTTATCCTAGGTATGTCTCAATACTTTTTCCTAAAAGTTAGTATTCTTATTTCTATGTGAAAGCTATTAATTTTTATTTTTTAGAAGGATGTCTCTTGCTGGAAAGCACTGAAATGCGAATTTAATGATCTCAAAACCCATATGGTATATTAGAGAACATCATATTTATTATATTACAAATCTTTGAAACCAGAAGACTGCTTTTGTTTTACTCAGAAGATTATTTCCTGAGCTTATTATTGCTTCTTTCTCTTGATTTGATTATTCATCAAGTATTTCTAACCAGTTCAAACTTCGCCAGATTTTCTTCCCATGTTACCTGGTCTTCTTTTTGGTCTCCCTCTTCATCCCTTACCTCTAGTTCTCTATCTGTAATAGCATCCCTCCATTCTTCACAAGAACATTTTCTGTCTTCTAAATATTGTCCATTTTTGGGGTTGGTTAATTTCTTTCATTGTTTACATTAAGCTGCTAATTTTTTACTTCAAAGCTGCTTTGGCGTTCTAGACACCTGTTCTCTGAGAAGCTTGATTTTTGAAAATGTTGATTTCAGCTCAGGTAGTATTTGGAGGTATTGACAAACAATTCAAGAGAGACTCAAGAGTTGAACTGCTGAAGACTAAAGATCTGATGCTCAGCAGGGTATCTTATTGGATGTCTGCTAAAGTGAGCTTTGGAAGAAGCTCTTCTAGTGATTTGCCTCCAGCAGGACTTTGTGTCACGAATAAAAACTTTTTAAGCCTTCCAGTTCAGCCAGTCGTTAAGCTACCTCCCTGCACACTTATCTGGCCCACACTTCTCAGTTTGTCTAATTTGTCAAGGTCTAAGTTACTTACTTTGTCATGTAAAATGCTATCATTAAGGTTTTGGATTTCAAAGTTTGCACTGTTTTTATGGAACAAATGATATAAGATATATATAAAGAGAGGACGAGTTTCCTCTAGATTTGACCATGTTTCCTCACTTGATACATTTTTTTATATGATACATATATGTTTTGTCTTAAACTATGATTTATACAGAAGTGGCAACAAAAGTAGGTCTAGGCATGATGTAGCAGTCTGAGCAGTCAGGATGTGATGGAATTTTTTGTCCTTCAGAACACAGATGAAAACAGATGGAAAGTGCCTGTGTGACCAGTGACAGCGATTGGAAAGCCAATACATAGACTTGAAGCAATGTTTTTCACAACATGAGAAATAGACAGGACATTTAAATATTTAAAGATATGTATTAAATTAAAAAAAAATCAATCAGCTAAACTATGTCAATAGCTGTAGTGTCATATAAATTTCTTAATTTTCAGAAGGTTTGCGCTATCCAAGAACAAAATGTCTGTCATTTAGTAGGAACAATCTAATGATCTTGGTTCTAAGCTGAAATGCAAACACATTTCTCCAACTGATCTTTATTTTTAACATCTGGCCTCATTTATTACTAGGTTTTGAATAAATCAGCCACTGTGTGGCCCATGTGATTCTCTGACCCCTTGATTAACCGAGTATGAAGAAGTATCACTCTTAAAAAACCCCAAGCACTTATGAACTTAAAATTGTCTATTTTCTATTGGTTTACTCTCACAATTTATACCTAGTTGCAAGCAGAATAAGCTGTGTAACTTCTTCATAAACAAATTTCAGTAGAAGTTTAGATCTTCAGTTATAAATGCTGTCAAATATTTTGAAAGCAAATGGTGAACCTGTCAGTTAAGCAGGCCATGGAATCCTTTGTACTGCCAGAAATGTACTTGACTATATGAATAATAGATGTAACTAAAGTATTCAATATGCAGAAAAATTGTCACAAATTCAGATTATTACAGCTGCAAATTTCTGTAGACATTTGCATTGTAGAACTAAATAATGTCAATATCCAAATTTGGGTCTTCACTGGAAGCACAGGAAAATTTAAAAATGCTGTGGATGTCACAGTAAATGAAGGCACAAAGCATTCATGTGTTAAAAGTCCACTCTTCTCTGTATGGAATTCTCAGGAATTATTCTATTTTCTCATTTTGAATGTAGAGGCTTAGACTGTGCCAGGGATTAGAGTTTCTAAGGAATTAAAACTGATCAAATGTATAATGGAGGTCTCATGTGATCTAAATGAAAATAATATACTAGAAGAACTCAGTGATGTGTTTGATTAAATTGGTTGCATTAAGGACACACTTCACATTTGTTTAAACCCTAAGGTAACCCCATTTATTACTCTAGCTGGGAAAACTGTTGTTAGTGAGAGAATGCGTTCAGCAGAAACTGTAAAGCAAGCTGAATTTATAAGTTATTAAGTCAGCTAGCGAACCACCTGGCTGGCTGCAGTCAAAGGTGGCTGGGTAGGAAAGAGGAAGAGATTGCCTGAGAGTATGCCAAGAAATAAATGAAATTCGGTAATGAGTCAGTGAGAACACATTCATATACTGACTGTGGAAGAAAGAAGTAAAACACTGGCAATAAAATCACAATCTTCTAAATGCATACATTTTGGCCAATATGTATTCCCAGAAAAAAAATAACTTTCACATAATACATCCTTTAATAAATTCTCCTCCCTGTGGTTACCTTGAAACCAGCAGGATTGTTTCATAAGCACCTTCAAGAAGATGGAAAGAAACAGAAGCCAGACACAAAGCCAGGCTTGAACAGCTAAAAATGGAAGGCACATCAGTCTAAGAATACAATCCTCAAGATCCTTGCCCAGCTCATATCAGTTTTTTAAGAACTTAAGTTTGCAGTGACAAATTTTCAGAGGTTTTAACTGATACTTTGTTTAATCTCACAGTACCAGTCAGTGACTATACCACAGTTTGGGATCAGGGACAGGAACAGTGACACAATCATGTAACCATTTGCGTACAGAATTATTTCTTTGCTTTTTTTCTTCACTGCAGCTACATTCCCCAGACCACTGTCCTACTGGGGTGTAGGTCACATATCAGTAGTCTATTCAAGTTTGGTGTGTTCATGTCAGGATCACAAAAGAGGACTGGGGTGCTGCTACCTCTTTTTCCTGCACTAAAAAAGAAAAGCATGTCTTTTACAAACATTTGAAATTAGCTTTTCAGGTTAGTGCGATTACAGTAGTCCTAAGAAAGACAACCTTAGGACTTCATTGAAAAAAAAGCAAACCCAGACAAAAGAAAGATATGAGGGCACCATGTCCTGGGGTGCATCAGGCACAGCATCGGCAGCCGGGCAAGGGAGGGGATTGTCCCACTCTGCTCTGCCCTGGTTCAGCCTCACCTTGAGAGCTGGGGGAAGTTCTGGTCACTGGAATATAAGAAAGACATAAAGCTATTGGAGAGTGTCAAAAGGAGGCCACAAGGATGGTGAAGGCTCTGGAGGGGGAGCCTCAGCCTTATGAGGAGTGGCTGAGTTCACTTGTTTTTTTCAGAAGAGGAGATTGAGGGGAGACCTCACTGTGGTCTTCAACAGAGAGGAAAGCAGAGGGGCAGGTACCGATTTCTTCACTCTCAGGACCAGTCATAGGACTTGAGGAAATGGAATGAAGCTGAGTAACGGGAGGTTTAGGTTGGATATTAGGGAAAGGTTTTATACCTACAGGGCGGTTGAGCACAGGAACAGGCTCCCCAGGGAAGTGATCACAGCACCTGAGCAGGGCCAGGAGTTCAACTCAGTGATCCTGATGAGTCCCTTCCAGCTCAGCATATTCTATTATTCTGTGAAACAAAACCCCCAAGCCCACAAAACCAAAACCAACAACTAACAAAAACAAACAAACAACAAACACAACCCCAAAAAAATCCCAAACAAAAAGACCTCAACCCCCTACATCATCAAGTAATTTTGATTTTGGTCTCCACCTGGCTCACAGAACGTTTTTAAAAATTTGCACTCTGTTTGGTAAGTTAGTGCAGGCTAAACATTTTTCACAGGGGAAGCAGCATGGCAGTCAACCCATGATATGAAATAAAACCTGAGAGAAATAGTTTTCTAAAGTCTCTTCTGTAACTTGAGAGAGATCTTGTTTGAAAGATCTTGAGTGATTCCAAGGCAAAATTAAAAGCAATCAATGAGTGTTTATGTGGTAAGGAACATGAGGAAAAAATGTTTTAAAGGTGCTTCTGTTTGTATTTAGCTCATTGCAGGACAGAAGGTGTGATCTGAGAACAGTCCGGGTGAAATTCCCTGCAGAACTCTGGGTTAGAGCTGGAGTCAGTTCTCCTTCCATCTATGTGGCATAAGGAGAAGGGCTAGAAATACCAGACATCAATATATTTAGCTCTAGAGCACTAAATTTCGTGAACAAAATTAATTTTTTTTACATGTGAGTTAGAACATAAGACAATCTTAAACTCTCTGTGCAGAATTACCCAATACAGAGCTTCAAGATTTTCTGTAGCTTCTTGATCCATGGGTTGGCACCCTGTGAACTCTTTTAAGACACTCATATTCCCCATGGTAAGGTACAGTATAAAATATGTGCAGTGTGGTCCACAGGAAATGGGCAGTCACTGATCAAAGTGTTCATGTGTACTTAGGTTACCTGAGATGCACCGAGGATAAGAGGTTTGGTGCAGTACAGAGGGAGGGCAGATACAGTTATCAGCAATGCTGTGCCTTGTAGAAATACTCCGCTGACACTGGCAACAATAAAGCTGTGTTAGCACACTCCCGTGTTAATAAATTCCAGTAATAAATCATATGAGAAATAGATTAGGCCAAAAAAAATATAAAACAAGTGTCATGGTTTGACACTGGCCAAATGCCAGGCATCCATGACAGCTGCTCACTTGCCCTCCCCTGCTACAACTGGGCAGAGGAGAGAAAAAAAAAATTAAATGAAGGGTTCATTAATTGAGATAAGGACTGGAAGAAAACACTCCAAGGGAAAAACAGGCTCAACTTGGAAGTACAAAGTGAATTTATTACTAACAAAGTCACAGGAGGATAATGAGAAGTAAAATAAGCCCTTAAAACCATTTTTTTTCCCCCAGCCCTTCCTTCCTTCTCACTGACAGTGCAGGGAGACAGCACATGGGGGTTTTGGTCAGTTCAGCACCGAGATTATCTTCTGCTGCTCAGGTAAAGGAGTCTTCCCCTGTGAGACCATGGGGTCCCTTCCCACAAGAGACAGTTCTCCATGANGTCTTCTCGCAGAAGCCGCCTCTGTGGGCCCCCTGCTGCCAAAGACCAGGCCAACAAGTAACAAAACCAACAAAACAAGTATGGAATTTTGCATCAGTTTCAGGATCTTAAGATATTCAAGCATTACAAATTTGTTCTACTGGCCTTTTGCAGTCACTGCGAGAACTGTCCACTTAATTCTGAAATCTTTGAGATCTCTGAGAATCAGAGCCTAACCCAGATAATTTCAACTCAAGCTGAACTAAATTTTCAGGAACATGTCTTAGGAACAAAAGTTTGCTGCAAAATGAGACAGGAAAGATTTTCATGGGACAGATTTCAGACAGAATATATTACAATTCAACTAAACTACACTGTAATTTTATTAGCATGGCTGAAACAGATACCAAACAGAACGTGCAATCAAGTTCCTTGTTCAGTCCAGACTTCAGGAGAGCTGATTTCATTCCTTTCTTGAGACTTTTTTATGCTTTAAGGAAAATATTTTGAGCCATTCATGATCTACTAGAAACCTCAGAAATATATTTCTGTTTTTGTTCATCTCCACCTGTTTGGATACTGGACGGGGTCTGACTTTACAATGTGTCAACTAAACTCTTTTGCTCTTCACCTAGCAAACCCAAATACTATATTTTGTGAATAGCTTAACCTGCTCTTGAACGCCCTCTTTTACTAAAATCCCTATGAATCCTTTCCTTTGTTTACATGAATCTTCTGCATTTACCACATTATAATAAGTAGAAAATATGACACGTTTTGTGGTTGATTGAAGGAAATAAGCAGAATTTGAACAGGTTCTCATGAAAAACCTGAGGAAAAATACACACTCTAAACTCTAATATTACATGGGGAATTAATGCACAATAATTTAGCTGTTTATTTATACACAAAACACTCATCTACTTAAATATCAGTCCACCTCTGCTGAATGGCAAACTCATTTGTTTCAATAAAAGCAAAAATAAGTCTGTAGAGCATAAGAAATAAAGAAACATAAGCATAAGAAGCAGAAAAAAACAAAGGAAAAAAGAATACCAGAACACACGTAATAACGACTCAGCCAATTCAAACCAATTATGTCTGGAAAAAGTTTGTGCAAAGTTCACCTAAATTACATTTTCTCTGACAAATTACACATTGCAATTTTTGGCCTTCTATTGTTCAGGCCATTGCCTTTCCAAAAGATTCCCCTCATAAGATAATTAAGAAAGGCCAAAGATTTACTTTAGTTTCTGTATGTTTGCAAATAAAATTTACCTCATGCAGAGACTAAGAATTTGGCTGGAAAATTGGAAGCTTCAGACTGTTTGAATAATTAAAAAGAAAGAATTATACTATAATTTCTTTCCCAGCTTCTGTTAGTTGCTTGAAACAAAGAGAAGAAAACAAATATAAAGTAATAATTTGCGAGGTGGAGGAGGGTTTTTATTTCTCTGTGTGCTCTTGAGATAAAGAACAAAAGCTGGTTCATTTTAATCAGAAGACAATTCTGTTCTAATGCCAAAATCTTGATAGGGCCTTCATTATTGTGACTGCCTCACATACGTGGCCTTAATTTGCCTTCATAATCACACACAAACAAAGGTATGATTCGAAATCCTTGTTCTTTTCATCTATGAAATTTGTTACTCAATTAAGATTAACTCAGGGCTACAATGAAGGTATCTGAATTTGACTCAATAGTGTTCCAAATCATAAAATTTTTAAAACAAAGCAGACAATTATCAGGTTCTTGTAAAATGAGTTTTATATACGATGAGGAAAGCAGCCTTTAAATAAAAAGGATGCCAACTAAATTTTTTTCTGATGATCAGAAAAGCGTTATAAAAGGTAATATTGAACAAAGGCACACAACTTCTGAAACTTTAGATGCTACACAGATCAATAAGATAATATTTGTTTCATTCATATTTGGAATGCATTAAACTTCATACATGCTTCAGTATGCTTGTAAAGATAGGCAAAGCTTTTTCTTTCCTTAAAGATACTAAACACATTGTTAAACTAGCAGCTTCCTTAATCAGTATTTCAATTAATTCATGTCCAGACATCATTGCCTTCTTCATCAGATATTCAAAACTCAAGGTCCAAAGCATCTAAGATAAACTTTTTTTTCAAACGTCTTTGAACTTTTGTATTATAGGATATAAAAAAAATACTTGTGAGAAGGTTTATAATACAGATGTGGTGGCGTTGTGGCGAGTTTAAATTCAAACAAAATACTTATTTCCCACTGATAGCAAGCTTAGAAAAATCAACCAGCAATAAGAAAAACTTTGAAATCTCAATCTTTCTTGTGATCTTTTCTTGTTTCTCAGCTCCATCATAAAAGATCTGAAGATAAATTACACCTTCTCCTGCGGGTAGAGAACACTATTTTCTTCTACTATTGGCCTCAGCATGTTCTAAGCTATAGTCTTGTTTCTGCTGTTTAACTGAATGGCTTTATAAATTACAATTTAGGTACAATTCTACTGATGATACAAATACTAGAAGAAATAGGACTTAACTAAATCCTTTCTGAATGTGAGTTACCAGCAATAAAAAAGCAGGGGTGGGGAAAAGAAGTCCTTTTTTTTTTTTTCTCAGCAAAGGTAGACGTAACTTCTAACACAAACCTGAACAGATGAGTATGAAGAATAAAAACACCTGCCATATCATGGCTCTACACATATATAGATTTAACTGGATAAATCTGCATGCTACATCTTTTTAGAAACATAATTATTTTCCATTTAATAATAGATGTAATATTTTTATTTATATTCCTCCTTCTTTCGTCAAAAGACACACGGCATTTAATTAATTAGGAGATGAAGCATTTTGTTTAATTTTTAAAAAAATAATTAATAACTAATCTCTTGAAATATCTTGTTAAAAACAGATTCTTCCAAGTCTAATATTATAATTACAAACCAACATTTCAGTGTATATTCTGAGAGATTATTTCTATTGCTTAGCTCTTGTTTTTGGCAAAAAATGTCACAACACAAATGACAGTCTGCTGAAAATAGACTTTAATTCTGAAAGTGTAATAAGGGAGGCCCAGATTTTTGTTTTATTGCACCTCAGTGTTAGAACCAAAACATTTATATTTTGATTTTGATAATGAGCACACATATACGGATAAGACCAGAAAGTCACACTTTTATTCTGTCCCCATAATGAGAGGTCCAGATATGTGAATCTAATCTTCCATGTTTTCCTGACTCTAAGCTAAGACGGCTATTTGCAGCAATTCTATAGCCACACAGCAGAAGAGGAGGGAAAGGATAAGAGCCACAGCAGGGAAACAATCCATTCCCCCAGCTGGAACTGTGGAGATATACTGCCCTGGTAATGCAGCTAAGCAGCTTCTAGACTGAATCTGGCCATTGTTCAGAAAGCTACAACTAGATTTATGAAAGCAGAATTCAGTTTGAGACTAACATAGGAAAACAGAGGAGTGGGATTGAATTAAAGTTTAAGATACATGAATTTGTGCTAGGTGCCTACATTCCATTAGATTCAATAAAGATTGGGGTCATGATTTGATTGAATATGTGGGTGTGCTTAGGGAAGTTTGAGATTATAAGAAATGTTCAGGACAGCCAGATGTGGGTGGCAGAAACGAGGCCCTTTTTGGAGCAGTGGTCAGAGGTCAGATGCCCTAATGTAGGAGAAATGAAGTGGTCTTGAACAGCACCAGATGTTGAGGTTTAGGCAAGAGAGTCCCACCCTCAGTCTGCACAGCAAAGGGAGGCACAGCCAGCTCCCTTTCTTTATCTCTTCCTCTCTTGAACTTTCCCTTTCTCCCTCTCAACTTCTTTCCCTTCTGTCCCAGAGGAGCCAAATGGTTTCAGATACGGCAGTATGCATTCATTGTTGAACCTCACTTGTGTTCTCTAAATGAGTCAAAGCTGAGAAAAATCAAACAGTTATGTTAGTCTGTGACCCATGGAGGAGTCATGCAATATCCTATAATCCAAGGTGTGTCTGCAGTATCTGATTTTGGCAGGACAACTACCTGAATGATGTAGGTTGATTTTGACTGGCTGCCAAATACCCACACAGCTGCTCTATCACTCTCCTTTTCAACAGGGTAGGTGGAGAAAATAAGCTAGGAAAGCTCCCTTACCAGTTACTGTCATGCTCTAAACAGCCTTGACTTGGGGAAAATTAATTAAATTTATTGTCAATTAAAAAAATAAAAGTGGAGTGGGATAGTGAGAAACAAAGAAAAAAACCCTCTAAACCACCTTCCTCCCACCCTCCTTCCCAGGCTTAGCATCATTCTTCCATTCTCAACTCTTCTTCAGGATTCATTACTGCATCATTTTTAGTCCTGTCACAATTAATTACTTTAGCTGGCAATTTGAAAGATTCTCAATATGTCATTGAAAGAAGCAAACACTGTAAGCAGTTTAAATGTTCTGGGCCCTTGAGTGCCTGAGAGTCATTGCGCAGACAAACATAAATAGTTCTTGAATAGTGAAATTTGAGCAGTCTAGGAAGAGAATAAAAATTTTATTTTCTCTCATGTAATAGTCTGTATTCCAAAATTATGGCATTCCTTGCAGAATTAAATATATTCCTGTGACTTTAGAGCCTACATTGATCCAGGATTCTTCAGTGAGTATTAGTAATTCAGCCAAAGTCTTGGCCACTGCAGCTGTCCTTTGGATGCCTGATTTAGCTTGCAGATACACAAAACTGTTCACCGATTTGTTAACGAAGAACAGTATTTGATTTACTTTGTATAAAAATTTCCTCATGCAGTGCTTTTGGGCAGAAAATATAATTTCCTCTCCCCATCTCTTAAAATGTTTTTGCTCAAGCTACCCTCCTTCTGGGCATTTTTACACTGTGTGTGAGCAACACCTGAAAATAATGATCTTTTCCAGGGGAAGACAAATAGGTCAATGGACCTTCAATTAAACCTTTTCGTCTTAAAAACATATAAAGGCTTTGGTTTTTGTCAAATCTTTCTTGTGCCCATTTGATGGTATCTCATAGCCAGAAGATTTCATCTACTCCTCCTGATTATTCCTCACCTGAGGTCATGATCTTGTTTTTTGATATGATAAAAAGTTTCACAGCAACAAATTCTGATGCTAAAGGCACATAATGATTTAGGTTAGAGGAAAAGTATCAGAAACAGTTGAATTTGCAGAAATTGAGAGAACTTGCTTATATATAAATACCTCACTAATAAAAATGTATAAACAAAAGGTTTCTACCTTAACCTAAAATGGGATGTAGTACTCCAAACTACCTTTCTGCATCAATGAGCTCTTCAGCTTACACACCAATCAAAAGTTAATGTTCCATTTTTTGCAAGTAAATATTTGTAGGAATTTAAATTCTCTTGAGAATTAATATATTTCTAATAATGTTAATTAAAACTTCCCATAAATGTTGTTAAAACTAAAAGTATAGTTACATATAACAGCCATAACAAGAGTAACTTATACTCTGGTGACCATAGAAATTTTTAATCTTTTACACTTACACTGTACATACATTTTCGAGTATGGGACACACTTTGGTATGTATGCCTATGGAACTCTCTAACACTACACCGTACATTTATGGTACATTTTCACTACAGTGACTACAGATTTCAGGGGGCTTTTCCAGGTGTAACACATGAAAACATAGAACTCTTTCCTGATCAGCGGTTCTGAAATACCACAGAATTAAGTGTTTTCACAACACATGCAACAAAAATACACTCATTTAAAACACTAGAAAATATAGTCATGGTTGTGTTTCTCCTGGATACCAAATCATATTGGAATTTACCGGAATGAAAGAACTGGTTGGATAGTTGCAGCTACTGTTTTAAAGGAATAACAGCCAAGTTTCTATAGTAATCTGACACAAAAGCTCTGCTTGATCAATGACCAATTCAAGCGCAGTTGCTTACCAAACTGGAATAATAAATGATATGGTGGTTTTATATTCAGTGCCTAAGAAGTGATTCAGGAGGCAATTCTTTGCTTATCAAAGCACACACCACATTATACAAAATATTGATTGACTCTCTGAACTAAATTAAGGAATGGCTGAATCAACCAGGATGATACACAAGTATCCTTTCTAGTAAAGAAGGCAAGCTGAGCATCAAAATACAAAAAATTTCTAGCATCTAATAATTAGTGTGGGGTGAGATTGTGTCATAAGGGAGAGTATCTAGGGTAGTATTTTTGCTATTTGCACAGTCATCAGAGCCTTTTTGTGTCACTTGCAGTGATCAACAACTGCAGAGGGGTACCCCTCTTAAGGGACATCTCAGGATATCCCTTCAATTCTCCTTCCTGCATTCAGGACTTCCAAAATGGACGCTATTGTTCCAAGAAGAACTGCATCACTCAAACTGCACCAGATTATCTCTCTCTTTGAGTTACTCTGTCAATCTGCAGGCGAGTACAGAGGAGATTCCAGGGAAAGAGTGTACCCAGCAGGGAGCCCTTCTTGCAAGTTACCACCAGTCCCTGTCCCAAACTGGCAAAGCTGGGAATGCCAGCTCCGTGAGGGAGTGTCAGGACATGCCTGTATTGGTGTACTGAGTCCCATGTTTAATGAAAATTCTTGAATTTTGTGAACTATTGAGTGGGGGAAAAATGTAATAATAATGAATTGCAAGCACTTATTCAATTGACAATGGCAGCTTAGTTTCAATTATTTATAACACTTCATAATGTGCTTATAAGTGTTCTGTAGTAGCATGTCTTGAAAATGTAATGAAGTCTTAGTAAAATAAAACCTCATTATAGCATTCAGCTATTAATTCTGTGTTGACAAAAGGAAAACAATCTGTTTTTATGAGCAATGTGTTTCTTATATCTCTTCTATGGTATTTGTCTGCTTCAATTCTTTATCCGCATTGCTTCTGGCTTTTCTGAGTTTAACTGTATTATATTTCCCGTATTCCAAAGGAAATTTACACCTTCTTTTTGCTGTGCCTATCAAAATCTCTTGATCTGAAGATGAAAAAGAAGAATTTATAATACCTTGAAATTAACTTCCTCTGTCCCTTCTTTATCCTGCTATGTCTGCCAGTTCCAATAAACCTTTTTTGAACTTATCAATGAAAGAAAAAAGTAGCGTAGACACAAATAGTTACACACAGGAGTGTGGAGTTAGAATTAACTTTGTATAGGCATCACAAATCTAATTTTGTATTCAATTTCTAATTTCAAATGCATTATGCCAGCAATCCTTCAGTTTGAATGTTCAAGTCGGGATTTATGCCGGGCTGCCCTGCCTCTGGGCACTGTCTTAATTTTCTAACTATTTGCTGGGTGCCCGGATATAATCTTGGAAGAATTGTATAATCAGTAAGAAAAAGAAGCTCTTTAGTGTGCCACCCTAAGAAATTTTAATGCAAATATGCAGCGGCTAAATGCAGCAAGTAGTGAGGGTTAAACAGAGAGTGTTCTGATTCCCTTTAGCACAGCTTAGATTCTTTTTTACATCAAGATCCATGACCTGAGGGTAATTACCTCTACCTATTTTTTGGAGAACAAGGTCAGACATCATTTAATTCTTTAAAGCAAGCAAACATGTGACATAAGAGGTAAGACAATGCCTAGACTTTCATGATGCTGAAAGTCTGTTCTCAGTGACCTATGGTAATACTTTATCAGTTGGGTATACTAGTCATCAGTTTGTAGGAAATACTATTGGACATTGTAAAGTCCTGCAAGAAGAAGAATGTTCAGCACCTTTCACCATATAAGACCATTTTGTCAACCTCTTATTCCCTCATATGTGCTGGAGCTTGCAGTCTTCTGAGTCTTGGATTATGATTTCTCAGAGCAGCGCTCCAGCAGCACACAACAACCAGGAACAGCCACCCCAACCTTGGCTCCTCCCAGGGCTAGATTTATAGGGCTTGTGCCCGCCCTGCAGCTACAGCTGTTTGTAGGAGGGTAACGAGCACTTTAGGTTGAGGTGGCCTGAACTCTAGTTGAATAACAATTGAGTTCAGGTGTTGAGTCTGGTCCTGAGTGAGAGCTTGGCTAGTGCACACCATCAGGGTTTAAATACATATTACTACACTCATATGTGCATAAAAGTATTCCCTATCAGTACCACTGAATGGTTATGCTATTAGTAGGACAACAAAGAATGAAAAATCACATTCTGTTGAGAATGGCTGTTGTACAACCAATACAAAAAGCTGCATAGAAAGGTATATAGAATAGACAGACTCCTCAATAGGTGTAGGGACATCCTCTTCCTTTAAACCCTGCCAATGCACTTCAGCCAAATCTCATGCCCATCATCTTTTCTATCTGCCCGTTGTGCACTTTCTTATTACTCTGCCATCTATGAAGAATAAAAGCAATAAGGCTTTTTTGCCTCTTTTGTCTGAGTACTAGAGGCTAGTCTCAAATCTTAGAGTAGGAAAGTGAAATGTAGATTAGACCCTTGGTATAACACAGAAACATGTTAAAAAAGTCGTTTTGTATAGGTAAAGCTTTTTTATGAGTAAAAGCTACTTTTTGTGCCCTGTTAATAATCATGTTGTTCATATCTTCCCAACAACAAATGAAGCAGTTTTTGTCCCTTTGAGAAATTGTAATATAACTATAGATTCTATGTGCTTCAAAACAATGTATAATCAGTATATATCAATATAATATTCTTAAATTATTTAGTAAATGCACAAAGATAGATCAGATGTTTGATGATACTGGAAGCAGTGGGTAAAATTGATTGAATGCACTTGGAGCATGAATAAAAGAGTTTATGATTTATTGACACTTTGTAGATTAATCTGAGGCCTCCTTAAGCAATGAAGCAGAATAGTAAACCTGATTTGAAGGAATGTTAAAAGTGGTCCTACAGCAAGAAAAAAGAATTAGATCCCACTTTTTGACCTTAAGTATTTTTGGCAACTTTCAGTGATCTTGAAAGGTAACATCTGTAAGCAATCACCTTTCAGTGATCTTGAAAGGTAACACCGGGGGAAAACCCAGTGTTCTTTTGGCCAGATTTTCTAACAATTCTGTATTTCCAGGTACAAAGATTGAAAAAAGATCAAAGAAATAAAAAATAAAGACAAAATAGTTCTGATTTAGAAGCATATGCTCTTAATTTTAAAAAGATAATTACAAATTCATCCACTTATGGCCAAATTTAGTATCTCCATTTTTCCTTGATATGTGATTGTTTTGCATTTTGTTAGGTGATTTGAGTTTGACATGTAACATTGATTTCTTGATATTTGCTATCCGGATTTGAATTTTGTAACTTGAGGATTTGGTTCTCTCACATTAAGCCACAGGTCTATTTTGCTTTCAGTGGACAATAAAGAGAAGGAAGATTATTTTTCTGTTGTATTCATAAAAGGTGCCTAGAGGACACAGACAGATCTTTTGTCACTTTCCAATGAATTTTAGATTTTAACTTGTTTACTCAGCTTGTACTAGTCCAACAGAAAGATATGTAAGACAAATTCCTTGTAACAAGTAATTTGGTTATCAGGATCCTAAGGGCAGTCATGCAGTAACAGTTGTTAAAAATGTTCATGATAAATAAACCTTTTGTTTTCTCATAATGTTGCTGTAGTGGCAAGTGTTTAAGCACTTTTACTGTGCTGATAGTTAAAAACAATCCTCACTATATATGCACATATATTTATGATATACAAGAACATAATATACAGAATAATACCTAAGAATTACACCAATAAAATAGAGAGTGGGAGTTTTCTACTGGGGCTGATATATTCAGAATGCATGAAGGGAGAGAACATGACTCCCAAAACTCCAAGCAAGAAGACAGTAACTCTTCATATTTCCTCACTTTATTTTATACAGAATATTAAAGAGGCTTGTGGGAGCCCTCACCCTGGAAAGAAATATTGTACAAAACCTCAGATTATATTTCCTTCCACTAGGTCATCTTGAAAAATAACAATTTTCTTTGAGAATTTGGTGCTCTTCATTTGCATTAACAAGTGGTATAAAACAATGTAATCTTTCAGCTTCTCTAACTGGAAATATTGAACTTGAATTTTGATTGGGAAAAAAATACTATCACCAGCTGCTTCAAGATGATAAAACAAAATGATATAACATACTGCTTTTTCTGTGGATGTTGTCTGCAAAAGAAAAATACAGTAAGTTTGCAAAGACAGCCGTAAAAACTGACAGGTTATGAAGGTAATGTTTGAACACAAGAAAATTTAGAAGTTCAGAGAAGTTTTTATTTTACTCAGAAAAGTTAGGAGGGATTCAGTCAAGAGGAAGAAAAAAGGCGAAATCTTGAAAAGTTGGAAAAACACAAAGAGGCTAATTCAAGTGAGAGACTGTTAGAAATGAATAATTTGCTACTTTATGTGGAAAGACAAGACAATAGAAGAGCAAAAAAGACACAGAAAATAAATATGGAAAATATGAGTAAGCAAAGCTGTGGAGTGAATCAGAGCAAGTTAGTGGTAAAGGGCTGTATTCAGGTATAGGATAAGGGGTCCTGCATCTACTGGATTACGTATCACTACAACCCTCAAATTCTAAACCTGGCCTCTGGAAAAAGGCATTTCATTGAGTTTGTAAATCAAATATTTATTGCTTATTCCTGTATAGATGTCTTGGTTTTAGGACAAAGGAGGATTTCACTATTTTTCTTTTATTTCCTCATTTCCTTAATATAAAATAACTATCATCAAGGATAGCGTGGTGATAAAGTTATTAATATACAAGATACGAGAGAAATTTTAAGTTTATCCTAAGTAAGAAAGTCACTCTTTTTGACTAAAAGCTGTCAGTGACTGTTTCTAAGGTAAAGTGACACTGGGTGTGCCACTCCTACAGGCTCCACCAAGAACCATCTCTCCAGATCGTCACATAATTTACTGTTTTATTCCTTCTTAGAACTGTGGCAGTAAACAAACTGCTTAAAAAGTCTGTCCCAGGCATGGATACCTGGCTTTTTTAACATTTTAATGATTTTTTTTCTCACCTTTTTTTTTTCCTGAAACATTTCATAATCTGGGTCTCTGCAATCACTTGGAAGAGAACAGGGAAGCAGAGGGGGAAATGTAGCCAAAAAATTCTCTCATTATGACCATAGATAATAAAGTTTCTGTCTGACCTGTCCTGAATTCAGTAATGGGGGGTGTCCCTCGGGAAATTGTACTGGCACCAGTACTGTTTACTGTCTCTATCAAAGACACAGGCAGTGGGATCGAGTGCACCCTCATCAAATTTGTAGATAACACCAAGCTGAATGGTGTAGTTGACACAACTGAAGGACAGATCTAGAGGGATCTAGACAATTTCAAGAAGTGGGTCCATGGGACCCTCAAGAGGTTCAATAAGGCCAAGTGCAAAGTGCAGCGTCTGGTTCGGGACAAGCCCCAGTATCAATATAGACTGGGGAATAAGGGATTTAAAGCAGCCCAGTGGAGGAGGACTTGGGGGTGCTGGTGGAAGAAAAGCTGGACATGAGCTGGCTATGTGCACTGCCAACCCAAAAAGCCAACCATATCCTGGCCTCCATAACAAGAAGTGTAGCCTGCAGGTCAAGGGAGATGATTTTCCCCTCTACTCCACTCTCATAAGATTCCACATGCTGAACTATGACCAGGTCTGAGGTTCCCAGCAGAGGAAAGACATGAACCTGTGAGAGCAGTCTCACTCATGAAGAAAGGTTGAGAGAGTTGGGGTTGCATAGCCTGAAGAAGAGAAAACTCCACGGAGACCTTCCTGGGGCTTTTCGGTACTTAAAGTAGGCTTATCAGAAAGATGGAGACAATATGGCATGTAGTGATATGATGAAGGGTAATCGTTTGAAACTAGAAGGAGACAGATTTAAACAAGATAAAAGCAAGACATATTTTACTATTAGAGTGCTGAAACACTGGAACAGGTTGCCCAGATAGCTGGCAGATACCCCATCCCTGGAAACATTAAAGGTCAGGCTGGACAGAGCTCTGAACTACTTGATCTAGTTGAAGGTGTCCCTGCTTATTGCAGAAGGGTTGGACTAGATGACCTCTGAAGATCCTTTCCAACCCAAATTATTCTACATTTCTATGAAAATGTACTTGTGGTGTTATCCACTGGGGTCCCCATATCCTCCAACAATAGGAGTCATCTTGTTTGACTTTGATATTTGTGTCCAAAAGCTGTTATTGGAAAATCTCAGAGAAGAAATGGACCATGATCCTACCATTTGCCTGAGGCTGTTTTAGTTAGTATATCTAGATGTAATTCATATGATACCATAAATTAAGAAGAATAGGTACCTCGAAAGTTGTTAAAATTAAAATAAATAGTTTGATATTAAACCAGAATTAAATAATTCGAACTTTACTTTTCTATGGGACTAAAGTGGCAACATGACATACTTGAATTGTCAGTACAAGAAAGAGACAGTTCTACTCAATTATGATTTTTAGGCAATCCTGAACACATTGTCTTGCAATCAGCAACTTTAAGTCTGTGTTAGCCCTGGTTAGATGCTGGCCTGGCTTCTGCCACAAACAAAGGCAATATCAGCACTCAGAGTGACACAGACCATTACGATACAAAGAGAATTCGAACTTCTAGATCATGATAATGTTGGAAAAGAATTTCAACTGTCATGAAACATGATGCAATGAAGTAATAATGAAAACAATTCAAAAGAATATTCTGCACAACACTAATTCCTTTAGAGTGCCCTATCAGTGTCCTTTTAAATGTCTGATCCTTTTGGGGTAGAATTAAATAAATCTCTCATCACAAGGTAAGCTCAGGGAAAAGGGACAATTTGTTTACTTTTACCATAAAAACCTAATGTAAACTAGAGCAGTTTGTAATCCAGTGGAGAAAATCCTTATGTACATGTTGTAATGATTCAACAAAAACCAATGCAGTATTCATGGCTATTTTGGATGGGTAGCCAAACCCTAGTCTAGACAATATTTAAAGCTCTGAATACCTTTTTTAACAGAACTTATTGGAAACACCTAAATTAAACAGATTCTATGAGAAAATGCTGGCATGAAGAAACTAAATACTTACACATATGAATATTGAACCAAGAAGATCAGAAATATACCAGTTTTTAACACATATTCAATATAAAACATTATAACATACCTATTCTGCATCAAGGCAGCAGAAAAGGTGAATAGAGATTACTGAGTGAAATCTACTCTCCTATGATTCTTTCCAAGTTTATTGGTTAGTCAGGTACAAATGGAGACCTCTTAATTCATTCTGTTTTCTTCCTGATTTGCACCCTTAGCCAGAGGGTATCTCATCAGAAAATTAGGTAATTATTTTGCATTAATTGTTAGAAACAGTTGTTAGCTTTAATTTCATTAACATTCTCAAGTATCATGAATGTAGGTGCAAACTACAAACCAATAACCATCTTATTTCAAACTTCTTTATTCTTTATTTTTCTCTCATGGTTACACTGAAGACTTTTACTAACATCATAATTATATAATATACATCGTGTTGGGGAAAGATTTTTTCCTCCTTTTAATGTTTTACTTGTAGGCTTTAACAAGTTTATAGATATCCGCTCCCAGTGTTATGATACAGTTTTAATTTAGAGGCAGATGACCATTATTGCACTGTAATTCTTTCTTGCAGATTTATGGAATCATAAACCTGATGGTGCTTTAGGGATGCTTTCAAAAGGAAGCAGCAGGAACAACAAGGGAAATGTTGGAACGAAAAGTGTTGCTGGATACTGTAGAGGTTCTTTCTGCTTTGAGGGCAGAATCAGGATGACTATGCAAGTGAATGATAATCCTGGGATATAGCATATTGTGAGCAATATTATTATAAGCTTTGCCAGTATTTCTTGCTGACTTACTGTTTATATGGCATACACTCTTCTAGTCATTCCATGCCTCCCTTTCCTGTTAGCAAAGTTTTGTGCCAAGAGTCTTCTCTTGTGCCATGATTTTCTAATATATTGAAAAGCATCTTTAGGTTCACCATAGGTGTCTCATAAATTTGTCTCGCAATAAAATGCACAAGAATGTGACTAAGACATTGTTTATTTTCATTTAGGGGGTTGGGGAATCTTAGTAGATTTTGTATGCTTATTATGCCTATATATATTACCTATAAGTTAGGGTTCTTTCTGGACTCAGTTGTCTATTTAGGCATTATATTGCCCATGTATGTACATTTGTGTTTAAACAGAACTCTAGGAAGTTTATATCTCATTTTCCCACAAAGTCAGCAGCATAGAAAAGGATTAGAAATGCAACACAAAATTGGATCGTGTCAGTAAAAATTTTGGTTTGATTTTGAGAGAAGTCATGTTTACATCAGTAGCAAAAACATTATAAATCTTTTTCCACATTTATAGCATTATTCTGTGATCATCTGTATTCTTATCTGATTACCTAAAATGTATAGAAAGGACATCAATCATTAACACAAAAAAAAGTATTTCCAGGCACACTTTCTGAATTTAGAAACAAGATAAAAGCTTTATGACTCAAGAAAACCAACCAAATGCTTTTTTTTCCTTTTTTTTTCTTTTTTTCTTTTTTTTTTTTTAAGCCACAGGCATCATATTTACTCAAAGGATTGTAACTATAAAAGCAAATATCTCTTACAGGAAGTTAGGACAAAAGCTGTCAGAGAACAGGGTAGTAAATAGCTCTGAAATTGTTTTCTCTTCTTCATTTCAAAAGCTTAAGGCAAAGAATGTTTGACCTTTTACAAATGGAATGGCTTCCAGCAGGTCATGGTGCTGTATTGAGTGCTCCTGGTCAAGTGCAACTTGATGCAATCATTATGAATGGTGAAACTATGGCTGCTGGCAGACTCCTGCATAAGAAAGATTTCTTAATCAGTGACATTTGCTTGTTTGAGTCCCCCAAAAATTGGAATATGTCTTTCTGCTTCCTTCATTCAGCTGTATTACCAGAGTTTTTTGACAGGCTTTGCAAATTAAATAGTGTGATTGTTCTACATGACCCAGAAAGTGTAAAGGAGTCAAGGAGAGAAATGTGAAATACGAGCAAAAAAGCTGCTCTTAAACCTGTGATGTCTATAGTCCATTAGTTTTCACCTTGACATATTAATGAAATACGAACGATATTTCTATTCAACTTTATATTACAACTTATGAATATTTTAATGAATGTCATATAACCCGTAGGCTAAATTTTGCTCCCATTGAGAACAATGGAAATTTTTACTATTACTTCGACAGACTAAGACTTGACTCCACTTTACAGTCAATTCTTCTCCTGCCTTTTGTTAATAATTCTTGTTTGGATAGTGATTTTTTTCCACATAGCTGGTGTGTAGATAACTAATTCATTAATGCCAGTTTGGTTTTTTTCATTTTCTCATGCTTTCTTAAGTATCGTTTTTGATGCCACCACTATAGAAGTCAAACAACCAGGTTGTGCAAAAATGGAGAGTGTTTGAGCATACATATATATGTACCCCTACCACCATTATTACATTATTATATTATAGATTTATGAATTATACATTTATGAAGTAGCTAATCAATTCTGTCAGACAGTGCTTCTTTCAGCTTTTTTTCTGTTTTAGCCATAATTTTGTTACACTTACTCTAGACTTATGGTGATAGCACAGGAGTAAGACACTGTGTGTTACATGATCCTAACCCTTAAGCTGCAGCACAAGTGCTATCATAATAAGCTCTGTAGTGGTAAAAATAACAGCTAAGCTAAAGGCACATGGTAAACCCAGGAGTTTTTTAACATACTGAAAAAGATGGTTAGTTGAGTCCATGGAAATGTGATGCTAGAAATATATGAGAACTGGTAAATTTCAATTTTCTGTCATAATAGTTTAATTATTAACTCATTATTTTCAGAAGTGTTTGTGAAACCACAAAGTAAGTTTCTCTGGTCTCTTGCTGATAGTGATTCCGTATTCACAAACTATATGTCTAAGTCCTCTGAAAGACCCTATCATATAGTTTTGCTTAGAGCACTAATTTCACCACTAAAGACAGAACTCATTATGCCCTTCACTGAAAAAATGTGGTCAGAAGAGATTTTCTGTTTATGCAACCCACTACTTAAGTAGCAACATAGTGCTTAGAGCACTTAAAAAAAAGCAGGAGAAAAATTTGCCTCTCTACAATCAGTACCAAAAGTACCTTAAAAAAAAGGACAATGTCCCGTTGGTTTGCCTACTGTGTTGTGGCAGTTTATGAATGCAAGTTTGCAAGTGGATTTCCTACTGGAGTAAACCAAAGAGTTCCTTCTAATAAGAAGTTTCCATATGGAAGAGACAGTGGTTTGCACTTGGGCCCATTCTCTGTTTGTTGACAGCATAGTCCTTGACAGCAAAACTCCTATAAATCCCAAAGCTATTATGCAGATTGGCTCCCTGAAAATTGAAAGTCAGGAAATACATGTGTAAGTGTCTCATGACCAAAATATACCCCTGACAGTCATCATGTCACAACTATGCACAGAGGCATGTAGAGACCATCAATCTCATATACATGGGACAAAAGAAGCAGTATCGTTTTCAAGATTATGTTATTCCATCTAGGGGTACAGTCCACCTCACACTTTCACATTCTCAGAAACAGCAGTGGCATCTCTGCTTTTCCCATCAACAGAGCCATGAGATCCACATGCATGCCAGTGTACAGCTATCCCAGACTCATTTAGTGCCAAGATGCCCATGGGGAATCCAAATGTGATGACTGGTCACACTGACCAGTCTGTGACTGCTGCTGAGGACAGCTGAAGGATTTATAAAAAGGCATTTTCTTTCAGAGCCAAGAAAGTCACTGTACGTGAACACACAGCACGCACCAGCCCTCGAGTGTCTGGTTTGTATAAATAGTATGTTGGAAAACTCGACAAAGTAATGAACAACTTCGTGGCGATTTTGAATGCTGTGGTCAACACTTCCCATATCCAGATTTGAACCTGCTTCAGGATGACTAACTTTGTCTGGTTCATCTCAAAGGATGAGGATAACACAATAATAGGCCTCAGGTACTATCGTGGTTTCCCAGTCACATCCATGTGAAGAACAGTAGAAGTGGAGCCAGAACAGATGCACTGTTCCAACAGAAGTGGCAGTATAAATAACAGGCTGTACATTTTTACCAAGGTTAAGCAAAATTTTCCAGCATGTATCGGGTATGTTAACAGTGCTAATAGGTTCACATGCTATCCATTAGGTAGACTGACATGTAGCCCTTCTTCTTTGGGTCATCTATGTTGAAATGTCCTTTAATATTTACAGAGGAACTCTGAAAGAAGGATATTTATTGACAGTCTCACATAGTAGATACTGAAGACTAATCCTCACTAAAACACTCAATAAGTTAATCAAGCAACTGAAAGTCAGATGGGGAAATGTTGATCTCCCTTGCCTCTTGCTGACCTCTGTGGTTTTTGGATTAGTTTTTTATACTGTAGGTATTTTCCCCTTGCATCTTGTTTTATATATCAACAATTGTATTTTATTTCCTGCTTTTCTTTTCTTTCATGGTTTTGTCATGCCGACTTCCTTAAAAAAGGGTCCTGAACTTAAATCAGGAACAGCAGAAACTCAGGGCTGAGGTTCACTTGGTGAACATGATGCATGCTAGCAAAGCCCCAGACTTAAAAAGTTCACTGGAGAACTGTTTCATCTGTCATGACGTATGGATGAGACTAGTATGATCTGGTAAATGCTTACCTTTGGCAGTTCACACCTACTTCAGTTTGCACCATCAGGCCCAGATATCAAGACAATACGGATGAAGTTGTTCACTCGAGATCTGCCTTAAGGAGCCTCAATGCCACTCATCTTTCCCTCACATACTTTGGGAGATACTGTAAAAGCATTACACACTTAACAAACTCTGTTGCTTACATCACTGAAGTAGCTTTGGCTCTGTGAAGAATCATTCATGAAGTCTGGCACTTATCTTTGAAGTGCTGCCGTGCTCGGTGTGATAACAGGTGTTTATTTGTTAAGGAAACGTCCCTGTCTGTCCCTCCAGGATCCCCTCTGTCAGTCACACTCACACACCTGAGCTGGGACCGAGGCCCCTTCACAGCTACAGCCCCACACTCACACAGTCACACCAGGCTTCTGAGCTGGCTCAGTCCGAGTTCCCAGAGCAGAGTCTCAGATGAACCAACCCTTAAAATAATTTAGTCTTGGTGAAATAACTAAATAGCATAATAGCAGCTCGAGCTGATGCTTCCGAGGAGGAACCCCGAACAAAAGACCCCCTGGGCTTTTATCTTCCCACAGTCTGAGCACGGCAAAGTCTGGAACTCTGGGCTCCTGCTGTGTCTCTGAGTGTCCAGTCCCCTGGCTGGGATACAGGTCCTCAGGCCCTTTGTTGTGCAAAGGATCAGCAATTCCCAGCCTCTTGCTTCGGGCTCCCAGAGCTCAACCTGTGGCTCCCACTGCAGCAGCTCACCAAGATACCAGCACTGAATGGATTCCTCAACATGTATAAACATGTAAAAGTCCTCTCATTGTGTGTCTCATTGGTGAATACAGATGTATTGTAAAATTGTAAAATCAATCACAGTTGGTAAGTCAGGTTAAGACCAAACTGGGTTTTGGTTCAAGTTTTTGGGATTTTTTTTTTACCATTTCTTCTAAGGAAGGTGTTATTTTGAACATTTTAATTTAACGATGTGGCTAGGTTGACTATTTGGTTAAATTAGTAACTACTTGAAGCCAGCCTATAACACAGTATTTTATATGTGCTAGAGATTTATTTTCAATATTAAAATATTTGTTTGGGACCTTGTTTTATTTGTTTTCTTTTAATGGGCTGCATCCTGATTCAAAAGTACTCTCTCTATTCCTACAAAACTTGTAATAGGATGTATTGGTACTGCTATGGTCTAAATTCTAATTGATAAAACCTTGCTGAGAAATGGGTGTGAATAATGGTGTGAATTATCTTCTTTACCAAAAATTAAAGAAAATACTGAAACAGGTGGCATCCTATGTGGCTGCATTTGGTCTGGACACCTCAAATCTGAAAAATGAAAGAGGTAAAAATGAATATAATTTAATAAAAGGCATACAGAAACCTTAGCCTATCAGTGGCTTGGCAGAGAAGCTTGTGAGTTTTAACCCCTACAAAAAAATAATAATAAAAAAGTATCAATTACCTCTTCAAACTTCATCATTTCTTTCTGCTAATAAATTACAGAGAACCTGCCTTGAAAAATAAAAATAACATTTATAATTTATTCAATATTTTAAAAATATTTTCCTGCACTATTTTAGATTAACCTTTAGAGAAAGTTTCATATAGTTTAAAAATGTCCCTTCTGAAGAAATACCATTAACACTTAAGAAGCAAATTTGAAAGGTTCTAACTTATTGTGCAACAACTGCTGCCATCAAAAGCATCAATATTGCTATATATATTTTCTGGCACATTATTAAAATCCAGATATCACTATAGAGATACAATTCAGTTTGCTTCTTGTAACTTTAAAATGAAAAGAAATCCTTCTCTGAGGAATCTTAATGTAGGTTTTTACAGAAAATGTAGAATACATTTTGTTTACATCAAAGATAAAGGAATAATTTTTCATGTTACTGTGTACAAACTTCCTCCTCTGCATAACATTTGAAAACTCCAACTAAACCCCCCTGAAGAGAGTCAGGAAGATTAGGCAAAAATTATTGGAATAGACCCTAAGTATATTTTTCCTGAAAGAATTCTACAGTCACTTACTTTGTTATTTTCTTTGATATGCGCTTTGATTTCCATTCCCAAAAGCCATTAAAAAAAAAAATAAAAGGGAAAAAAGAGTGCTGTTTGCAGCAACGTATTGGCCTAGGATTTGAGTTTGCAAATTATATGTAAACATTAGCAAATACTTGTTAGCTGCATTGGAGCTTCTTCTAAGATAAGCATTAAGATATATTGTATTTGATATTACTCAAGAGGGTGCAGGCAATCTGCATAGATTTGCTACTGCATCTCAAAACAACATGAAGAAACATTCAACTGCAAAGTCAAAAAAGGCAGTCAATTCCCTAGGTGAATTTCTGACTTAAATTTACTTATAATTTGGCTTTTCCTCCCTCCTTTTGGAATACTTTGAATAAGATATGAAAGGAAAATAAGGATTTCATCATTCAAATAGATTCCACACTGTCAGATTTCAACTTTTCTCAGCAGCTTTTAGAATCCATAATAGGAATGGTGACCTGTTGTGCTCAAGTCACCTGAGATCTGTGAAAGTTTTTAGTATGCATTAGGCAGCATTAAGTGGCAGAAAGTGTGGCTCTGCTATGCATGGACTATGCAGCCCTGTTCCACAACGGAGTGGGCTTTAGATGGCTGCTGTCTTTGATGTGTGAAGCTTCTCCAGGGCTTTCTACCCCGCTTTTCATCTTAGACATGGAACATTGTCCTGTGGAGCTTGACAGCATAGATATTCATGTACTGGTATAATAACTCCCACTGTACTACTATGAAGCTGAATATCTGTCACATGAAGGCTCTTTCATTGCTGGTCTTCTGTTCACTAAATTGCTAAAAAACCCCATAGCACCCCACCTAACCTCCTGCTCCCCTGCTTTGCATTTACTGTATTTAACCTGTTCATTTAAAGTGGTAGGGTATGTCATTGGTTGGGTTCTTTTCCTTTCTCCAGTCAGACAATGGATTCTGGTGACTTTGGTTCAGTTGAACTATTGTTTTTATAAAGCCTAAATTAGACAAGCAAACAGGTAAGGAGGAAAGCTAAAATGGTGAGAAATATTTGCAAAGACAATATGTAAGGCTACATGCATCAGTTGTGCCTTAATTAAAAAAAGAGGGTGTCTTGAGGTAACAATTTTGTATCTTGGCTTTACTACTGCTACCTTCTTTGACTCCCTGTATGCCTCCTTAAAACACCAGGCCCTGCATTTTCCACCACTTGTGCAATGGTTCTTCTTCACAGTACAAACTCCTTTTCTCTTCTGACCTGCTGCTCTGCCTCTGAGGACATGTCTGTTCCCTTGTGGTACTCTGTTGTTGGCTATGGAGTCCAAGCAGCATGATAAGATTGTGAGGTAGCAATCCTAATTATGGGAAATGGAGTTGTACAGGGGAGAAGATGGGATCCTCGTGGTCTACTTGGCCCATTAAAGCTTGTGATTAAATTATATAGGTGATAGGTACATCCACAGAGCTGCATATTTAGAAGTTACCACTTCTATATTTAAATTAAAAGAAAAAAAGAAATGAGACTGGAGAAAATATCTCCTCTTCCATAGATGTGTGGATTGCCATAGAAGTTAAAACTGATTTTGCCAATATCTCTGCTGGTGTTGTATGATGAGGTTACTGTTGAGAGCTTTCTCACCAGGGTATTTTCTTATGCAAAAACTGCATATTGGGTTTGGGGATGTTTCATGCAGAGACCCTGTTATCTATGAGAAGGCTTTCCCTTTAGCTCTACTATATGGATATACAGAGTTCATAAGCTATTTGCTGGATTCATAAACCATGTCCTGAAGAAAAAAAATACTGATCTTTTTATTGCCTAAATCATGCAGATTTAGGCAATGGTATTTACCACTCTGCTCCATTTGTGGCAACAGCAGGTTGGATTAGAGCTGTAAGGTTTGTTATGGGAATAAAGAGATATGTCTTGAGTTCTGATTCCTAGGCTTGACAGATTTGTCTGCTAAAAAACATCCTCAGAGTATGGCAGTTCTCACCAACCTTTAGGAAGAATATGATTACAGCTTTATTTTTGTTGCTGTTGAATTATGCTTGGCTTAAATTTCCATTTTTTTTTGTTTTGCATCTAAAATAAAGGCACCTGGAGCCATAATTTATTCCAATAATTTATTTCCATTAATAATTAGAGCCTTTTCTGCTATCCAGCAAAGGTATAAATGCTTGTCTGATTGAGTTTTTGTATTCTTTCAGCTGAATCAGAGATCCAAATATTTAATGACATGATACAAATATGTGTCAAAGGGTCTTTAAGTCTGTAAACTTAGTAATGGAGCATATGCATCCCTACCTGGAAGATTCAGCAGCACTTATTCATTATCCCAGTGTACAATTATCACTTAGGATTTGAATGCTGAGGGAAAAAAACCCAGCAAAGGCACATACTTTAGGTATATTCTTTGGAGAAAGGTAAGGACTACTTTTTGTGTTAGCAAACACTTACAGAGGTTATATGTTTTATGCATTTCACAGGTTTTGAAACAGAGTTGTCCCTGGTACATATATTCCCTTCAAGAGGGAAATCTGCATTTAAAATTTGACCAGCTGCTAAACTGTCTGCTTCTTTAAAGCCTGATGTACCCTTTGAGTTTGGTTCCTGTCATGTGCAGAAAGATGGTCACAGAGCCACACCTTTTCAAGTTGTTTTCCAAGGTGAGCATGAGGTTTAAAACATGTCTTGTGAGTCTCTTCATCGAGGAGTTAAAATCTGTAAAAGTAAATCTGATTTTAATAATCTCATCAGATATGCAGAGAAAAGTTATGTGATATATTTCAATTTTCAACAGTTTTTTAATAGGGCATCCAATTTCCTTCTAGCCCTTGGTTATTACTCTTTCAGAACTATTTTAGTCTATCCTATCACTGATACTTATAATGTCTAGTACCACTTAAGCAGGAAACAGCTAAGTTATAAGTACTATTGAGTAAGTCACATACATACACTAAACTAAGGCTTCAAAAAAGTATTAGGAACAGCTTTAAGGGAACATGATCAAGGTTAAGCAGCTCATATCTTGACAGTCCAAATCTGAAAAGAAATGTTCTGTTTTATTGGGGAGTATTTTAAAAACATAAAATACCATTTGGAGAGGAAGAAGGGTCAACCTTGCAATGTCCCTGTAATGCTTCTCAGGTAGTTTACATTAATGACCCGTGTCTAACAAATTTCCCAATAATCTTGAATAGGAACCTTGGTTAACTTTCTGTTTCATTTTATAGTTTTCAGTTAAGCACCATTTCATTGGGTAAGATTATATTCTGGTACATGTAAAATAGCTCTGCCAACGCTTCATAAAAGCAGTGTCTTCATCTCATTTTGTGTAATGGAAGGTGGTCTTCTTTGTTAATTAGATGCAGCACAAAATGGACTGATCAAATTAAGTTCTGGACATCAGTCAGACTGATCCCACAGAAAATGCTGGGAAAAAAGAGGATTCATTTTTCCAGCTACTATATGACGAAGGACAAGGTTTTGCTGTGCCTTCTATTTTTACACATTTTCAATTCCACCTGTATTCATATGTAGAACTTTTAACGAAACTTAATTTTATTGGAACGGAACTGTTTATACTTTTTAGATAATACAAAATATAATCAATTGATATAAAAGCAAATTTCCATAGCTCAGAGCTCTCTGTAAAGTACCTTGAAATTTCTTAAATAAACACAAGTGACATAAAAATGCTCGCTGTTGAAATACGTAGATAAAAATAGAGACCTTAAAAAAAAGAAAAAGAATGAGGCATTAAATACTACAGCAACACAGAGGTTTTTTTTATCAAATGTTATTGGGTATTTGCAGGGGGATTCATCAGAGTTAACTTAGACGTCTGCAAGTTGTTTGTCTAGACTTAAAATGACAACCCAGATCACCGTCATCTTCAGGATATAGTGACCTTCAGGACCACAGAAGGAAAATATGCACCTTTAGAGGGCAAAACACTTCCTGCAAGGACTAGAGAACAAGACAGGTTGAATGATTTAGAGTGATCTTTACCTCTATTAAATGTGTGGATAGCTGTACAGTGACCAATTTGGATTTAGACAACAAAAATTCAGATGTTCAAAGATGAATGTATTTCACCCTTATGTTCTGAAAAATGTACTTTAAAGAATGTTTTCCATCCATGATATAATTTACTATGCAAGAGTGATGCAGAAGTGAAGCAATCCAGTCCTCATTCATTCATTCATTCAGCTCTAATTTACTTTGTTCTGCATCTACTTGAAAGTGCTCTAATAAAACAAATAATTCTGGAATCTGCTACCTCTCTTAAGGTTTCAGGCTGAGACTTCAGGTTCTTGTGAGATGATGACTGAACTGCTCAAATTTCCTGCGCAAACTCAGCCACTGAAGTAATCCCAGAGCCCTGATATTTATAATTATTCTTATGCAGGTTTAGTCACTGAGACTAACAGAGCTTTCATTCTGTCGTGTAAAGGGCAAATACAAATGAACCAACTACAAAAATTGTGTTTCTACCTTTTGTAAAATCCATATAGTCCTAGTGACAAAACACTTTAGGGTAAATTGTGTGGTGGAAAAGTCAAAATAATCTGTACTTTGAGAATTTGCACTTATTAGAAGGAAAATACCATGAAAAAAATTGTGAGAAAGATAAATACAGAGAAACTATCAATGTGCTCCTCTTATCTCTTTCTCTCATTACTGTTTTTATCCTGATTGGCAGAACAGACCAAGAATACCCTTCAAAGCCATAAGCTGCTTAAGTAGATTTTCTACAATGTGAGAAAATGAAATATGTCTTGACTGAAGACTGATTCTAACCAGGAAAAATAAAAGAAGAAGAAGAAAAAGAAAAAAAGGAAATTCAATGTCATTCTGCTCTTAGATGAAACCTTAAGTGTTACTTACAGGACATGTGCTCTGTTTTGAAAGTCTTGACCAGTGCTGGATTGCAAAAGGTGGTATCATGAACTTCATTTCCCACATATATGATTCATTGCTTTTTCTCCCTGAGCAGAGCCATCATTTCTCTAGTCCCAGGCAAATTAAAAGGAATGCATAGGGGACAATATGTGAATTCTACTGCTTTCTCCTCCCAAAGTGAGGAGAAAGCATATTTGTCTTTCATGTTCAAAGAATAATTTTTATTGCTAAGGCAAAGCCTTGATAAAGACATGTGCTCTTTAGTTAAATTAGGTTTTTGGCTCTTCCTCTGAAATCTTAAAACAACGATAGCAGTATTTGTAAGCAGGTCTTTATATATCAGGATGATTATTTCAGAGTTCCTCAGACTTTAAAAAGCAAATATGGAAAAATACATATACAAAACTGAAACGGAATCTTGTAATCTGTAGGACTTGTTCCCAAAACTGACCTAATTATCGTCAGCTTTCCAAAGAAAACATCCAGATCTCAGGAGAAGCCATGCATTTCCGTAAAAGGCAAGCGATAACTAAGAAATAAATTGTTGAAGTTTTGGAATTACTGTAAATTCTATTCCCTTACCTTTCCTTTCCTCTTTGCCTTCCTTTTCAGATTGGGGAATTAGAAATTCCTTAGAAGTGTAATAGATGAAGGATATGTGCCATGACAGTTTCTTATTCATTCATTTCTGGATGACCTTTGCATGTGAAAAAGGATCCTGGAATCAGAATAAATGTATGGCTGAGGTTGGATAGGACTAGTCCCTTAATCAGCCATCTTTTTCTGCCAAGCTGCTATCCAGCTGGTCAGCTCCCAGCATATATTGCTACATGGGGTTGTTCCTTCAGAGGTTCAGGACTTTACACTTGACCTTGTTGAACTTCATGACATTCCTGTGAAACCATTTCTCCAGACAGTGGGGGTCCCTCTGGATGGCAGCCTGACCCTCTGGTACATCGGCTGCTACTCATACCTAGATGTTATCTGAAAACTTGCTGGGGATACACTCTGCCCCATAAGCCAGATCCTTAATGAAAATGTTAAGGGGGATTGAACCCAGCGCTGACCTAGGGGGTGGCCAGTCACACAGTTTTGAGTCTCCCTGTACTTCACTCATGTGGCTCATATTTCATCAGATTCTTCATTAGGATCTTATGGAAGACTGTTCTGGAAACCTTACTGAAGTCTAGGGAAACATTAAACTGTCCTTTCTTTTACTTAGTATTTCTTCTATGTTAATGTGTATCAAAGAAAATTAATTTTATGGCCTGGGCTGGATTGACTAGCAAGGCCGAGGAAAAGGGGATCTGTTGGAAGACATAGACTTGATAGTAAATTATATTCTTATCAAATGATCATTATAAAGACAACAAAAGATAAAGAAGTCCTATCTTTTGTTTGCCTGGTAGCAGAAATTTTGTCCTAGACCTCATATTTCATGGGCAAGTCCTAAATACACTTAGATGTGAGATAAATGCTGCTTATCTTCAGAAACAGTGTTTGCTCAAGGTATGAACAGAAGTGGAAGTGTAGTTGTGCAGGCGATATGACAGATGAGATGTGTCTTGAACTGTGATCCCAAATCCTACTGCAGTTAATTATCTGCTGTTGAAGCTCTGAGTCTCACCAGACAGAAATTAGGTATTGTATTACTGAACCAGTGGATGTCGAAGGCTACTCCAGAGTCACTTCAAGGCCCAGAGAGGAAAAATACTGTAGTCTATTTAACACAAGACAAACCAGCACAAATCTACTACGGTAAGCAAAAAGGCAACAGACTTTTTTCTAATGTCTAGGTCTCCATATATCAATTACTTTGAGTAAATTGCAAGGCAATCCATTATTTCCACAATTTAAAGCTCTTTCTTTTTCTAAAAATAAGTGTTGTAAAATTTACTAAAATCTGGGCAATTCTTTTTGTTAAACAGCGATGTAAAATCCCGTGCCTATATTTGTCAACATATTCATAAGACTTGTTAATTTACCTGAAAAACTTATGCGTGACCTAAAAGAATTTTACTTTATTAAACTGTATGAAGTTCTAACTTTTCTATCAGTTCTACTGTGAAATGTCAGGTGATTGCAGTTTTAAGTTAACCACTTCTTAAATATGTAGTCTGGAAATATATTAATCTCTATTGAAGACTGAAACAATCTATAAAAAAGTCTCATCTTATTAAAATCGTTCTCTTGCCTTTATCTTTTTCTGGCCAATGTTAAGTAAGCTGTAATTTTCCAGGAAATGATAGAATGTATAGATATCATTAGGGCTAGATACTGGATAAAAAAATCCTAGCTTGTAATTTTGACTCTTGAATTTATACTGGATCTCTATGTACAAATTTCCTTCTTGAGACAATGAGATTTAAGGATGCTTCTTCTGACACAAAGATGCAGATATTTGTTTATTTTTGTCTTGTGTACTTCCTTTTCCTGTTGTTGTTTTAAATGCAGACGTGCGAGATAAGAAATACTGATCATCTTACTGACATAATAAAAACCACCAAGCTTTTCTTCTCAGACTTCTTCAATATGATTATGCTTTCAACAGTACTGGTAATGTAGCCAAAGATAATTTTTTTTTTTTTTTTATTAGTAGCACCTTTGGGGAACATTAATCTCTGAATAATTGAGAAACACTGGCTAAGCTGTTAGCTTTAAATGACACATTAGTAGCTGTCATTTAAATTGATAGTTAGATCTGTAATTGAGAGTAACGGTCAGAAGGTAACTACTCTGTCATTGAATTTTTACTGCTTTATTAAATTACTGACCTGATGCACCTGGTTGAGTTGTATAATCACAAGATATCTGAATCTTTTTACCAGGTAAGGGCAAAAATTGTGATTTTGATCTTTTCTATCATAAAGCTTCATATTCTGTTTTGTTTTGTTGCCAAATTTTGGATGGCTATGTATACTTTCTTTCAGTCTGTCTAGCTAGCTGTCATCATGTCTGCACAATTTTTTTTATGACCTTCGATGTAGGGCTCTCAATTGCTGAGGCCTTGTAAAGAATCAATAATAATTCATTGCAAACAGAGGCAAATAGAAAATATTCTATATGACAGTCCTACCATATTGTGGCACAATGCTCAGTGCTTTAGAATTTTTTTCAGTATTGCTTTGTTTTGCAGAAACAAATATATAGGTTTGAAGTAATTGAATGAATTGTTATACTCTCCTAAATGTTACGCAAAATGGCGTAAAAGACACTTAGACATTAAATTCTGTGTTGTTTCCATTTGGCATTAAAAATTACCATTCTGGACCAGTTCATCATATTTGCTCTTTTCTCTGTCTCTGGACATAGCATGATTCTTAAACCTGCTGTTTGTACTGTTGTGTTTGTAGAGACATTTTATAGTGAGCATTCTGTCAAAATTTAGTATTTGACCACTGTGAGTGCTGACATTTTTATGCTTCCACTAAAATACTCACATCGACTTCAGACCTGCATGTTATAAACAGAAGCAGCAGCTCCCTCTATCCCATCAGGATACCAAGATGCTGTGAAGAGACGCAATTCGGGGTCCATGTACTTTGCTACTTTTGTGGGAAAACATTTAAAGAGTAGGACTGGTTAGTGTGCTCCTGGCTATTCCTAATGTTTTAGTGAATATTCTGGTGAGAGTGTCATAATGTTCCTTTGTCTATCTGCTGCACAGAGTTGTTGGTCTCTGTCCAATTTTTCTATTTAGTTTAATGTTCTCAGCATGCTAACTCACTCTTCGGAGTTCTGGGCAATGTCTAGAACACGTTAAAAACTCATCTACATATTTTAAAGAAAGATATCATCTCTGAAGTTCTTTTAATATGAAATGAACCTTGACAGTTTGCATTTTATGTCTGACAGCTTGGACTCTAAGCACAAGGCCTACTTACTAGCTTCTCTAAAATTAACCAAAGCAATGCAAAGGGAATGTACTAAATTAAAGTGAAAGAATTGTTGATATAGCTGTCATTAATGTGTAGAATTATTTTCTGTTACACAATTTATACATGGTCTGCTAATGCCTTTGCAGAGCCAAGATGGCTCTGCAAAAGTACTAGTAACTTAGATACAAGTTTCTGCATTTCTCTATTTTGAATGATTCTCTCGGCTTTCCAGAATCATTTTGGCAAAGGAATGCAAATAATATGTTAACACAGCATAGGCCTTGTGACTGCAAGACATCACAGAAGCTTGCATTTATTACTAGCGGTACACTCACCATTTTATCCTGCATGCTACTTCCATAATAGGCAGACACAGAGAAAACATATCTTGCAAAATTTAATGGAACATGACAGTAGCAGTTAAGCCTGCATAGGAATAATTATCTCCACCCAGCATCACACTCAAGTCCCTCCTTTGCATTGCAGCTCAGCTGACAGCCATTCTGTTCATTTGCAGCAATATAGGTCTACCTTGGCCAAGCCATCCACACAGCTGAAGCCACTTGGCAGCATTCCACTTTTTATTTCAGTTCAGCTCAGAATGCATATCATTCTGGTTTAAAGACAAAACAGCTGCAAACCTGAAACATACAGTAACAAAAGGTTATTGGGAGGGCTGCCTGAGAAAAAAACATATTAACAGGGATTTGCCCTCAAGTGAGATTATTTGTATTTAAGTCCTATTTGCACTGATAAAAGACATATTGCTCCCCACTGTTTTCAGCAATCGTATGAAATAATGAAAAGTATGAAATAACATCTGCTAAACATAAAAGAGTGGCATAATGAATAGAGAAATTGCAAATAATATGGGAAAAGGAGCTGATACACAGAGTGATATGGATCATTTAGTAGCTGATTAAGGTTTTTTTTACATTGCCATCTATTCAGTAACAGATCTAGTAAGAACAATTCGGAGGATACATAGGCTGTGACCAAATAACTCAGCGTGTGTCCTCAGCATAAAGCTTTGTGGAAAATAAAGGATATTAACAATAATTTCAAATAAAAATAGAATACTTGGGTTCAAGAATAGAGTTGTTTTACTGCTGCATATGAGTGCAGCTAACATGAGAGCAGAACATACATAGTCGAATGCATCCATTCTTAAAATGATGCTAAAAGCCAGACGATGTAACTCAAAAAGAGAATCAGTCTTATGCTAGAAATTTTGAAAAAAAGCATATACTTTAATACTCAGTTTGTGTGTGTCTGAGGAGAACTGGAGAAGGAGGTGAGTAGATCACGCAGTGTATGTACATTTTCAAGGAGGAAAAGTCAAGTTCTGAAATCTTAGCACTCTGTGAGGAAAAGGCATAACAAGAACAAAATTCTAGCAGCTGAAGCCAAAAAAAATTACATTTGAAATTGAGAAACATGCTTTGAATAATAAGCATGCAAAGCTGCTCATAAAAAATACCAAGATAAATAGTGAATTCTCCATCTCTTTCCTTCAAATCAAATATTTGCCTTCCTAGAAAAAATGTTTTGATCAAATTCAGCTCACAAGAGTGAAGTGTAGCAAGATATTAATTTTTCTGGCTCTAAAAAGTATCAATATGAATCTCTGATAACTATGTAAGTAATCATGATCGCACACATGATGTTTAATATCATGGACAGGCTTATGTTTCTCCACAAAGAAAAAGGCACAGGATCACAATGGAGATGGAACTGCTTTTGGTCCCTAGTTGCTGACACGGCCAAAAATCTCAGAGCATAAAATACATGGAAGTGTGAAGTACAACAACATTATTTTGTGACAGCGTCATACTAATGTTCTGCTTATGCAAAGGGTTGTCTGCAACAATATGCGGACATCCCCAAAATTAAATTGAACCCAGGCAGGAAGACTTTGCTATATGTAGTAAGATTTGGCTGATCCTTTAATTTATCAGTTGTGGCTAGTAAATGTTTGTCAAGCCTGACCCATTTAAAGGTCATCAGCAAGGAGAGGTCCTCAGATTATCATACTATTTTCTGTTCAAATACCCTAGAAATGTTTGCAGACTGTTGGAAAACTCTCGCTGAACAGATTGCTCTCTGTGTCCTATCCTGCATGTGGAATACATAATTAGAAAGGGGGTTGGATGAACAAGGAGCTGATAAATCACACATAGATTTAAGTAGTAGGTCCTTCTAATGTGTCTGAATCAGGACCATGAGAGATTTTAGTTAGGGATAGTTATGAAACAAAAGATGTGTCATATATCTGAGTATAAGAACAGTCTAGAGCAAGATAAGAAAAGATAGCATCCTGAAAATCCTTCTGTTCAGTTTCCATCTAATGCATAAGCTGGATAAGTGCCCTTCTGTTTGACCTAAAACAACTGATGCCTGTAGTACTACTGATCTACTGTCCCATACAAATATCCTAATTATGTGCTTTATACCTAGACTTGGTTTTAAAAGCCATGAAATCAGTTCTTCCACCTAAGTTCCATAATGCAGTAAAGGTGCCCATGATATGCATAGCACACACCAAGGCATTGCGAGATGTTTCACCAATTCTTTTGGAAAACACAGCTAACAGTGCCAGTGACGGCTATGTGCTCTGTCCTGTTCCTACTTACACGACTTATATTTGCAGCAATTCATGTAAAAGTTATGGCATCTGTGAGAGAAGGATGCCAAACTCTTCTAGCCATTTTTACTCAACAGTTCTGTATATTTATATTTGAATAATAATGTTTGAATAATAATTGTCTATTGAATAATAAAGAATGAGACTCAGTTCCTGGAGCAAATACACAAAATGCAGAATCCCATTTTCCGGACTGGTTGTACGATAACAGGAGTAGAGACGATATTCTTCTCACTTGGCTTTTTTCAGTCCCTTGATTCATGAATCTGTTGTTCTCTGCTCCTCAGTGATATAACTTGAACCGGAAAGATGAAAATTAACCAATCTAGTATTTAGGGTTTGTTCTTGAGAGATTTGAAGGGCTTGATTACCTTTAAGATGAAGAAATGGCAGAATGCATGTCTCCTGTTGTGGGTACCCTTCTCCTACTGTCTATTTTATAAGAGTTGTGACCTACCCAACAGCTGCATTTTAAAAGAAAATATAGTCAACTAAAAGAAAATGGAAAATATCCCCCTGTTCCCCTATATATTGCACTAAATGCAAGAAGAAATTGAAGGAAAATATATGTTTTCACATCCCTTTCCAAATTCTCCTGTGTGTTTTCTCACACTGACATGTTTTCTTCAAAAAGTAACATGTTCAGTGAAAATTAAATCAAAGTTGAGCATCACTAGAATAACTGATCTGTCATAATATAGAATCAAAACATGGTGTGACAAGCTAATTATAGTCCATAGCAAGAGGAAGCTTAACTAGCTAATAAGTGACAAGTACATTGTGGCTTTACACTGTCCTATTTTTTTTCTGTTTCTGAAGACACTTATGAAGAATATGGTCTTCTGCAGGATATTCCTTACTATGTTCTGTTGTTACTGAAGCTTTGGCAGTGACGCAGCTTTTTGCGGAGTTATACGTATATGCTGTAAACCCATAATTTAGAGTAAATCTAGAAGGTTTTTCTTCTTCGTAGTACTGGTTGCTGCTAAATTGACTGGATTATCAATTTATTGTAATTAACAAAGCATCTCCTTTCTTTGAAGTCATACTAAAGAAGTATCATGGTACTTCTCCGTAGCTACATTATTATTGTTGGGGTTATTTGTCATTAGCTTCTTAGAGGCAAGGAATCCTCACCCGTGCTTATTTTATGTGCCATTTTCAAGGCACATGTTAGTGGAAAATAGTTTCAAGAAGGCAGAAAATTTAACATGACAAAGCTATAAATTATGTAAATTTCCTTCCTGATTATCTTCTTCACTTACCACATGTGTGCCCAACTCTTTGTTCTCCATTCTATGATGAGAAGTGAAAGAAGTGTACAAGAACCATACATCACACTGCACACCACTAAATGGGAGAATGACTCTTATCAAAGAACTACCTGCAAAACTCAGCCACAATGCTAACTACTCTTGTTGCCTAAAATTTGATGCCCTGAAGATTTAGCTGCACTATTCGGAAGCAGAATATTAACATTCATTAAAGAAAAATGTAGTCATAAAAAATTCATGACTATAGGAAATAGCTTAATCATGAAATGTGCATTTTGGAGAAAAGTGGGACGGATACAGCCATGCTTGAAGAACATCACAAAGGTGTCAAACCATTACAGAACTTTGGTTCAAAGTAAAACAGCTTTGATGATTGTACTTGAGTTTTCAGACTATAGTGCAACTCATCGTGTTTCTGTTCTTCTTCTGTCCCATGAGAAAAAATTAAATATACAAGTAAAACCATAAGGCACATGAAGCAATATCAGCATTTTCAAGAGGCTCTGTTTATTGCATTACCAGATTTTTTATTCATGATCTTTGCTCTAATCATATTAGTATCAAAGTTTATTATTTTTACTGATGATAACATTATTACTGTAATTACTGATGATCAGTGATTAATCATGGATTTTCAGTATTATTAAAATAATGCTATTCTTTAAGACTGATATTATGCTAAATTTAAAAAATGCATGATGACTAGGCTTTTCTTATGATACATATATGAATAATATTCATTCTGAGGGTTACTTTTACTACTTCAGCACAGTTTTATACAAGACATACTTTCATTTTTAAACTCAAAAATGTAATGATTTTAGGAGGCATAAGAAGTAGGTCCTATAGACTATTCTTTTCTTATCCTTATATAATGTCATGTAGATTGAATTCAGAACTGTCAATTGGCCAAAAATGATGTGTGAAAGCTGAAAGTTCTATATCAGTAAGCCATTACTAAGAGAATAATTAGGTGGAGAAAAGATAGATATATCGGGCTACAGAGAGCTTGTAGCCATATGAGGGGGTGTTGCAGGCAGAGAAGTAGAAGCCTGCTAAGACACAATTGTCATTACCTACCTTGAACCCGGCAGGCAGCTAAAAACCCCACAGCTGTTTGCTCACTCCCCTCCAGTGGGAGGAGGAGAGAATTGGATAAAAAGGTGCAACCTGTGGGTTGAGATAGAGACTGTTTATTAATAGGACAGAAAAGGAAGAGGAAAAAAATAAGAAGATAGAACTAGTAATGCAAAATGCAATTGGTCAAGACCCACTTATCAATGCCCAGCTGGCCCCTGGAGCAGTGGGCCCTCACCCCACAGGCAACTTGCCCCAGTTTTATTGCTCAGAACGACACCAGATGATATGGAAAACCCCTTGAGTCAGCTGTCACAGCTTTGCCTCCTCCAGGTTTCTTGTGCACCCTCAACCTCCTCGCTAGCAGGGTGGCAGGAGGGACTGAAAAGTCTTTGGCCTAATGTCAGCCCTGGTCAGCCACAACCAAAACATCAGTCTATTGTCAATATTATGCTCACCTTAAATCCAAAACACAGCACTGTACCAACTGCAGAGATGAAAAATTAACTCTATCCCAGCTGAAAGCAGGACAAATGCGTAAGTAGCATAACAGGAAACAGAGTGGAAGCACTTATAGCACAGTAATGCTGCCAAGAGTAAACTGGGCCTAAATATACGAATGACACATAACCAAAAAGTTGTAAATGAGGACTTGTGTCTCCATTGAATAGCAGAGTACAGTAAAAACCAAAACATGTTTTAAGTAAAAAAATCTGCAAGACAAAAAAATAAAAAAAGAATGATCAGGGTAATTAGGAAAGTAGCCTGGTATAATTGCAATACTCTTGCAGAATGAGTGGGAAGCAAACTAAAAGAAGCCCTTATCGGAAAAATATGAACAACTTTCTTGGAAGCAGTTCAGATCCTCACGTTTTTTTGGAGAAGGAACTGCAAAACATCCACAATGAAAAAGCTAAAATGGGTAACAAAGAGGTCACCCAGTTCAGTGCTGACCTCCTCCACTGAGTATCTTTCCAGCCTGGCCAGCCCAGCCTTGAAGACTAAGGCCGTGAGGGATGTGACCTTCACTGCCAACCACAGCAGTACCAAACACTGACACTGACTGTAGAGCGTGGTTGTCATGGACTAATTATTTAGATACATAGTGATAATGACAGATAATGGGTAAGAACTAAGCCTTGGCAGCAAGCGTGGCATTGATGAATGTCAGTCTTCTAAAGTGCTGTTCTGAAGTCTGAAAGTGGTCTGATTTATTCATATTTTTATTCTTCCACCACAGTGATCTCTCATTTCCTGGGGCTTTTGGATATGTGTAGCTATATACTTAGTTGCCAAAGGGCTTTTGCAGAAGCTCTGAGGAGAAATTATTGACGTGTCTTGTCACTCCCATGTAGCCAGTAAAAAAAACCCAGCCTAAACCAAATAAACCAGAAAGTTGACTAAAACCAAATGGAATCATATGATCATTAAGATCAGAAAGCACCTCCAGAATAAGTGACTTCCACTCACTTAAAACGCACATGACAGTGAGGCTTTCTTCAAATTTCTTGTTCTTCCTTCTCTTCCCAAAGGACAACATAAAAGATGTGATGGGAGCTGGATAAAGAAGAGGAAATTATATGAATCCAAGTAATGGAAGTGCCAGAAAAGCTGAGATGCTGGGGAGGAGCTGCAACATTGAGGGAAAAAACAAGGAGCACTCATGACAGAGCAGTGGAAATGAGTAAAATAGAGATTAGTTCAGTTTAAACTCTTAAGAGTTTAAACTCTGCATTTCTGTCATTAGAGTCCGAAGGAAAGAGAGAGAAAGAAAATGTTTTCGTGTTTGTGGAGATAGAGACAAGGAGATCCCTTACCAACTACTGTAATGAGCAAAACAAACTTTACTGGGAAAAAAAAAATAATTTATTGCCAATTAGAATAGATCAGTGTAATGAGGGGGAAAAAAAGACAAAAAAATAAAAAAACCCGCCTCAACAGCTTCTTTTCCACTGTGATTTGCTGGCTGAGCTTCAGTCCTTCACTCCTGGCTCTCAAGAGGTGTTGGGGGCTGAAGGGAAAACACCAACAATGCTGGGATATGTACACCCCAAAATGCCCCTGATGTAGCTTGCCTCTGCCTTTTTGTAGAGGTCTGGCCCGAAGTTTGCTGTGCAACAGAACAACTGTGATTCGTTCAAGTACTGTTTTAATCAGATCCCACAAAAAACACCCAAATAAGCCAACCTGTTCCCTTACAGCTTCTTCTGCTTGGTTTTTTTTTTTTTTATGGTAAAGTGTAGTAAATGTTAGAAGTGATTCCACAAAGCTAGATTGCTTGCATTGTACTTCATGTGATTCTTGTCAATATTTTATATGAAATGTGTTAACTGCATTTCTTTTTCTAATAGATTGTTTTGACACAAATACAAAAAACATGATTTTATGGGATTGCAACCTTGAAAAACAAGAGTCACCAAACAGAGAAGAACCCCATAGTTCTCTGGAGGCTCTGCCAGAGAGAGGTATTGTCAGTGAATACAAGAGGGACTACCAGTTAAGCGGGTAAGGATTAGTCAGCCTTCTTTAGATCTGTGGAGCTGTGAGGTGGTTTTACTTTAAAAACTCATATGTTACAGCTACAGCTTTAGCCACAGATGTGCATTGGAGGTTATGGATCATAACACCACCCATAATAGGCAGCCAGAGGTCACCTATTGCTTCCTTGTCAGGCTGACTGGTTAGCTGAAAGGGGTTGGGATGCTACTGAGAAAATTCTAAATAATTTCTGATAAGAATGACGTTTTGGTCCTTATTGAAATGGATATGTTATCATTTTTCAATAAAGCTTTATAAACCTGACTGGGTTGTTATGAGATTATTACTAGGGACACAAACTGCTTGTAAGGTGAACCTTAAATCATGAATCAGTAACACAGTATTTCTAAAATATACTAGTTTAGGGTTTTGAGTCTTGGAAGATAAACAAGATGCATCTGCTGCTACTGGAGTGCACATTTTAGTTTTAATTTTAATTCTCTAGAAACAATAACTTTATAGCCATAAAGTATATAGTTACTTTAAATACATACATGTATATATATATACACACATATATATATGTCATGTATACATTGCAACAGTTGTCAAAAATAATATTATTATCTAGACAATCATGCCACTCACAGAGGAGGTTTATAATGGAAAGACATTTCATGATACTGTTTAGACACAAGTCAAGCTGGTGCAGTAGGACGTGTTCTTCATTCACAATTCCTAGCAAATGGACTTTTAATTAGACAAATTCTGCAACACCTGTGACCTGGACAAGCCTTGCTACCTTTTGTAATGTTGCCATGTAGACCAAAAAAAACCGTGATTTGTCATCAAAATCCAGTCATTCCATCAGGAAGTCTCTGATATATTTAGACTTATATGAAAACTAAAAATGAACTCACCAACAGCCTTAAGTGCCCTTGACAAAATAAATCCTGAGGGCAGGGATCTGAAATAACCCACAATAAATTGCCATCTTTTGAACATCTTCCTACATGACTAATACAATTACAGGTCTGTTCCTTCCATTGCAACTATTGTGAAAGTTAAATATTTCAACAGTAATGCCAGCTGGCAGTGTGATACACTAAGAATACAATAGTTTTAACTCCACAGTTATGCAGTGCTGTTTCAATAATTTTCTACATCTCAAACCACACCCCCCCCCCCCCCGTTC
>VZRS01001078.1:46368-112323 GCA_013398055.1 Ifrita kowaldi
TTCTCTATAGGGCTACTGTTCTCAGCATAACTGGAGTAGAGAATGCATGAGTTCAAATCTGGCACCACAAAAGATATTTGCATTAAATCACTGTCCTGTTTATCTGTAAGACACAATGATTTTTCTGGATTTCATGTAAATATTTGCCTTAAGATCCTTTTCCTCCTCAGAGAGGCAGGGTGCCTGTGATAAACATTCACTGCGACAGTCTGTGGTGCTGCTTTGTCCTTGAAAGTGGCAACAGGGCGTGCAAGTGTATGATGTGAAGGGCAGATACAGTCAAACCATGGCTTAAGAGCCTGTGGAGCTGTATGACAATTATCCACCTTGTGACTGGGGGCCCTCATACCAACCCAGTCAGCAGCAAAAACAGAATTGGAACTCTCTTGGCTTCTTGTCACTCTGGTTGACATTACCTCCACGTCTTATAGCTTGCTCTGAACATTAAGAAAACAAAACCTGAGTTAAACATTTTTATTGCTCTTGATGGTTACAGGCATGAAGGCATATGTTCCTATATCTCATGGGTAAGAATCTGAAACAGAATATTTTTTTGTTGCCCTAACTTTAGTGACTTTTATATAGTCTGTCAAAATACTGTCTTTGTGTTGCAGGCATTTGTCTATCCAGAAACACAATCTACTTATGCCTTTGCTTCTGAACACGACCGAATCAATCTGTCTTCACAAAAGAGTAGGGAGAAGCCTGTAAATTATCCCTTGTGAAGGAAACTTAAAAATAAGAGACAAGTGAAATAACCTAATAAAGCATGAATTGATGAAAAAAAGACTATTTTTCCCTGGAACCAGGACTATCAACAGAAAAATGAGAATTCTAATGAATTGTGTTCAGACACAAATGGAGGCTGTCAGTGATGGAAGAGCAAACATATTTTTGTATATGTTTTTCACCATGGGGTAGTAATATTGACTCAAGATGAGGAAAAAGATACTATAAATATATATGAAAGGCCACATTTAAAATAAATTCTAGAATACTGTCATGACGGCGTGGTAATTTGATTCTTCTTGCCTGTCTCTTCCATTGTAATTAATTCAGACACCAAAGATAGAAACTTCCAGCTCCTGCCTCAGTGTGAATCTTATCTGGGTCAAAAACATAAAACAATTAATTGGGATTTGCATACAATGAAGTGCATGATACACATGCCTTGATTAAGTTAGTTCAGAGGCAGTGTGGCAAATTACAACTTCCAGACTTGCGTGTGCAACGCCTGTATTGGCTCTAATACTTGAACCCACCCACTTAGGGCTAGATTGGGTGTTCCTCCACAGCACTGCTTACTGGAGTGCCAGCTCCTCAGCCCTGACCTTGTGAAGACGGTCACTGTTTTGCCCACAAAGGAGAGAGGTCCTCTCTCTGACCTGTCCAGAGCTTTGCTTGGTGCAAAGCAAAAGGTGGTGCTCCAGCTTGGCAGTCTGAGTAACAGGATTGTATTGACCACAGAGCACCCAGTGAATTCACCAACAAAACATCAAATGAAAAAATGAAAACTAAAGTAATTTTCTAAGGGTGAATGTTGAGATAGCACTAGTGTTGCAACGGGGAGCTGGTAAACAATTTTTTGTGAAATAGAGAAATATTTTGCCTGATCACTGAAATCCTACAGGAAAAGTGTAAAATGTATAGTAAGAAGGAAAATAAAAAAAGGAAAATACTTAAATTTCACAGAACTGGGACCATGAGACTGTCTCCAGCTTTTTGACAGCATTGGCCATTAATCATATTTTAATGAAACATTGTTGTGATATAAATCTGATTCATTAAGTCACTCACAGTTCAGTTAACTGAGTGCTCAATACCACTGTGTAGCTACTGTGTCTGCATACAATTCAAAGAAGTCAGACAATACTTTCATAATGAAAAAGAGAAACATTATTCTCTCTGATTTTTCTGTGTTTTTAGTGGTATTTTAAAAATATATTCTCTCAATATCCTACACAAGTTCCAAATATTTTAAATGTATTTGTAATTTTTAAAAATTACTGCTCTAGTAATATGGTAAATATTACTTGCATTTGTGCAGGCAATCTGTAAAACAGGTTCATATTTTAAAGTGTTATGTACTTAGGTTGACTGCTGAAGATTTGGAAGTATTCCACAGTGGTGAAACGTTGTTATATCCAACATGGAGTTTGATCCAAAGCATCCCCCAGAAGGTAAAAATCAATATAAGGCTCTAGACATTCTGGGTCTGCAGTGTGAAGCAATAGCAAGGGAAAAAAAAGAAAAGTCGTTCTTAGATAAATAGAAAGAGGATTAAAAAAATGGGAGTACAGAGCTATTTTTGATTCTCTATGATATTAGTGAGACCTCTATTGTGTTCTGTTTTATGAACTCATTTTAAAGCGGCATTGATATACTGGAAATGGCTTAAAAAAGAGCTACAAGAATGGTAGAAGTTCTAGGGGAAAAAAAGCCTTTTCGGTGAGATACCTACTCAGCTCAATCCCTTTAGCTTAACAAAATGAAGGTTACGAAGTGAACCTGATCATGGTCTATAAATGCAGATACTTCCAACACTGGAGAGAAGTTTAATCTATCAAAGACATTAGAGATCTAGAGCCTGAACACAGAGCATAAGTCAATTGAGACTAGAAATGAAAGAAACATTTTTACAGTGAATCATCACTAACCCACTGAATAAGTTACCTTGATGCTTGATAAGTGTTCAAATAAAGATTAGATATCTTTCTGAAATGTATGTCCTAGCTGAAATAGAAATATGAGGCTTGACACGCCATTCAGGAAAACCAGGTGTGTTAAACATGTCCTACGATTATCCAAGTGTAAATTAATCTAGATTGTGAACTAGTGTTTTATACAATTATTGTCCTGGTAACTGGCTTTGTTGCAAACCAGTTTCAAGATGAGACTTTGTTTGTAGAACTTGTTTGATCTTTCATTCCTGAAAGTGCACAAAATATTAAAACAACCTTCCTAGTAGACTTTGATCTGTAGTGTATTTCCAAACTTAGGAAATTTGACAAGACATCACTGTCAGTCATTTTTATAGTCTCCATTTATTTGTCTTAGGTACTGAGACAGAAGGAAGATTGAGGGCAATTATGTCTTATTTTTTGACTAAAAATTACAGGAAGTGTAGAAAATTTCTTGAAAAATGACATTCACCATACTGATAGTATGCAGATTATCACTGCTTTGTCCTTTTCTTTCCACAGGGTCACACTAGACTTTTATTTTGATTTTTTAAAATTTTATTTTATTTTATTTTTTAAATTTATTTTATTTATTTTAATCTTGTATACTTTCTGTGGAGGCATAGAAGTTCTAGCTAGACCTTCTTGTACTGACCTATACTGTCTTGTGCTTTCTTGGATCAGAAGCAGATAAACCAGGCAACTTGAAATGACAGACACCACTCTAATGCAGTAAAATTGTTCTGCATAAAAAACTTGTCTCCCAGTATAGTCTTGGCAAAGATGTTCACCTGAATATTAAAATTAGCATTAGAATAGGATGTTTGCCATGGCTGTTTTGATGAGATAGAGGGAAAGACTGCCTTTCGTTTAAACTTTCAATGATATATTTCAAGATCAATCCCACATTTCTCTTTTACCTGTCTTCCTTTTTACTTTGCTGGTTTTGATCTCAGTGATTCTAACCTGCAATTTTCTGTTCACACCTGCCTCACTCTGATTTGCCTTATATATACATCAACCATATGATATTTGACAAGGGAAAGTGCCAGATTCTGCACCTGGGATGGGGCAGCCCTGGGTGCACAGACAGACTGGGGAATGAGACGCTGGAAAGTGCTGTGGAAGAGGTCCTGGTCGATGGCAGGTTGAACACGAGTCAGCAGAGCCCTGGCAGCCAGGAAGCCAACCATGTCCTGGGGGGCATCAGGCACAGCAGCACCAGCTGGGCAAGGGAGGGGATTGTCCTGCTCTGCTCTGCACTGGGGCAGCCTCACCCCGAGTGCTGGGGGCAGTTCTGGTGCCAAATTGTAAGTAATGTATAAAGCTTTTAGAGTGTCCAGAGGAGGGCAACAAAGATGGTGAAGGGCCTTGAGGGGAAGCGCTATGAGGAGCTGCTGAGGTCACTTGGTCTGTTCAGCCTGGAGGAGACTGAGGAGAGACCTCACTGCAGTTACAACTTCTTGTGAGGGGAAGAGGAGGGACAGACACTGATCTCTTCTCTGTGGTGACCAGTGACAGGATGTGAGGGAATGGCCTGAAGCTGTGTCAAGGGAGGTTTAGGCTGAATTTTAGAAAAAGATTCTTCACCCAGAGGGTAGTTGGGCACTGGAACAGGCTGCCCAGGGCAGTGGTCACAGCACCAAGCCTGACAGAGCTCAAGAAGTGTTTAGACAATGCTCTCAGGCGCGTGGTGTGACTCTTTTGGATGGTGCTCTGCAGGGTTGAGAGTTGGACTTGATGACCCTTGTGGATCCCTTGCAATTCAGCATATTCTGATTCTGTTATTCTTCTTTTTTTTCCATATTTCCTCTCCTGCTTTTCTTTTGCCTTGTCTTCTGTCTTATTGCTAGTTTCCTGGTTCCTTTGCTTCATAGTTCAGTATCTAAACCTTTAAAAATTATTCTAGAATTTCACACTACTATGAATTATTTACATAATATATCATCCGTGGGTGAAATTAATTACTAGTGAAATTCTCATGATATAACTGAAGTTGTCCCTACATACAGCAACAAGAAGGCTAGCTTAGTATTTTTAATATCATATATACTTTCACCATGGAGGATACCAAAACATGGAGGCAACCCTTCCAAAACACAGGAACGAAAATGCAGGTTGTATAATGAAGTGATTTTCTTTAATAAACAAGATAGATACATATGCCTCTTGAGTTCATTCCTATTAGTACAAACATGAGCAACTCAGAAAAAATTGTGATTTGTTATGCTTCTTCCTTTTGATTCCCCCAGGCTATTATTTCAACACTTTGTTTTTAGGGGGAGGCAATGTGTTTTTCAGTATGAATTACGGATAAATCTGAATTGTGGGAATTAGGCTATAAAGCATATTTATTTAAATTTTAGAGAAACACAAGACAAGAGATTCAATTTTTCTAATATAATGTGTCATAAAGTTGAGGGGATGCTTAATTTTGGAATGAGACATTCAAGATCTTTAAACAGAGATATAAAGAAAGCTGCTCTACTAGTATAATATATTATTAGCCCCCTACTGAAAAAAAAGGAGCAGAGAAACACTTCTCTGTGTGCATCAGTTAGGATGAAAAGAACATACAGAATTTTTACTTTTCTTTTTTTTTGGCAGAACACCATTTATACCAGTGTCACTATGGAAATAATAACTCACTGTGGGTTCATTGTTACTACTAAAAGCAGTGTTTCAGAAAAGTTCTTGATAACTCTTTGTGCCTCACAGTTCCAGGGAGTCTGAGGCTACTGGTCAAAATGCAGTCCTCCAGTTTATTCAGACTCTTCTGGGATCTTCAATGCCTTCAGCAGTAGGAACATCTTTGTCAGGTCTTCTCCAAAACCTTCTCTATTTGTCTCACTACAGAACTATCTTGTGTAAAAGCTGTTGGCCAGGGACTTGGGCATTTGAAAGCTTTTACTGTACCCCACAGAGCCATCCCTTCTGTTTTCACAACCTTTAAACTCATTGTCAAAAATACTTTGCAAGTTACTCATAAGGTTAAAAAAAAAAAAAGAATTAGACTTTATGGGGAGCATTTTTTGTTTCTCAGAGGAAGTGGGAATGGAGTGATGTTACAGCCCATTAGGCTAACACAAACACACATCTAATTTTTCACCTATTTAAAGGGTTGCAAAAACCTTATAAATAAATTAATAAAAATCATCAGGAGGCTGAAAAATAAGCAGATAACAGGTGTCAACATTAATTCTAGACTCTATGTTTCCTACACCTTTCCCTCCACACCAGTAGTGTAGCTGCAGGTTTGCTGTCCCTCACTATCAGATTTCTGATTTCTGATTTCTGACTTTCAGTATCAGGAGTGAATCTTGATGCTAAAATCAGTGAATTGTGCAGGTTGTGCATGTACGTCTCCAACAGTATTTTTCCTTGTCTTCAGCTTTCAGAAAAACAGTTGTCCAATCTAAAGCAATGGTTTTCAAGACGTAGTTTCTGGATCTGTCAGAGGACCAGGGTTTTCTGCAGATTTTTAGGAGAGGTACAAATAGAAAAAGACAGCAAACAGTAAAGCACAGGGAGATAGAAAACATAGAAACATTTTTGTTTCTGAATTTGGTGTGTTTTTTCACTGCATGCAAGACATATCCCTTGGAGCATCAATATTGTCTAGCTCGGATAAATTGTGTGGATATCTGTGTCTCAGACAAGAGAGACTTGTGGACAAACAGTGCTTTTAAAACATGCACACATGTATACATATAAAATATAACTCAAATTTAAAAGATGGCATATTGCCACAACAGCCTCTATTCTTTGTTATTAATGATTAATTCCCATGTGAGTAAAACTAAGATAATGTTGGTCTTTTTTTTCTCTTCTTTTTTGACTCTAAGGTTTTGTTCCTCTATCTTAAGTAACAAGACTAAAGAATCCAGTAAATATGTTGAAAAATTAAGTAACACACTGGTATTTTTCAAATAGAATACCCCGACTTCATAATTCATTTTTGGTGGAAGGATATAGAATATCTAATTCTAACATTTAAAAAAAGTATTTAAATAGGTAGTTAAGGTGAAACTATATTATGATAGTGTACTAGGCAGGCTTTTTGATGCAAGAAAGGTGAGAAAAGATGAAAAAACATCTGTGGCTCAAAGATCCAGACCTTGGATACATTAATTACAAGGGAGTTCTGCAAAAGGTAGAGCACTGTTCTGATAACTGTAGGGAAGTATCCCATGTTTGATCAGTTTCAGAACAGGGAGTTGTAGAGTTCCACAACCATGACAAAAATAAATTATGCAGAAATAACAGTTGAAAACAGATGTAAGGGAATACCAACATTCACTGGAAGGCTTTTAATCACACTGGGTACAATTAAAAGCTTCCCTGAGATCACAGGAAGAGACCTTTGAAGTAAGACCTGAAGTAAGGAACAGGCTGCCAAACATAAATCGCCCAAGCTTTTCATCAGTGTTTACAAAATGAAATGCTTCTGACATTGGTTGTGTTTGTTGCAAAAGCCATTATCTCTCCACAGTTTGTGATCTTCAGTCTCAGTATTGTTAATGATGGCGTTCATCTCACCTGACATTGCATCTGACAGTCACGTGATAGTTACTCTAGTTTCCCAAAAACAGGAGAGAAATAGGCACCTCTGGGGTATGGTTAGTTTTATCCTAGTGAATGGAGTCAAAATAATGGGAAGATCTGATGACATTTCTTCAGTGGCAAAGGAAGTCTTGGGAAGAGGCTTGCTCGATTTCCACAGACACTTGGTGTTCTGATGGAGTTCTGCATTTCTCACCCTTTGCTCCCACACTGTTCCCAGTAAAAGCTGTTCTCTGCTGGCTGAAGGTGCACTTAGTTCAGAACTCACACTGATGAGGATCCTCTTTGGCAGAGATGTGGAGAGGAAAAACTGAAGCATAGGGGAAACTGGAGGACAAAGGTAAGACCCCTCCCTGAGCATGTCTTTGCACATACAGCATAAGCACCTTCTATCTTGATCTCGTATAAACTCTGAAGAATCCTGCAGTAACGTTGGCCAAAGTCCATGTCCTTTCTTCCCAATGTCTCAGTCTGCCTGCCCCAGTCTCACTGTGTCTGGGGGTCTCTCCACAACCTCCAGCAGACAGCCATAGATTTGTTGTTTTCATTTTGAATGTTCTGGAAGGGGACATTGAGCAGCTGCGTTGGCCTCACTCAAAATTGATTGCTGCAGATTGCTGCAGATGAGGTTTTTTAGAAAAATAACACGAATACCTTCTGATATTAGCAGATTAATTGTGATAAAAGAAATATATTCCCAGACATCCAGGGTTGCCCTTTCTGATCTTACACTTGTGATCACCTGGAGATCATGACATAATTTGGTTTCATTTGAAGCATTCATCAGGGAAAACCAGATTCTGCAGACTCGATCATATGCTGATTTAGTGCTTTCAGAGTATTGCCGGTTTGGCTGATGTGAATCTCATTAACGTTATCAAGGCCACATCAAGTCAGAAAATCTGGTGGAAGAGCGTCTCTGCCAGCTTTACTCGTCATGATGCTACTACCTGCTGAAATTTCACAGAACTACAACGAACAACTATTCCAAGGAATAAGGGCAGGCATGCAATTCCTATGAATGGAAGAGCCATACTACAGTACAATCTATACTTGTAATGACTGTACATTACTCATGTAATTATGGCACTAAACCATTAGTATTTGATGAGTGAACAGGAGGAGCAATAAGAAGAGGAAAAAGACTCATTTTATTTCCTTCTAACTACTTTCTACAAAGTTGTGCTAAGAATATTTATGCCTCTCTCCCAGTCCTCTATTTTTTTCTTTTTTACTCTCAGTAGGCTATGGCTAGCCCACTGTACTAAGCACAGGACTGGAGGGAAGGAGCTGAGCACTGAGGAGGAAAAGAGGAAAGGATTGAACAGAGACGCAATGTTTCTAATGAAAGGATGGGTCTGGAGTAACAAACCAGAGGTTTGGGGATTTTCAGTCTTAAACAGGTAAGTAATATCTTCCCTCCATTGCTTCCTACCCTGCGTCTGAGAAGCTTCTCTTCAGCACCCTCACTAATATCCAAATAAAAATGCAATACAGGGACCATGCTGTAATTATTCTTTTCATAGTTTCACCAGCATGGGAGGGAACATGACAATATCAGAAATAGTTTTGTTACAAGCTCTGTGCCGAAGGGCTAATGGGAAATGAAGAGAATACAGTGATCCCAGTTCTCAGGTCATATTTAATCATTTGTAGTTTATTTCTGTCTTTGTTTAAAAAAAAGTCAGAAACTCCCTGGTAATTTAGTAAGCTAAATAACGTTTTAAAAATGCATTGAAAACCAATTTCACAAAGTTTTTAGAGCACTAATGTGGCAGGATTATCTACTAGCTCTTATATTAGGAATTATAAAAGGAAAACATTATTATTATTGTCTAATCACATACTCAAAACACAGTAACAATGGAGTATTTATTATGTGCTTTCATATATTGTTTTCTGTGTTAACTGTATATTAGAAGACTTTTTAATATATACATATAATTGTATGTCTGTATATGCGTGCATATATAGAACACCCAGATTGGATGGGACCCTGAAAGCTCATCTGGTAATTGTGTATATAAAACTTCATATTTTTCTGTCTAACATACATATACACACATTCCCAAGAGCCTACATGTCTTTGAAATTCGTTGGCTTTAGTTTTCTAAGTTTACTTCGGAGCCTTGAAATCCTAATCTTTGCTGGGTTTCTACAACCACCGCTCCATAAATTGAACTACATTATGATGGCTCTAACTTCACAACTGAGTTCTATACGTATTGTCTTGTAGAGATAGAAAAAAGTGAGTTTCTATGAGAAAAAAAAAGGGCACCTTTCTTGCAGTGAAAGGGCAAGTTGTAGAAGAGGCTGAGCATTCCTGCAGGTTACATCCTTGGAATGATATCTTCTCTTCTGTATAGGACAAAGCTTATAATCTCTTGCAAATCCAGAGCTGGAAGGGTTGGATACCAAAATGATAAAAGGAAGGATGATCTGGTAACATTTTTAAAGGAGGATGTTCAAAAAAATACTTTAGTTCCCTGGCAGTTGCCTTGTTGCACAGGAGGTATTTTCTATCTGAAATAATTTTAGCAAATGCTGTACCATGGTTTCAGAAATTTGTGAGACAGACTTGAAAAATTCCATAAATTACTCTTTAAGTTCTAAATGTGACATTAAATTGTTCTTAAACTGTACAGCAGCACCGAACCCCCTGGGCAGGAGAAGTCCAGCACCAGACACTACAACTGTCTCCCCTGCAAGCCGGGCAAAGACTGAACCACCCCCAGGTAAGAAACTGCCAAAAAACCACACGGCTTCCCCCAGAACCATTCCAATGGTATGCCAAGGCATTGGCTACACCTTTTGTCTCTTAATACATGTCTATTTTCCATTTCCATGACAACAAATGGGGAGAAAATTCCCTGAAGGAACCTAATGCCCAACAATAGGGAAGATTTCCAAAGAGCAAGTAACAAAAATGGGCAACATGCGGCTTCATTCCTATGCAAACTACATAGAACTTTTGCCTAAAGTTTTATTTATATTCATCCATTTACATTGCTTAGGCAGGGCATCTGTTTTGCAGCTTTCAGTAGTGCTTTCAAGCCATAACTACTCCACGAATTGCAAGTGTTCCACATAACACGTCATCGTCAACTTGCAGGAAAGATGACCTCCAGTCTACCTTCTCACTAAGAATAAGGCAACAATGCTCTGATAAATAAGATTACATTTCTTTGCCACGAAAACAAGATTTTCATCTCTCTTGTAAGCAGCAAGTTTGAAAAATAAGTTTGAAAAATATCTGTAGCAGTTCATCTGACCAGAAAAAACTTGCAACTTTCTTCTTCGAATTAGTTTGCCTTTCAAATGAAAAAAGGACTCACGTCTTCAATTTTATCAGTTGTTTGCAAGGCCACTGAGAACAGATTTTTAAGACACACAGATATATCTGGTCCACAATGTTAGAAAACTGAAGAGTCACTAAGCCGTTGATATCTTCTTTCTTCTTCCCATAATATGTCCTCTAAGAAAACATCTTCATATCTTTAGGAAAAGTACAGGCTCCTTTGACCTAAAAACTGGGCACACAGAATTGCTAAAGTTTAAGTAGAACAAGAAACAAGATTACATAAGGAAAGTGAAATATTCGCAGAAGTACAATAATCAAAATTCTTAATACATTTTAGTATATTTGATTCACCATGAATGTAGATGAATAGATGCATGGATAATCAGGGAGTTTAACTGTTAGTGTATAAATTTTTATTTTCAAATAGTGGTGGGTTCATTCATAAAAATATTAATTTCCATTTTTTGCTTACTCTGTATCTCTAGCATCCTGTTTTTTGAACATTTTGACCTTACTGATATTGAATATTTCAAAGCCTTAGCTCTCAGAAACCCACATCTTCCCTTTTTCCTTAAATTCTAGTTCTCAATATCTAATTTTGATGGTTTTCTTAGAATTGATTTTGAAATAATCTCTATAAACAGCAGTTCTATGTCAGTAATTGACACCATGTGCAAACGTAGTTACACAGAGTGTATAGATGCTCTTAAAGTGGAAGGGATAAAGTATTAGGCCAAATAAACTTTGAAGTAACTACATATTTTTTTGTTAAATAACCTTAAGGAGATTAATTGAATCCAGGGTACATGGCAAAGCTACAGTAATCAAAGATACTGAAAAAAAAAAAAAGATTTATTTTTCTCTCCTCTGATTTTGACTTCTTTTTTGTCTCCTGTATCTTATGGCTTAAATGATACCTTATATCAAAACCCATCAGTAACAAAAGATCATCTAGTTTTGGAAAACAGCTGTAATACTGAGGTATTAATTCATGTAGTTACAGCATCTGGATCTCAACAGAGCCACATTACAACTACATCTCTCAGATATAGACACCTTTCTCTTACCATTCTTCAGATATTTCTCCCCACTTTTTGAGACACTTTTGACACCTTGGTTATTTTCATAGCTATACCATCCATATTCTAGCTCTATGTAGATACATAGATGAATATAGATACATGTAATGTAAAAGATACCCAAATACAATACACTGGTCTCCCACCATTCATGCTCTTGAAAAGAGTTATTAATCATATTATTTAATCCACCAGAGACAGATTAGTAAGTATTGTGGTAGTATTAGTGGTGGATGAAGTAAAGAAGAGGGGAATGGAATAGGAAGGATGCCAGAACCAGGTCCTTCATTGTGATACAATAATTTGCCCCAGTAAATTGTCCATGTATGATTCTTCTTGAGCTTCTCTCCTTCTCTGAATGAAAAGGAAGAGGATGGAAAATATTTCAGCCCTCACCAGTGCAAGCAGAGTAGAATGTTTATTACGCTAGATTTTAAAAACATTGATAGATATACACATCAGTTGTTGCCAAATGAAATATAACATTTTTATGTATACTCTATTTATTTATCAAATATCTTTCTATTAAAATTTTTGAGGGGCAGCTGTGATATCTCTTAGTATTTTTCTCTCTGACTTGGAAATCAACTTGTAAATGAATACAGAACTTCACTAGCTAGAATTATGACATGACAGACCGTTTCACTGTCAAAGAACTATAATTTATGGTATTAAACATCAGTTCTTTTACTAAAATGGTGATGTAGTGTGAGCTAAGAGCATTTGACAGATTTCAGGGGAAAAAAGAGCAGTTAGTATCTGTTTATGAAAGTGAATTTCCCTTAAAAATAAATTGATTCTTCAGTGTTTATAGTTTTTAATCAGTAGACAGAATAATTGATAGCTTTATTGCTCAAGCCAATTATCATGTATGTACCTATCCCTATGTTACAAAGATATTCCTAACTCTTCAGTCTCTGCACTTAATAATCCAGAGCCACAATTAGCTAATGATAAAACCAGCTCTCTCATAAATTGCTTTCCAGGGTACAATGACACGTGAGATATTTATTCAAATTTATCTGCAGCAACATGAAACTGCAAGGCTGCGTTTACATCAGTGCTGCTGTAGATGACTGAATACATTCAAAGCAGAAGAGAAAACTGGCTATGTCGGCAGAATAATGTTATTACTCTTGACTCCCTGCTAGCATCTTCCTCTGTTTGATCCTGTCCTCACAAACCTGTAATCATCAAGTTCCAGGCAGCATGCTCTTTAATGTGAAAATTGAAATAGGCTCAGAAGATTACTTTGGAACTCAGGTAGAACAGGATTGTGCCCGGCCGTGGGATGCGACACAATTCAGAGACAGGCAGCTGTAGTGCTGCTTAAATTGTGGACATATGGAATGGGATCAAAACAGTCCAGCAGGCATTGTGGGAGTGCTGCCAAGAGGATCTTGCAGGAGAGTGTTTCATTGTCACCTTCACTTCATGGAGATAAAAGCTTAGCAGGGAGCAAGTGAATAGTTCTGGTGCTGATTACAGAAGGCAAGGAGAGCTCCTGGAGAGAGGCTGTAAAAATAGTAGGTTAAAAGTCCTGAGTGACACTGCTAATTTGGAGACTTTAATCCTGTGTCTAGATTTCATTATTGATGACACCTTTGTAAGTAAAGCATTTCTGTAAGGACCTATGTCTGAATGTTGGAAACTCAATTACACATTGTGTGAATGTGGGTTGATTAGCTAGTGACCTTCCACTAAAAGGCAATGGCCCTGGGCTTCTTTTTAACATCGTGAAGGTGGCACTTTGCTGTGGATGTTCACATGCTAAAAAATATGCTCAACATGTTCTTAAAACTGTATTTCAAGGCCAAATTTAGCTGTTCTTATCTGAAAAGTTCCAGCGAGGCACTATCCAAAACCAGTTTCTTTTAAATTAAAGACTTCAGATGTGTATATATTCAATATCTAAGTAAAATAATGCTTTGGTAATAGGTTATTTATTTCACTGTGCTAAGATTTCAAGCATAACAAGTTCTCTGTTATTGTATCTCACTGAATGGGATAAACTGATTGTGTGTTGATTTTAAGAGCTCATATTCTCCTGTCCTTGACTATGACTAAACAGATAATGGCACTTGAATTGGCATTCATATGATCAAAGTGCATAGATATTTGAAGACAAATACATAAATGAGGACTTATAATTACCTTTTTGGCGGAGCTTCATAGAAGATAATTCTGCATTTCAAGACACTGAACACTCAAGTAATGTCAAACGTAAATATCATTAAGGTGAATCATCTTCTAATACATGAACAATGCATATGGCATTGAGAACAGTGGTTGAAATGGGCTGTAAACTTTCCTCTTGCTCTATGTTTATTGTATACTATTATTCTGACTGCTTATATACTGTAGAAATATTGACTTACTTAAATGTTTCTCATGACATTAAAAAAGTGTCTGGAAAGCTGTTTAAAGGGAAAGATTGAGAGCAGCTGTGATATTAAGACTTCCATTTTATCATACCTGTATTGGCAGAAAAAGTAGAGCAAGCACAAATGAAAACATAATATAGAATTCTATTGATGGCTATTGCATGCACAGAAAAGAGGAGATTAACAAGATGGATGGAGAAAGACTTCTAAGAACTGTTTTCTTTAAAAACACAAAATAATTATATGTCTGTAGGCTAAAAGTTTGTGGGGAATATTTTCCTCCCTCATTTGGAGCATGAGTTTGAGACTAGTTCATATAAAACACAGATAACTAAAATCATGACAAACCATTTAACTGGGAAGAAATTTTTTAAACTTTTAATATGATACATGAGATTTAAGAGAAAATGGAATCTTAAACCTAATCATCTGTTGGGCAGGTGCTATTTGAATGCATGTAGCATCTCTAAAAATAATGAAGAAGAGGATCAGAAGAGTTTATTATCAGCGCTGCGTTTGTTCCTTGACGGGGAAAGAAGACAAGCAGTATTACTTTCCCAATAAAGAAGTCCATCTTGAAACACCTTTTTGCAAAATTTTATTTTCAACAAAAATTGAAGTCTTCATTAAAATTTCAAGCCAATTCACATTTCCTTAAAATTTGTGGCCATCTTTTATTGTTGGGCTTATTAGTCTTCAGGCTTAAAAAATTCTTACTCTACTTGAACAGAAAAGGAGAAATTAAGCTTGACATTTCTCCACCTAGATGGCTGAGCATAAAGAAATCTAAATGTTCCTAGGTTAGCCAGGGCATTGACATCTAGACCATGATGTCAGTGATGATGATTTAGATCTGCAGACCAAAATCCTTCTGTATTCTGAGCAGAGTCTATGTCCTAATTCCAGATTTTGGTACCAAAAATTATTAAAAATAAGAAAAGAGAAGAATCCCATGATATACTATTTTGTGCCTGCAGTTTGAATACACACCTGACCCCCATTTTAAGAAAGGTATAGTTGAATTTTAAAAGTTGCAAAGAACTCCTATGAGAATGACCAAAGTCCCTGAACACTTCTGTTACAATTTTTCATAGTTGTTAAAAGTCTGCTGTTTTGTAATTCAGCAGTTTTTGTCTGTCCTTCAATGTACTTTGAATAAAATTAGCTTGTATATAAATAACTTCCTTCAAGGTTATTTTATATAACGAACTCTTCCTTAATGTCCTCACAAGGTATCAAAATAGCATCACCATTTTTAGGTCACTTGTCATATAGAGGGACAATTTAAGCAGGTGTTTAAGTTTAAGCATACGACTGCTCTTTGGTGCACTAGAACCTTGATGAACTTCTTTACAGTTAAGTAATTAAGTCACATGAATTTCCTGTCTTTCAAGTGATAGATAAGCCCCAGAAACTGAGATGTTTGAGGTCTTTTAGATGGCCTAGTATTTTATATGGAATGAAATACGAACAAATGTGAAGGAATTTGGATAATATAGGTTTTACTAATATTAAATCTATATGGTTTATTTCACCCTGTCAAAGCAAAATTAGGATTTATGTAAGTCAGAATGTTTTACTTGACTCTTCACTCTTCTAATCTCTTTCCACATCATTCTTTTAATGTGATAATGAGACAGTGTTCCATATATATATCTCGTTACATGTTCAAAACTGTGGCTACTTGTAAAATTTACTTTAAATGTCAGAAAAATGCAGTTACTGTGTGTGCAATGAATATACCACATCAATGTGGAAAAACACAAGTTAAAGAGTTAGTAAAATATTGTTTCCAGGGCACATCACCGTGTATAATACATAATTTTAAAACAAGAAGGGTGATTTTCATTCAATTGTTTTTTCATTGACTTCAAAGGTGTCCTGAATTAGTGAACAAAGACACAGATGTCCACAAAGAAGAGGATAAAGGACTCTCCTGTCTGATGTTGCTACGAAAATTCACTGTCTTGGTGTGGGAAAAGAAAGCTTATGCAGTTGAGTTTATTTAGTAACTAAGCAAATCCCTAAAATACAACATATTAATGATTACATTTATTCTTAAAAAACAAATATGCAGCCTGGTGTGTATTTATCTGCCAGCAGTATTTGTTTATGAAAGCTTTTTATTGTTCTTTTTTTACTACCTGATTTTGAGCATACTTTAGTGTCCTTCAATCTTTAGTATTTCTCCTAGTGCAGAGTATTTGCTCTTCCTCTGTGACCCTCCTGCCCTCACTGCAGCACTTCACCCTTTGCCCAAACAGGGCAGTGCTGTCTGGGCAGAGGGCACAGAAGTTGGGACTTCTGTTCATTATTCCTCCCTTCAGTGCTCATGCCTGCTTCACCTTTGGTATGTTCTTTTCACTCTGTTTTTTTCTTTCTTTCTTTTTTTATTTTTTTCCAACTCAGGTTTGTCCAGAGTTACTTTGTTTTGCAGTTTGATAACCCCTGATACCAGTACGATTTCTCCAGCACAGCACTGGTGCATCAAGAATTAGCTGAGCCATCAGTGTTCATGTCTTTTTTTCTCTTTCATTTTAGTTTGTCTGTTCCAGTGAGTGTTCCCTCACTCTCTGTTCTTTTGTCAAAATCTTTGTTCATCTCTGATTCTCAATTTATCCATCTTTTTCCACTTACCTCTTTTTGTACTTAACAATGTTCTTTTTCTTGCTCACAGAGTGCTCTTCCACAGGTGGCTTGTATTCCTAAGACTCTGAAAGACACTCAGGCTTAGTTCTTTTTCAAATGAAAGCTTTTATACCTTCCTGTTTATTTTTTAAAGTTTTTTCAAGCTGCTTGTTCTCATTTTTGAATATATTATCAAACTGTGCAGTGTAGAACCTGACAGTATTGATATATTTTGCTTTCAGGTAAAGCAGGCTTTTCAAGACATGACTGTTTAGGTGTCAAGATGGTCGGTAACAGAATTTTTAAAATAAAGAAAATTTCAAATTATTAAATCTCTTGCAGTGGTAAAATAGATTAACTAAAAGTCCAGTAGGAAAAGCAAGTGGAATTTAAAATATTTGGGATTTAGTTTTCCCTGGCTAAATTCCATGGCTCAAAGTCCAAAAAGAAATCATTAATTAGTGGAGTCCCTCGAGGGTCTCTACTGGGACTAATACTATTTAATAGTGACGTGGACAGAGGGGTGAATGCGCTCCCAGCAAGTTTGCAGATGACACCAAGCTGAGTTGTGTGTTTGATTTGCTTGAGGGACGGGACACCGTCTGGAGGGACCTTGTCAGGCTTGAGAGTTGGGCCCAGGCAAACCTCATGAGCTTTAACAAGACCAAGTGCAAGGTCCTACACCTGGGTCAGGACAACCTCCGGTTTCAATCCAGGCAGGAGGATAAATAGGTCCAGAGCAGCCCTTCCCAGAAGGAGTTGGGAGTGCTGGTGGATCAGAGGCTGGGCATGACCTGGCAATGTCAACTTGCAGCCCAGAAAGCCAATTGTGTCCTGGTGAATCCAAAGCAGTGTGGCCAGCAGGGTGAGGGAGGGAATTCTGCCCCTCTACTCTGCTCTTGTGAGATCCCAGCTGGAGCACTGCATCCAGCTCTGGGTCCCCAAACTCAAGAAACACCTGGACCTGTTAGAGCAGGTGGAGACAGGGGCCACAAAGTGATCAGAGGGGTGGAACAGTTCTTCCATGATGAAAGGCCGAGAGTTTGGGTTGTTCAGCCTACAGAAGGAAAGGCTCTGGGGAGACCTTATTGCAGGCTTTCAGTACACAAAAAAGGTTTATAAGAAAGATGGAGACATTTTCAAGGCCTGTAGTGGCAGGACAAGGGCCAACAGTTTTTGTCTGAAAGAGAGTAAGTTTAGATTGGACATGAGGAAGGCATTTTTTACAGGGAGTGGTGAGGCACAGGAACAGGTTGCCCAGAGAAGCTGTGGATGCCCCATCCCGGAAAGCATACAAGACCAGGTTGGATGGGGCTTAGACTAATCTGGTTTAGCAAAAGATATCCCTGTCCATTGCAGAGGGGTTGGACTGGATGGTTCTTGAAGGTGCCTTCTAACCTGAATCTTTCTATGATTCTGATATTTTGTGATTCCTTTAAGGGATTTTCAAAAATAATTCTGAAATATGCTGTAAATTCATTCAGATAGTTGCAATTCTAATGCACTGCTTAGAGCTTCTGCTGCTTTCTGTGTTTATTCAGAAGGTAGAACTGAGTGGTGTATGGCACAGTTATAAAAACTGTAGGTGCAGGTTTCCTACAAGTCCAACCAACAGTATCATTTGTGTTCCTTTAACAGCCAGGCCTTCCACTAAGATGCATATCATCATAGCTAGGATGAGGACTATATTTTCAGTGAATAATATGTTTGATCATGAAGTATTTGGGTCTTAGAATTTTTCATGTGTCTAGTACAGATTTCTGCAGATTGGCTTCTTATTTTAAACTCTTTACTGAAGTCTGCCTACTAGCATGCAAATACCCTTCATCTGGTGAGATATTCACAACATATTCACTTTGATCATTCAGTGTCAATTATTTGTGGAAGCTGGTGGTAGACATCTATTTTCTAGGCAAATTGAGCACTGTAATTAGTTTTGGCCAAATGTATAAACAGGGTGTCTTAAGAAAGATTATGAAATGTGATCTTAGGTTCTTCATTATGCTGGCAGAACTCCTCATCTCTGCCGAAAGGTTATGTGCTTTGGTCTGTTTGTATGAAACCTTAGTAAGCTGGTGACTGCAGCATTGTGCTGGGGGGATTCAAATCCTAGCACGACTACTGTCTTGCTTCTTAACATTTAACAACTCACATCACCAGCACGTCCCTTCTTTCTTTCTTCCATATTTCTTTTCAACTTGCAGTTTTATTTTAATCCATTATTTTAGGCTAGAGGCAAACTGCAAATATTGCTCTTAGTTTAACTGATGTCTCTTTGTGTCTGTTTTTACCAATAGATCTCCCTCTAATCCGATTCAACTTTTGACTCATAACACTTTTTTTCCCGCTTTATACATCAAAATAATTTCTGATGTAATGNCGGGACACCGTCTGGAGGGACCTTGTCAGGCTTGAGAGTTGGGCCCAGGCAAACCTCATGAGCTTTAACAAGACCAAGTGCAAGGTCCTACACCTGGGTCAGGACAACCTCCGGTTTCAATCCAGGCAGGAGGATAAATAGGTCCAGAGCAGCCCTTCCCAGAAGGAGTTGGGAGTGCTGGTGGATCAGAGGCTGGGCATGACCTGGCAATGTCAACTTGCAGCCCAGAAAGCCAATTGTGTCCTGGTGAATCCAAAGCAGTGTGGCCAGCAGGGTGAGGGAGGGAATTCTGCCCCTCTACTCTGCTCTTGTGAGATCCCAGCTGGAGCACTGCATCCAGCTCTGGGTCCCCAAACTCAAGAAACACCTGGACCTGTTAGAGCAGGTGGAGACAGGGGCCACAAAGTGATCAGAGGGGTGGAACAGCTCTTCCATGATGAAAGGCCGAGAGTTTGGGTTGTTCAGCCTACAGAAGGAAAGGCTCTGGGGAGACCTTATTGAGGCTTTCAGTACACAAAAAAGGTTTATAAGAAAGATGGAGACATTTTCAAGGCCTGTAGTGGCAGGACAAGGGCCAACAGTTTTTGTCTGAAAGAGAGTAAGTTTAGATTGGACATGAGGAAGGCATTTTTTACAGGGAGTGGTGAGGCACAGGAACAGGTTGCCCAGAGAAGCTGTGGATGCCCCATCCCAGAAAGCATACAAGACCAGGTTGGATGGGGCTTAGAGTAATCTGGTTTAGCAAAAGATATCCCTGTCCATTGCAGAGGGGTTGGACTGGATGGTTCTTGAAGGTGCCTTCTAACCTGAATCTTTCTATGATTCTGATATTTTGTGATTCCTTTAAGGGATTTTCAAAAATAATTCTGAAATATGCTGTAAATTCATTCAGATAGTTGCAATTCTAATGCACTGCTTAGAGCTTCTGCTGCTTTCTGTGTTTATTCAGAAGGTAGAACTGAGTGGTGTATGGCACAGTTATAAAAACTGTAGGTGCAGGTTTCCTACAAGTCCAACCAACAGTATCATTTGTGTTCCTTTAACAGCCAGGCCTTCCACTAAGATGCATATCATCATAGCTAGGATGAGGACTATATTTTCAGTGAATAATATGTTTGATCATGAAGTATTTGGGTCTTAGAATTTTTCATGTGTCTAGTACAGATTTCTGCAGATTGGCTTCTTATTTTAAACTCTTTACTGAAGTCTGCCTACTAGCATGCAAATACCCTTCATCTGGTGAGATATTCACAACATATTCACTTTGATCATTCAGTGTCAATTATTTGTGGAAGCTGGTGGTAGACATCTATTTTCTAGGCAAATTGAGCACTGTAATTAGTTTTGGCCAAATGTATAAACAGGGTGTCTTAAGAAAGATTATGAAATGTGATCTTAGGTTCTTCATTATGCTGGCAGAACTCCTCATCTCTGCCGAAAGGTTATGTGCTTTGGTCTGTTTGTATGAAACCTTAGTAAGCTGGTGACTGCAGCATTGTGCTGGGGGGATTCAAATCCTAGCACGACTACTGTCTTGCTTCTTAACATTTAACAACTCACATCACCAGCACGTCCCTTCTTTCTTTCTTCCATATTTCTTTTCAACTTGCAGTTTTATTTTAATCCATTATTTTAGGCTAGAGGCAAACTGCAAATATTGCTCTTAGTTTAACTGATGTCTCTTTGTGTCTGTTTTTACCAATAGATCTCCCTCTAATCCGATTCAACTTTTGACTCATAACACTTTTTTTCCCGCTTTATACATCAAAATAATTTCTGATGTAATGGCCATTTTTTATTCCTTTTCATCCTTCAGCCCAAGCCTCATTACATATGCTGTGCCCATTTCATTAAAAAAAAAAAAAAAGGCAGTTAACAGTAAAACCTAAATGAAATAATGTACTTGGCAAGTATAGTAAGATTTACCATAAGTTCTTATTCTTACATATGATTATAGTTTTTGGAAATGAACACACAATTCAAGATCTTGGTTATGTGAAATGAGTAGGGAGAATGGCTGAAGAGAGGGAAAACAATCTTATTGCATGAGAAAAAGACTTATTTCTGTATATATACAGAGATACACATAAATATATATTAAAATTTGTGCTGTCTGGATACAAATTATCCTATGTGTTTCTCAATTCAGCCAGAGTATTCTTTTTTTACAATGGGGGTGTGGTATTTAAAAGTACAGTTTTGTAGGGGTTTTTTGTTTCTTTGGTTGGGTCTTTTTTACAGTATGTATTTTTTCTCCACTTTGGATGGAGCGGGTCCCTAAAAAATTAGTGAATTTTGAGAAGTTTTCCATTATAATGACATTTTGACATCAACAAAATCATAAAATTATAGAATAATTCAGGTTGGAACACACCTGATGAGGTCTTTCATCCGAACTCTTCCTCGGAGCAGGGTGAAAAAAGAATTGAGACCAGGTTGTTCAGGGTTTTATCCGGTCCGGTCTTGAAAATCTCCGAGAGCGGAGGCTGCTCAGCAATCTGGGAAACTTGCTCTAGTGTTTAATCATGGTCATGATTTTGTCCTTATGTCAGAATCCCCCTTTTCAACTTTTGGTCATTGCCTCCCAACCTCCTGGCATGCCCAGCTATGAAAAGTCTGCCTGCATCTCCTTGCCATCTTCCCCAGAGGCACTGGGGGTCTCCTTAGGTGCCCTGTAAGCTGCCCCTTTTTCAGGCAGAACAAACCCAGCTCTCTCAACCTCTCCTCACAGGACTACGGCTCCAGGCCCTGGCAGTGTTTGATGGAGCCAGTGTTGGATGGAGCTGGACTTGTGCACATCCATCAGCATTTTCTGTGGGGGTTCCAGCTGGACTGCATCTCCTAGATGTGTTGTAACATGGACTCAGGATAAGGGAAAAGCTGTTTTCCTCTGTCAGCTGGCCATGCATCTGTTGACACAGCCTAGGATGCTGTTAGATTTCAGTGCTGCCCAGGCACACTGCTGGCTCAGGGACAGCCTGCTGTCCACCCTTTCTTAGTGCAGATACTGCTAATTTATTTAGAGATCAAGATTTCCGTACCTCCACGTAGCGAGGTTTGTGTTTTGAAGTGGAATTAAATGAAAACTCCTTTTGGAATGATTTTATTTGGTGAGTGAAAGGCATTTTGAATGACACTGTAGAGTTACATTTTTTTTCTCAGGATAAATTTCATGCCAAGAATTTTCTCTTTCTTTAGAAGCATGAGTTTTGAATTTTTCTGAACTTTATCTAAAATCTTTCGTGCTTTCACAGGATTTATAAATTCATTTAATCCACTTATTGCCTAGCAGGTCTGGAAACATCAACTCTTCAGTAACTTTCTTGGATTCAGCACCATAAATTGCAGGCTGTGTCTCTAATGTGGGTTCTTGTACTTGATTTTACTTTCTTATATGAATTTGTTAACTTCTAGTCTGTGAATCTGAGCATCTCTAAACATGCCTTTGGCAAGCTGTGGGGAGACTGAATTTATGTGAAACAATTTGGTTATTTGATGTGTTCAGTGTTTGTATATTTTGTTAGTAACTCTGTGTACCAAAATAACATTTACCCTAGACTTTGATTTGAAACGGAAGAAATTAATTATAAGACACTATGCAGAACTACCTTAATCCGTAAAGATTTCTTTCTTAAGATAAAACCTAGGGTTGAATACAAGCTCATCATCACAGGCGAAGTGTTCCCAGCACAGGTCACATAATTTGAATATAGAGTTGTGGTGCAGAGTTGCTAGAGAAGGAAAGAGGAATTATGAAATTACCCTGGTTGCTGAGCAGTGTTGCAGTCTGTATTAGGTAGAGAGAAGTAGTAGCACTGGGTATCACAGCAGCTCTGTATGTGTGTGCATATGCAAGAGGTGCAAAGAATGAGAGCTCAATGAGTGCTAAGTTTGCTGCAACCTTTCCTTCTCCCATCTTCTCAGCAAGTTTATGGCTAGGAAAAAAAGTAACGCCCCAGTACTGCCTAACTATGGTCCTTTGCAACAGGACTTACTCTTGAAGACCTTGGTATTCAAAACTTTGAAACAATGTTTGTTTTTTTCCTTAAAATTCACAAAGTACAGGAATACGTCAAGTATGAAGATGGTGAGGGGAAAAGTCTCTCAGAAAGTGGGCAGTACAGGGAATGAAGTGTGTCTAGCATTTCAATCAAACAAACCCATAATGAAAATTCATCTGCTGGGGAAAATCAGAGCATCTCCTCTGAAATATGAAGCAGTGATGAGTGATATTAGCTGATGATATGGTTCTGTATAACTTTATGCATTTTTCTTAGTGTAGGTCATTATGAGAGTGTCCAAAGAATAATTTTCTCGGTAATTTGTTAATCTTGGATTAATTTATTGTATAGTTTTGTGATGTATTTATAAAAAGCTTTGCTATTTTTTATCCTAAAGACAACACTCATCCATCCATCTATCTGTCTATCTATCTATCTATCATCAGGCTTTTGTTTGCAATGAATTTTAGACACTTTATCAAAAGTATATTTGATTTATGCAAGTATATATACATTATTCAGGATGAATGAGGAGTGTTCTAATGCATTTCAGAAGGCATTTTTTATATCCTATTTCTGAAAGGAAAAAATAAATAATGTAGACATGCTTAAAAGCTGTTTGAAATTCTAGACATTTTTCCTTTGAAATCTGAGTTTCCTGTTCTGACTTCATTGTATATAAAATTCTGCTGGCTAGGAAAACACGAGAAATGCAGTGAAGTTTCTTTTCCAGTCATTGCCTAAGATGCTAGGACAGTCTTGGGCCTTGGATTAGAAACTTGACCTCAGCTCAGGAAGAAAATTAGATTAAAGCAGAACTTCAAATCAGATGCCTCAAACTGCATATGCATATATACACATGCAAACTATGTATATATGCAAAATATAATGATTTTGAAAAATTTGAATACAATGACAGAATATAGACAAAAGCTGGGTTTTTACAAGACCCTTAGGCACTTTGGTGCTCATTGCTACAGAGCCTTAGAGACAGATACAAAATACGACATAGGCAACAAAGGTAAGAGTCATAATTGCAGGTGATATGTCTTAATTTTAGCTGTCCAATACCAGATTAATTGGTGTCCAATACCCATGATTACTTTTATGGTCATGATGAGGAGAGCTTAATACAGACACATCCTAGGTATAAGAAGGATATCCTTTAAGAAATGCACTTAGTTTTCTTACATACCTCAAATTTCCGAATAACTTTTTTTACAATCTCCCCACTTCCATCAGGTGAGAAGATAATACAAGATTGACTAAAACTGCTGAAAGAGAAAGGCAGATGGAAGTGTTGAAAAACAGGTCTAAGATGATCATCATGGGGATGGTGACTGTACAAAAACAAACAAACAAAAAACCACCCCAAAACAAAGGGAAAAAAATGAAGCAGAGACTGGAAAATGTGCTGCCAGGTTTTGAATAATCCTCTGAAGTGATGTCCTTGTTCAAAAAGCCCAAATCCTGAAATACTTACTTGACCATATAGAGTTGGCGATTTGAGAGAAAAGAAGTAGAAACTGATACAAGACCCCTTCAGTGCCAAAGAGCAGGTAAATAGGAGGAAAACTGACCGTTCATAGGTCCCTTAAGCCAACCACACAATTTGGGAGATTTTGTCCTTTTTTCAGTACTTGAAGTAACCTGTGCAACAGAAGATGGCTAACAGTATGAAAGAGAAAAGTGCAGCAAGAACTGGCTGGGAATGTCTTGAGTTCCTATGACAACTGAGGACTGTCTGGAGGCTGCAAAAGAATCATGTCTCAAATATATGCTACTTAAAATGTTGAAAGAGGATATTTTCCTTTTATTCTTGAATTTTCATTCAGAATTAGTTGACTGCTTAGCACCAAGTTGAATACTAATAACGTTCAGTACCATGACAAAATCTGTGGTTGCAGCTTGAGTTTTGAGGCTGTGAATAATGTAAAACTTATATTCCACAAAAATGATTAATAAAACTACCATAGGGAGAAAAGTTCTGCATGTTTATTCATTTATTTTAGCTTCCGTTGCTTTTAAAAACTATAGCTTATAAATAGTTCACTGTACAGACCATAGGCTAGGCTGATAAATTTTCATGTGTTTGTCATCGGGAAAATATTAAATTTCATGCTTTGTCACAGATTAATAGGAAAACCATATTAATACTATGCAGAAAATTTATATAATTTCAGAGTCATGCCTAGAAGAAAAACAGAATAAAGTTAAGAGTTTACATAAGAAAAGAATGGCATTACAATGTTGAGACATCTTGGAATTTCTCCATAGTAAAGGAGAACCCCATAACATGCTGGGTTTGTCTCTGTTTTATGTATATACTGAAAAGAAAGGGCATTAAATCTTCATATGCTTTCTGTGTGATTTATCTCCCCTGAATACCCAACTGTTTGTCATCTAAGATAATTACCCTAGATTCTTCTAATAGAGACAAATAGGCATTTCCTGAAGGTGTTTTTCACTCAGACTCAAATTTAAAGATGAGGTTAAGTGCCTTCTGCATTTTTCTGCTCCTATAAGGTCAGTCTCACATTTTGTGTGGGCCTGTGGGATGAGTGATGGTTCTATTCTTTTCCATACAAGACATTAGAAAGTGTCAAATAAGGCAGTGGAGAAGAAAAAGAACAAACCACGAGGAATCGGTCTTTTCTAGATGTTGGAGCAAAGAATTAGTGCTTGTCTGTGTCTAGGTACCTTAAAAATTTTAAATGACTCAAAAGGTAAACTATGTAATAAAAATATCATAAAAGAACATAGTATTTTCTGTTGCAAAGACTTACGGAAGAGAACTCAATGCGGCAAAAATGGAATTTTGTATGAATGTGAAAAATACACTTCAGTATTTCCTAAATTATTAATATGTGTTTTATGTATCACACATAATTTCTCTGTAAAGATCTCTCATTTTTCTTATTGGAATTCATCAGTATATCATAATAGCTTTGGGGTTTTTAGTCACTTTGAAATAATACATGGTCTAAGAAGTATTTTATCTCTATTTCTTTCTACTTTATCTCTGTGCTATTTAATATTTTCCTCTCTTGATTTCAGCATTGCTGCTCTTGGGGTACTATCGTGCTATGCTTCATCAGTTGAAGCAATAATCATATAATCAGCAACTATATCTTCTCTGGAAGTATCACCAAGTGCCTCATGACTCTCTTTCTACAATATTTCACTGACACATTTAATCTCAAATGTTAACCTAGAAAACTGATAATGTCCTCCTGGAGATTTAGAGGTACCTAAAAAGAGATGTACCTTTCACCTGCCAGACCCCATGTTTCTTATCTGAAATTGTAACAAGTTGCTTGATTTTTAATTGATGTTGCAAATCTTCTGGTGTCAGTCCTGAGCAGTGGTAATAGCCACGGTGCCATTTAACCTTCTGGTGTTAAACATACTGAGTCTTTTTTTTGTTCTTTGCTTTTTCTGTTCCAATCAAAGTGCTGATGCATTCTCTTGTTATATCAACTTGCCCTCTTTTTTACTGGCTAAGGACAAAATTTTGATACTTTCAATCACTTCAAACATACTTTATTTCATAGCTTGTTGCCCTAACTTTGCTGTTGATTATAGTGAAACTACTCATCCAGCCTAACAACTGCATTTTAGATATTTCAAGTGCAGCAGAATTTATCTTACTGCAACTATAGATGCATAATACAACTTTTATTTCTATGCAAATATGCTCAGATTCTCCAATTCCTTTAAATATATCATGGTACACTCTGACAGTATCTTCTCTGGATGTTAAATTTATCATTAAATATCTCTCACCTGTATACTCAGCATATTATGGACGGTCATTCTGTTATGAAAAATTGTCATTTGCCTTTGCTTTTTTGGCTGCCACTTCCAGCTTCACCATTTCTTTTGATTAAATGAGGTACGTCCTCTGCTGGTAGAAGTAGATGAAATGTCAGTATTTGCTTTACCTTGCAAAAAAATAGCTTTTGTGGTTTCAGAATCTGGCTTCTTTTCGTACAGAAGACTGTTGTGCTATTCTCAATGCTGGCTTCCAGACCAAATATATCACAACAGCTGTCAAGGACTTTAGACTTATTTTTGTTTTATTTTCTCCTTCAACCCTCCTGGTTGCCCCAGCATGAGTGATATGCCAACTCAGGACACAGAATAAGCTGTAACTATTTAATAGTATAGAGACTTCATGGAGCTTAATATTGCTACTCTCTGCATTCCTCTCTTTATTAAGAATTTAACCTTTGCTCTCCTCCTACTTCTAATGTTACCATGAGGCTTTTCCAACATCATTGCACATGCTATGAGTCCTCTAATATCAGTAAATTCTGTACTCCTGTTCACATAGAGTTAAGATTGCTTAGGTATATACATTGCTTATATATCACGTACTTTCAAGTTCATGAGATAAATTAGTACATCTTTGTAAATGGGATTAGGTATTATTTATTGAGAACAGAAGTAACTGGGAGGGGAAAGAACATTTTTTTAAAGGAATTTCAACTTTTAAGCCCAGAATGGAAATATTACTTAATAACAGAAAGGGATTCTCCCTTTGGGCCCTAATTAGAAGGAAACAATACTTAAAGTTTTAAAAGTAAAAAATAATGGCTATTGATGGTAACAGACAGCAGGCAACTTAAATAGATTTGGTAAAACAGAATTTATTTTCTTCCTAGGTTGTTTTAAAAATCATTAAAACACTTGCTCAACAAGTTTCCAAACAAGCCTCTTTCTGATAACAGTCTGTGCAGCAAACAGAAAGCATGGTCATTTTGGAATCTTTACTACCCTGGAAGAGATGTACACAGTCTTTCTGGAAAAACTGAGCAGCATTCGTAGATGATCTTCCACAAAAAGATTAAAAAAAAAGCAAAAAAAAAGCTGTATTACAGCAGCACACTCACCACTCTCATATATTTACTAGTGAAAACAATGTTTATGACTTTAAGATGATGACAAATACATAAACTGAGAGGCTAAATTCAAAAAAGAAGGTTCATGCTGTGAAGTGATTTTACATAACTGACAAGAGGCAATAAAGCTGAAAAAAGAAGACTGACAAACCATTACAAGAACAAAGATGGAACTAGATTAACCCCACAAACACAGAACTCTTAGGGAATAGTTTTATTTGTTCAAGGTCTAGCTAACATCTCATATCCTGTAGAATGCTGTTTTCATTATTCCAGGGTTTTGCAAAGTCAGGATGATGGAGAGCAAGATAAAAGTCCATTGCTGTGATGAAGGAGACATGCAGGCTGAAAAAAAGGGCAGTATCTTTTGAAAGTGCTCTGAAATTATCTACAGTTTCCTTCACCCCAGTCCTGCTAAGGAGAGCAACTCTAGAAAATCCTTATATCTCTGGCATGGAGCCCTTTTTGTGTTTATCCTCAAAAAACACAGTAGTTTTGGAAACTATTGATGTCAGCAATCAGCTCTGGTTAGTAATACGGCTCTGGCTGTGCTTTGAAGATGCATGGGAAACCTTGGACCTGCTGAGGCACTGGCAACTTTAGAACGCTCTCACCTTTAGCTTTGCTTCTTCCCTTCTGAGGAAAGCTCTGTGGTTTGTCAGTCATTCAAAAGGTCTCGGAAAATCTTGCAGCAAAAGATAGCTGCCAGAGAGCAACTTCCTCTGCTAAAAAAGATAAAAACCCGAGCCAGAAGCCGGACCTTTCATAAAAAAATGCTAAGGATAGTTACACTTCTGTTTGGGGTGGCTGGCACTATAGGGATTGGGTGTTATGAGTGCCTGGGAGGTAGGGGAAAATGCAGGAGGGTTCACAATCAACATATAAGTGTAGATAATTCTAGTGAGACTACAAAAATGAGGCAGATTATGATTTTATCGATAAATCACAATTCTGCAATAGAGTTGGGTTTTTTTTTTGTTTTGTTTTGTTTGTTTGGGATTTTTTAAGAGAATGCGCTTTCTCTCACATTGCCTGTAATGAATAGGCAAGGGGAGCAATTACTATCTGAGGTGGCAAAAACTGTCAGTGTGCTTTGTATATTTATCTGAGCAGAAGCTTTTCATTTGGTCTCACTGTAACCAAACCCGAGCATTCCAATATCCTTTTTCCTCATGTGTCTGCTACTTCTTGTTCTTATACATAAGATGAAGCCTTTCAATACTTAAAGGGGACCTGTAAGAAAGATGGGGAAGAACTTTTTAGCAGAACCTGTTGCAATAGGACTAGGGTAGATTTCGATGAGACAGAAGGAAGAAGTTTTTTACAATGAAGGTGGTAAAACACTAGAACAGATTTCAGTAGATGTGGTGGAAAACATTCAAGGTCAGTTTGGATGGGGGTCTGAGAAACCTGATCTAGTTGAAGATGTCCCTGTTCATTGCTGAAGCAGTTGACCAGACCTGATCCATAGGGAAGTTTGTTGCCTCCCTGGGGCCTGGGTAAGGGACATCACCAAGGAACTTCCCAGTCTGGTATGGCCCATTGGTTATTACCAGCTACTGGCTTCCCAGAGGATTACCAACAAAGACCTAACAAGAAGGCTGCAGACAAACAAGAGGGTTTTCGGTGCCTGGAGACAACTGGTCAAGCGATCTGGAGAACAGGTTGTGTTCTCTTCTATCCTGAGAGTCCTGGATAGGTCAGAAGAGGTACACCTTAGCAGTGCCATTAGCAGTGCCATTAACAGTGACATTAGCATCTTCTTTCTCCAAATTTTCATTAGGGTAACTTTCATCGGGATAATTTTCATTTGGGTAATTTTTTAATGCATTCAGCCTTTGGTTATTAATACCAGTTTGTAGCCTGTACATGCCTGTGGAGTTAAGTTGCTGTCTATTTCATGTGTTCACAGATTTGGCAGGAAAAAATGAAACTGTATCTGTAGCTGGGGTAGCTTCAGTTGCTGATGATTCAGCCATTTTCTGAATATCCAAATTCCCTTTGTCCTTTGTTGTCCAGACACATTTTTTTTCTGATTCAACAGGATGAATTAATGCCTCAAAGATTTCTGCCAAATTCCTGTCCAACCTTTTATGTGCAGAGCAAGATGGAACAGGAGGCATGGCAGGAGAATTGCTAGAATAAATTTCACCACGTTTTTCCAGAACAGCTGACAACAGAATTAATTGATACCAGTTGTTGCACTTTTATGAGGGGATAGAGAACATGTAAATTCTTACAATTTCTAAAAGAGATCCATGCAGAAATTCATGGAAGGTCAGTTGAGAAAGGTGCCCTTTTCGTGCAAGATTTCTTTTTTTTTTAATACAGTTCCAAGCCTTCCTTTGACAGGAAAAAGATTAACTCTGTTGCATTCCAGAGAGACGTGCAGATTTCTCAGAGTTCTGAATACATTATCAATTCCATGGAATTGCCATAATTTATATACAGTGTTCAACACGTACTTTTATTGACAGCATTGTGACATCCATTGTTTCAGTGTAAGAAAACCAATATGTAATTTGATTTTTGTTATTAAAATTGTTTAGTAATGCAAGTTCTTTTTCAAAGTCTCTTAAAAAGAAAAAAAGCAATTGTAAAGTATCAAAACACATCTGGCAGATGAGATCACAAGCACTATATGCATCACTTCCTTTTCCGAGTGGATAATACCACAGATTAAGAAAGGAGATCTTTCCCAAATACCTCATAAGTGATTTTATGGAGCCCACATGGAGGGCTATGAAGTTATCTTTTCGTTAACTCTTACTTAGTCATAACACTAACATCTGTCTCCAGTTCTGGAACACCTTTACCCTGAAATACCAGTAGCAGATAGAATGTCATTTGATGTAGGTATGGATAAGATTTGAAATATTGCTGCTTGCCCTTCAGATTTGTAATGGCCAGCGATGAGGTCCTGTAATTACTTGATTTCATGGAAAGGGAGCAAGAAAAATAAGTTTGACAGCCAATATGGGCAAGCACACAGATTTTTTAATGAATTCATGTTAATTTTTTTTTTTTTTTTTTTTGCATAAGCTGGTCAGTTTATTATACAAATATTTGATCTAATTTTTGAGCTCAGTATCTGAGATTTTCAATGCAATGCTAACATGTGGTCATAGTTTTTCTGGGAGATTTCATGAGGTATGCGTAATACAAATGATGCATAATGAATCTATGAAATACGTGGTCAAAATTTCAAGTTTGTTGTTTGGTGCTGTATTAAAAAATGTGTTTTTAAAGAGTTAGTTACAAATGGTTCTTGTACAATGTCAGCATGAGAATAACACAGATGAAAGAAATAACATTTGAATTCTGTATGACACATTTCAGAAGTTTCACCAACAAAACCATGAGATGCCAGCACTGACCTCTTGGCGTATGTGCAGTGAAAAGATGGATGTCCTCTGTATCAGCAGGTGTAGAATTCAAGGTCTAGTTGACTGTCAACAATCCTTCATCAAACTTGGATTGTACGTATATAGTTGCCATGGCTTTTTCTCACTTATTTTGATGAAAGTGAAAACTTTATTCAATGCACTAAAAACTTGAGTCTTGAAATCATGTGAAGAAATTCTCTTCTGGATGGGATACTGGTGGTCCAGTTGCATATGGACTCAAATGACTGTGTCACAGAGGATGAGTAGTGATGCTTAGAAGGCCTCCAGAGTTCCAAAAAGGATGTAAAGATTTTAATGGGGCTGGGTAAGAAGTGATTCACCAGGGGTCAGACAATACTTTCATTTTATTGGGTAACAAAAGGTTTTGGTCTGTTAATCATAATAACATGCAAGTAGTGGCAGATTTCCCTACATTATTCTAAGAAATATCTAGAGTAAACAATCGGTATTTAACTTTCTCTGAAAAAGTAATTCTTACATTAATAATAGCTGCTATAATGCCTGTGTCTATTTATTTATGAGGCATGAAACAATTGATGTTCTCAGTCTGTCAGTTATTCAGATGACTCTTTCATAGATAATATCTGCTGGCTTTCATAGTTTATTTTCAGGTTGTTAACTTTGTAGTTTTCTGAGAATACTACACAGTATACAAACAGATTTTCTTTACATTCAGCTTAAACTTAAGAACATGGTTGATTTATTCATTAATAATTGCTTTTTTACGACCACCAACCTCTCTCTGTCTCTTAAGAATTGACTTCCATGGGAAAAGCAGTTATAAGCAGCCTTTCTTTAAAGGGAAATGCCAAAGTAGGATTTTAGGGAGAAAAGTGAAGGGGTAAAAAAAGAGAATAAAGTGGAGAAAGTAAGAAAGAGAATAAGATGGCTAAAGCCTTGTATGTGTTTGCGTGGCAAGTATTTTGTTGTTTGGTTTTGGGGTAGTGGGGGTAGAGCAGGCTGGGCTACAGGGGTGTGTTCTGTGAGATGCCAGAAACTCCCCCTGATGCATCCATCGCTGGCCAAGGGCAGATCCATCAGTTTATTTTATCTGCAGAGAAGATGTATTAAAAAGCCTCCAACTGTAAGTATAACAACTTGCAACAGAAAAAAGTATTCTCTTTGTCCGGATTTAACCTAACAAGGGCAAGAACTAGACTTCTGTATTACTTTCCTAGCTGCTGCTTTTTCTAAAGCTTAAGTGAAAGTGTACTTAGGAGACCTGAGATATATGTTCTTGTTACCCACATAACATTTAGTTCACTGCACTATTATGCTTTCTTCTCCTAAGCTTGCTTGCTGTAATCTCATTTAAATCATATTTTCACCTAAATTTCCCATTTAATCTTTAAATAGCCAGCTATGATTTCCTCTGATCACACTGGGAATGGCAGAAATTGGGTCAATCCAATATTTACCATTCCTGCACATTTCTATGCTTCAGGAAACAGACGTGCTCTTCAGGACAGTATTTTATAATCATATGTATTTATTTAAATTTTGTTTATTCACCACTTTTTAAGCAATAGCTGCGTAAATTAAATCAGGTTAAGGTTTCTATGTACAAAAATTCAAGGAAAATGTTAGCATAGTAAGTCTCTGCTCGGGGTCAAAATCTTGGGCACTGCATAAATTCTGTTAGTTGCTCTGCACCCAGTCCAGCAATTAAACCACAGAGGCAGAACTTGAAAGTGAAAAACAATAACCAATTAACAGACATAACTGTACTGTGGAAAAGAAACATGAGAAATACAAATAAAGGAAAATGAAACTGTGGGGCGTTTGGAGCTTTATGAAAGTAAAATGAGGAAACCTCGCATCAAAATTTTATATTCAGAAACATAAAACATAACCAAATGAAAATCTTGTTTACCTTGAAGAAGAAGAAAAAAAGAGGAAACAAAAATAATCTATGGCATAAAGAAATTTTAAGGGGTCACTAGTGGTTTGCATAAACAGAATACAGAAAATATCTAATTAAATCCACCCTCTGTTGGCGTGAAAGAGAAGCTGCTCCATATAATTTTTTCAGCTATGGAAATTACAAAAATTATGATCCTTAGAGCCAAAGTAAACAGTTTTTGAAATTAAGACAAAATAAGGGCATTTACATATAAATAATCTTCCAGGTTTTCTTTAATCTGCTCAGTCATAAAACACTTAGGAATAAATAAGTCAGATTTATAACAACTTAGAAGAAAAATACTCTAATTATCTGCTGTTTTTTCGGAAATGCAACCCTCTTCACTGTTCATTAATAAGGCTAGAATTTGCACACATTTTTACTGAGACTCCTCATCTGTCAGCTGATCTTGTGTGATCTCTACAGGAATTTGAGTAAAGAGGAGAACAATGGAGAAATACAAATTCATGCTTTCTAAAGGAGTTAGATTTCATTTCTCTATTTATGCAAAGATTCTACAGACAAGTGGACTTGTTTTTATGGTTTCCCAGAATCACTGAACCAAAGAATGGTTGAGGTTGGAATGGTTGAGGTTGGGAGTGGTTCAGTGGATCTCTGGAGATCATCTGATCCCATCCTTCTACACAAGCAGGGCCATCTGGAGCCAATTGCCCAGGATTTTGGCAAAATGGCTTTTGAATATCTCCAAGGATGGCAACTGCATAACCTTCCTGGGCAACCTGTGCCAGTGCTCTGCCATCCTTACAGTGAAACAGTGCTTTCTGATGTTCAGACAGAACTTCCTGTGTTTCAGTTTGTGCCCATTGTCTCTGGCCCTGTCACTGGTCACCACTGAGAAGATCCTGGCTCTGTCCTTCAGGTATTTACATACACTGATAAGGACACTCCAAGCCTTCTATTTTCTACACTGAACAATGCCAGATCCCTCAGACTTTCCTCATATGAGAGGTGCTCCTGCCGCTTAATCATCCTGGTGGCCCCTCAATGAGTGCTCTCCAGTATGTCCATGTCTCTTTTGTACAGGGAGCCCAGAACTGGTAACAGCTGTCCAGGTGTGGCCTCACCAGTGCCAAGTAAAGGGGAAGCAGCACCTGCCTCACCTGCTGGAAATTTTTTTGTCTGCTGCAACCCTAATGAAACAAGACTTTATTCTTCCTCAACTCAGCTTTTATTGCCTGGAACTAAACAATAAACAGAAATGTCAGAAAGTATCTTTGCTATTTATATTGTTCATAAAGTATCAAATCAGTTGTGCTAGATAAACTGCTACAGTTTAATAAATAAATTAATTAAATGTGTACCCTGAGGCATAGCTCCTATTGTATCCTGAGTATCAGCTGTTGCTGGAGAAGCGGTGTACCAGCTATCAGCAATCTCTCTAAAGGAGTGTTTGTCTTGTCAGCATTCTTCTTTTCTTGTACTGAAAATCTTTCACCAAAGGGAATAGGAAATGGGCTACACTGAGATATCATTTATATGCCTTCAAAACTCTGCTTGCTGTAGTCTTTAAAATTATGAGCCTTGTATCTTCATTTCCCAAACAAACATGGCTTCTGTAATTTCATTGTCCATTTGTCTGTCTCTTGTCACTTACTTGTCTTCCTTTTAATAAAATGAATCACCTAACTGGGTTCCACCAAATTTTACTGAAGCCTCATAAATTCACATGATTTTTGTGATGATCACTAGTGGGATAAATGTGTGCGTGACAGAGGACTGGGAAAGGGAGAGGAAGAGTGAGACTCAAGTGGGATTCCTACTGAGTGAAAATCTGAGCTGAGTGGACAAGGCTGGAAAAGGAGAGCTAGGAGATATTGTAGGATTATATCGGGACAAAAGAGAAAATGTAAGCACAAAGTTAAAGAAAAGAATTTGTCTGTGTGACATACCAGCCAAATCGGTCTAGTCTACACAAGTACCATGATTTGAGGCTTCCTGTTAATAATAGTTCTTTAAGAGGAGATAGAATACATAATATTCTATGTATGAATATGGTGTAATTATTACATTGTGTCTATGTGATGAAGTCTGAAAACAAAGTAATTAAAGTGCTGTCCTTTAGAAGATGAAAGCTGTGAAATTACTGTGTATCATAATGGAACATTCCAATTATAAGTGTAAAACCCACTTATCTCAATTTATACTTTTGTAATAACTAACACTTAAAGTGTTTTCTTTCTTTTCCATCTGATTGCACTCCAAACAAATTACTTTTGCCCATTTGGACTTGCCCACATTTTGTACTCTTTACAGGGCTGATATACACTGGCAGTTACAGCTGAAAAGTCAAATTGGAATACAGCTGCTGTTGCTTCAAGGAGATATTTCACATATCATTTAAACATTTAAAATACCAAAGTGACTGCTTAAGTCCTTGGAGTGTGTGTAACTCAAATGACATAGCAAAAGTGTCAATATCAAAGTGAATACTAAGCAAATGCCAAGTGAAAAATCAGATCATTTAAAATGCAAACGCATCTTATAAATATGCAAGCTGGAGATAAAAACAGTGGAAGTGCACAAACCTGCACATGCTTAGAATAAAGTTTCAAGAATCCATATGTTACAAGAATAATGTAGGACCACATGTCCGTATCTCAGTGATTTATAACAGAAGTAGTTGAAATACCTACCAACAGTTCTAAATCTCTTGTTCAAGTCTTTAACCATGTTTTTAATAATACCACTTTTGCATGCTTTACTTAAATGCTCAGGGACTTTTTATTGAAACTAGATTCATGAATATGCTCACTCTTATGATATTTCGAACAAAAATAGGGCAAAGCTATGCACAGATGTTCTCCTTATTGGGATGCTTTGGTTTGGGTTTTTTTTCTAATAGGGCTGCAGTTCATGACCAGAAAACTGGACCAAGAATAGACAAACATTGCCTTGGATAAGGAGGTGGGAATGCTGGCATAACACCACAGGTAACTCTCTCTCTGTTTCCTCTCCCCAGGCTAGCTCTTTGACGAAGCAAAGGTCAGGGTTCTGTCTTTTGGGGACTCAGATGCATTATATTGAATTAAGCCTCAAGGCTATTCTGTCTAAAAACTAGAATTAAAACTTCAATAGTGCTCAGCCAATTTTGTAAAGAGCTTGTTTCATGTAAGCATATGTGTCAGACATGCAGGAAACAGAGTTTCTTAAAATTGCATTGACATGAAAGCTGTTGGGTATTTATTGACATTCTCTATACTTAGCACTTTTTATACAGAGATTTGATACAAAACCTTCACTAATTTTTAGCAGATACAAAAACATGCATTTGTTGTTACCCTAACAGATACCTGTCTTTAGGATGTGGTGGCTCTGCTGTGTTTTCCAGTTCTTCAAGCTGACAAGAAAAGCTTCAACTACGACCTTTTCCAAATATTTGATAATTTCCTCAACATATCAGGCATAGATTTAACAACTCATTAATCTACTTAGCTTCTGGTGAAGCAGAAATTAACAGTCTGTAACCAGAGTTTTCCAGGTGTTATGATCCACTCTTGAGACTCCACAAGCAGAGTAGTCTTCCTCAAATACGCTCAACTAAATTTAGTAAGAAATTTAGTAAGAAGCTGCTAAACCAGAGGTTCAGTCAAAAACAGTCAGACAGCAGCTGTTGTGCCATTGCCACTAATGATCTGCATAATTTTCAGCTTTCTGTTTCATTCCATAAGCCAGTTGCAATGGGACATGACCATTATCACAATGGAAAGCTATTTTACCAGAGTTAAGCTGCAGCAATGCTTTCCCTTACGCAAAGTGATGTGTTTGTTGAAACGTAAACCTCCTGAAGAAATGCAGCTCTTGTTGATACATACATTAATCATTCAATTAAGAGATCTGTCTTTAGCTTCTGTGTGTACAGCCTTCCTAATTGACTCCCCACTTTTGGCACATTCGTTTCTCACAAAGTGGGTAAACAACGGATGTCTCAGGGACCCTTGACTTGCTTTGCCTTACAGTCTGTACATCTGAGGCTTGACACATTGTGTCTATGGTGCAAAAATAGGTTGGGTTCAAGGCCGGTCCCACTGAGAGAAGTACAGAGAATATTTATAGAGAAAATCAATCTGGCTGATTACCATACCATCAGGCATATCCAGATAACATGTTGAGGGCCTCCTGCTGTGACAGGCAGGTGGAAAGATGCTAGGGAGAAAGTTACTTTCCTTGCTCAGAGCTGTCCACACATAGTCCCTCTGTGTCTCCTGTGCATATCCTTTCTGGGGAATGTATCTTTCTGATGTTGCTCTCTAGTGGGAGGGAGCCATGCAGATAAGAAATCCACAATGCCAGTTGTTATCTTGGGCAAAAGCAAATCTGGGAAAATGCTGACTGAAAAGCTGCTTTGCTGCATAATTAACCCCTTTGCCCACACCTTAAATCAGTCCTGTGTCAATGTCCCCCACCTATATCCATAATGATTGTGTGCACTGGCTCTCGATTGATCAGGAATGGTTTACTCACATTGGATGTAAGGACAGCCCCACAGAAAGACCATTGATTAAAAAGACACATGAGCCAGCTTGTAAAGCTTCCAAAATTTTTTAACCTTTATCTATCTATTTATTTACTTACTTATTTTTGTCCTCTTTTGATTTTGTTTGAACTCTCTCAAAGTGAATCAGTGCATGGAGAAATATGAGTGTCTTTTAACAGAGACTGGGATTTTAAGTTAAGTCTGTTGGAGATGTTGAAATACTGATTGTATAGGCTGACTGCAGGCAACCAGGAAGTGTTATGTGCCGTGGTGTGTCTTCACGCTGGCTCAAGAGGGAAGCAGCCACGTTGAAATGTCAACAGGAGGTTTATTTCCAGAGAACTTCAATCAGGAAGGTGCTGGGTCACAGGCTTGTTCTCAAGTTTCCATCTAAGAGGTGCCAAGGTTATGCCTACAAAAAGTCATCTTCCCTGTGTCACATCAAGTATGAGCATAATCTCTTCAAGTATGGATTTGAGACTACCACATCCCTATTTGCAAAAGTCAAGGGAGAAATATTTAAAGTAGTGATCATTTAATTTATGCATTTCTTTAGAATGTTTAAATATTCATACATCCAAAGCTCTGTGTGCACATGCAAAATGTTGATAGAAAACCCAGGAACATAATGAAATCGTATCATACATTTTTCAGAGCTACTTTGTCAGAGGAAGCCTCTGCATTCTAAAAGCTTTATTGGTCTTGTGAGTTGTTTGATTTTTTCCTTCTTTTTCTTTAACCTAAATTTAGTAGAGAACTTTAGGAAATGTGCTTTGATTTTTTGAATATCGTATGTAGCTTTTAATGGAGGAAAAAATGAGAGAAATGAGAGATGAGATGAAAGAGAGATGAAAATGAAAAGAGAAGGGGAAAGATGAAAAGGGAAAGAGAAGGAAGAGAAGCTGAAAAGAAACAAAAAAGAAAAGAAAAAGAGAAAAAGAAACGAAAAAAGATAAAGAGAAAAAAAGGAAGAAGGAAAAGAAAAAAGAATACGAAAAGCAAAAAGAATAGGAAAAGAAAATAGGAAAAGAAGAGAAAACAAATACATCTGCTGGTTCAATGTACGTAACAGAACAAAAGCATATGTTCTAAAACACTTTGTTATTTGGATAGAGTTTTATGATCCATTAGACAAGAAAAGTCTTCAATCAAGAAATTTGATAAACAGTTTACCATTTCAAGCTTCCTCAAAAGAAAATTCTTCTGACCTGATGAGACAAATCAGGACCACCGTGGTGATTTAATGGAGCAATCAGCAATGTGTCAAATCTGATTGATGTGTCCTTTCAGAAACCTGACAGGTGATTTGATCCCCACTAGCACAGAAAAATCTTCCCCGGAAGACCCTCTTGCTAACATAAGCTGTGGAAAGATTTTTCCAGTCAACTGTTTCTTATTTTGCCCTTGAACTGAGGTGATTTTTTTGTCCAACTCCTTTGCTTTGACTTGATCTGAATACTATTATCTTGACCTAAAGGTATTATTTATGACAAAACATAGCTCTTACCTTTCAAAATGTCAGACATCAAGTGATGAAAGTTATTTCTTTGATAAAGCTAAAATAAGAAAGTAATAAATATAATTTGCATAGAACTCCAGTTTTAATAGCTATAAATGTATATTAAATCCAGTGAAATTCACCCTAGGAGTGCAGAAGAATAGCTACCTTTTTTCTGGATTTTAAGTGAGTTACTATAGAATGACTGCAGAGAAAGGCAGAGGGTAAGCAAGAGATATAAAACAATTAGGGGCTCATTTCATTTCAAAACTGTTAATAATAATTTTATGTTAAGTGATTATTTTATTTTATAAAGTATGCATATTTTAAAGCTTTATTTTAAAATATCATTAAATAATTAGTTTTAACTTGTATCAGGGAAAAACTACATGGAGCTGCCTTGCTGCTTCCAAATCTGTTTACTTAAAAGATCTCTGTCTGCCCTGCTTTACAGCCCATTTGTGGCCTTTCACACAGAAATCCGTTTTTTAAATAAGACTGTAGTGTAATTTGGCATTCCAGGCTGTAGATAGAGTCCTGTGTGTATTAGCAGATGCCGTAATTGCAAAGGCCAGAGACATTGAAGGCATGATAAATAATTAACTGCATCAATTAATACTCAACATTATATAATTAGAAGTTAGCGTACCCTGTTTATGTAATGCTGGGTGCATCATTAAAAAAGATAAATAAGCAGAATATGAACAAACACTGTCAACAGAGCAAAGGAGCTGGCTAACTTTCTCCTCCCTGCCAGGGCGACTGGGTGAAGCTTCACTGTGATGAAGATGTGCACACAGAGGGAGATTTCAGGAATGAGAGGCAAAGTGGTGGTGGCAGCAGCAATCTTCCTCCCAGTGCTACTCCTCAAACCTGGGGCTGTGGGGCAGAGGACAGGCAGCACTTTGCCAGCGCTGCTGTTCAGCCATCCTCTCCTGTGGCTGTCCAGCACCATGATTTAGTGTCCTGCCAGACCATTTTGGAAACAGTCTGAAAAAAATAGCAGCTCAGAATCCAGTGGGTTCAAAGAAGAAGACATCTTTTCCTCCTTGGTCTTTCTGTGCGCTCTGTGTGAACTCAGCTATTGGTGGTGCAGCGTTTTCAGGTGAAACCAAGTCAGGATCATCAGTACATCAACTCAAGAGTGATCAGTGAAGGATATGAGTGGGTAGGTAGATTTGCAACAGAAATGAAAAAGTGAATCAGTTTAATATACAAATTCTATTTGTATAAACTTCATGTCCACATAAGATCTGCAAGTAATTTCCATTAAACAGGCATGAGCTTGATAGGAGAATTGAGAAGAGAATTCTGTCAAAGTTTGGGTCTACATGATGATGTTTATTTTTCTTTATGAAGTATAAAAAAGTCTGTTTAAGCTCTGAGCAGTTGAATAAGGTAATTATTTGCAAGGCATTAGCAGTAATATCAAATTTCATATAAAGTATGCGTGTTCTGAATCAAGAGTGTGCAGGGTCATTTCTTTTTAATGATGTCAGTTCATAATTAAAATCGACACAAGGGGGTTATTTTTGGAAGATGGGAGCTAGTGTTTAAATGTGCCTGTTACAGATCTTGTGTCCAATACCAGTCTGACTGCTTTATTAAAATGTATTTGGTGTGCTACCCTAGCAAAAGCAATTTAACACCTTTTTGCAAACAATTTCCTTTCTGTTAGAATCATTTTCCTTTGTAATTATAAAATCATTGGTGTAAGAAGATACAATTGGAGTTTGAAGAGTATAGTTTATTTTTTTAATTACATTTAATGAATAATTGAAAATTACATTAATCTAATGAAAATAAATTTGAATTTATGATTGTTTCATTTTAATTTTTATTAAATCCATTTATTAGATGTTCACTCCAGGAATACCTATACATGTTCTACAGCCTGAAATTGTCTTCAAATAGCCTAGATAGGATCAAACCAGTCTGATGATTTATTCCTATTGTCTCCTGGATTACATGTGCATTAATGTGGTCAGTTAGATGCCTACAGTGTAATTTGGTTTCTACTAGAATTGAAGACACAATTCCTAGTGATGTAGGGAGGTCAATACTTTGTCCATGGAAATGCAGGGCATAATTAGCTAGGAAGGTCTTTGAGAAGAAATGCTGCTTTCATCTTCTTCGGACCAGAAAGATAAGGATGACCCCTGCCCCTCATTAGCTTCCGTAGAGTCTGAGGGTGTTCCTGGTTTTCTCAGCAGCCTACAAGTACCACGGCATAGCCCCAATCCAAGAGCCTATTAAAGGTACAGGTACGGCTCCTGTTGGCCCTGTGAACTTGGGATGAGATATGTTCTATTAGCCCTGAAGGTCAAAGGCAGATTTGGCTTTTGAAGCTATTGAAAATTGTTCTTTGATGATGAAGAGATGATGCTTTAAGAGATTCATCTGACATAGTTTTATCCATCTATGTGTTGAGTGTCTAGTCTAAATTTTCAGGCTGGGTTTTTTTAAGTTTCGCTCCTGTATCTACCTTACAAAAAAAAGCCTGTAGGTTTTCCTTTTGATATACTGAGTGAAAGAAAAGTTTAAATGAATGGTTGGATTATACGACCGATATGGTTTAACCCCAGCTGGCAACTAAGCTCCACACAGCTGCTTGCTCACTCTCCCACCCCTCTGTGAGATGGGGGAGGAGAATAGGAAAGGTAAAAATGAGAAAACTCATGAGCTGAGATAAAACAAGTATAATAATTAAAATGAAATAATTTAAGAAAACAATATTAATTAATGAAAAGGAAAATAACTAAGACAGAAAAACAAAACCCAAGAGGGACAAGTGATGAAATTAATGTAATTGTTCACTGCCAGCCAACAAATGCAAAGCCAGTCCCTAAGCAGCGGCTTCCTCTCCAACCTTTCCTCTAGTTTTATTTTCCTATGGTTTGGGATATCCCTTTGGTCAATTGGGATTAGCTGTCTTGACTGTGTCCTCTCCCAGCTTCTTGTGCACTCCCAGCCTCCTCACTGGTGGGATGGGGTGAGGAGCAGGAAAGGCTTTGACCCTGTATAGGCACTGCTCAGTAATAACTGAAACATCCCTACATTACCCACACTGTTTCCAGCACAGGTCAAAAACACAGGCTCATACCAGACACTATGAAGAAAATGCTCCAGCCAAAACCAGTAAATTGACTAACTTTAGATGGGCTGGATTATAAGGAACAAATTCACTGTGAAGACAACTGAAATTTCCAAAATAATTATCAGTTCAGGTGCTGTCAGGTTTCCTATAACCAGCTCCAGACATCCTGTGGGTTGCAGAAAACTACTCTGTGGGCATTGGTGTATGCCAGTTGGCTGGATCTACTGGTGGGCACAGTCTGATGATATTTGGAAGTGCTATTCAGGATGTTGAACTGAGTCCAACCTCTTCTAAAAAAGAAAAAAAAAAATCCTCTCAGCTGTAATTCCACAAAGACTTNAGGTACAGGTACGGCTCCTGTTGGCCCTGTGAACATGGGATGAGATATGTTCTATTAGCCCTGAAGGTCAAAGGCAGATTTGGCTTTTGAAGCTATTGAAAATTGTTCTTTGATGATGAAGAGATGATGCTTTAAGAGATTCATCTGACATAGTTTTATCCATCTATGTGTTGAGTGTCTAGTCTAAATTTTCAGGCTGGGTTTTTTTAAGTTTGGCTCCTGTATCTACCTTACAAAAAAAAGCCTGTAGGTTTTCCTTTTGATATACTGAGTGAAAGAAAAGTTTAAATGAATGGTTGGATTATACGACCGATATGGTTTAACCCCAGCTGGCAACTAAGCTCCACACAGCTGCTTGCTCACTCTCCCACCCCTCTGTGAGATGGGGGAGGAGAATAGGAAAGGTAAAAATGAGAAAACTCATGAGCTGAGATAAAACAAGTATAATAATTAAAATGAAATAATTTAAGAAAACAATATTAATTAATGAAAAGGAAAATAACTAAGACAGAAAAACAAAACCCAAGAGGGACAAGTGATGAAATTAATGTAATTGTTCACTGCCAGCCAACAAATGCAAAGCCAGTCCCTAAGCAGCGGCTTCCTCTCCAACCTTTCCTCTAGTTTTATTTTCCTATGGTTTGGGATATCCCTTTGGTCAATTGGGATTAGCTGTCTTGACTGTGTCCTCTCCCAGCTTCTTGTGCACTCCCAGCCTCCTCACTGGTGGGATGGGGTGAGGAGCAGGAAAGGCTTTGACCCTGTATAGGCACTGCTCAGTAATAACTGAAACATCCCTACATTACCCACACTGTTTCCAGCACAGGTCAAAAACACAGGCTCATACCAGACACTATGAAGAAAATGCTCCAGCCAAAACCAGTAAATTGACTAACTTTAGATGGGCTGGATTATAAGGAACAAATTCACTGTGAAGACAACTGAAATTTCCAAAATAATTATCAGTTCAGGTGCTGTCAGGTTTCCTATAACCAGCTCCAGACATCCTGTGGGTTGCAGAAAACTACTCTGTGGGCATTGGTGTATGCCAGTTGGCTGGATCTACTGGTGGGCACAGTCTGATGATATTTGGAAGTGCTATTCAGGATGTTGAACTGAGTCCAACCTCTTCTAAAAAAGAAAAAAAAAAATCCTCTCAGCTGTAATTCCACAAAGACTTACAGCAGGAATGTTTTTGATTACAAAACTGATGTAGAAATATTCTTACCTCCAAACTGGCTAATCTGGCCATGCAAATAGTCATTCTAGAAAACAAAAACACTTCCAGTGCCAATCTGAGACAGATTATTAAATGATTCTAATGCAGATTAAGTAAATACACAACATGATTTCTGGATAGTTTTAGATTTATATGCTTCAGGATGCTGAATATTCATCCCTGATCCTACAAAAACCATATTTAAACTTGAGAAAGTCAAGCCTATGTCCCTAATTTATTTTTCTTTTAGAGAAAATAGGGTTCAATTTTTATTCAAGATCTGTTGGTAATGAAAACTGGATATTCTGTCATAAAATTAACAACCTTACTACGTGTGGCTTGAAACTGTCATTAAACACCCTTTTTGTTTTATCACTGCACAGCAAAATTATGTCCTTGCCTTGGAAAATCTATCTCTCTTTCACTCTCTGAGTGAAAAAAATTGATTAGGGAAAGAGATTTATTTACAACTTTGCTAACTAATTTTCTATGGAATTTGCAGCAAGACTGTGTAGCATAAAATCTTTGTGGTAGAAGAGTCTGCATTCTTCTAGTTCTCTTCTGTTAAAATAGTAATCCTGATTAATGATTATGGGATATGAAATTATTTCAGTTCAGAAACCTATGCATAGGAATTACCTGTATCTTACATGCAATTTGCGCAGAAAATTTTTTTTAAGTGCCAGAAGATGATGTTAGCATAATATTTAAACAAAAGTCCATGAGAAAAGGTAGCATTTTCTTTCTTACATTAATTTATTCATTATTTTTATACTGAGGGCACTTACCTAAAACCAAAAGATTCTTGTTCAAACTTTTAACAAATTTTTTTGTAACATTTCTGTGAGATTTACTTAAGGTGTGTGAGATGCTCTGGTACCCGCATCTGCTAGGATTATATAAAACAAGGCAATAGCTGACAAGGTGGGTGTTCATATTCATGTCCATATGATCAGCTCACGCACACAAAAAAATAGTTTCCCTGTTTGCCAGTTAGACATAATTAGCAATCACTGTTGGGTAGTAAAATAAGCACAAAACCCCTCCAATTTATACTGTCTAAACAATGTCATTTTTCAAATTTCTGTCAAGAAAAAGCATCAGAGATCGGTTTATCATATCATTTAACAAGATACAAGGAGACACTTCTTCCTTCAAGGTTATCATATGCCATATGCTTCGCTCTATAGGTTTGCCAAAAGTCACTTAATGCCATATGTCCTGAGCCATTTGTTTCTCAAGTAGTACCTTAGCCCTTGCAGACACTATCTGACATAAATAATCAGAAAATCTAATGTTTGTGCTTTGCTGCTATTTTCTGTGTAAGTATCATGAGAGATTTGTACATGTTAAACCTTAATAGCGATTCTTCATAAGACAATTTTCAGTGGCACACATAGTTCTACCTCCTGTGCCACTCAGAAGAGGGGGTAGGTTTTTCTGCACAGGCAGGTGAATACCAACCCAAATAAGCGACCCCACCTTTCCCTAACAAAACTCCAAGAGCTTCAGAAGGCCGAGAAAACCTTTCAAACAGCCTTTAAGAAATGGTGTTTAATCACAAACTGCTTACTGGTGTAGTGAATTGCTGGGAGAAGCAGAAGGCAGGGATCATCCTTCATCTGCAATTCTTTCTTTCCTACAGCTGTTAGACAGCTGCCTTATCAAGCAGATTCTTGAAAATTCAGAAAAAAAGGTTTGCCCTGTGCCACTGCATAAGATTCATGATGCTTTAAGCAGGACCTTAATTTAGGGCAGAAGTAGTACAGCAGGCCACACACCACAATAAACTGTTCTACTGAGGTATCAACTTTCTCAAGAATTTAAATTAAGGATTTGTGGAAGCAGGAAGCATCTTTGAGGAAATATATTATTAGATATTTTTAAAAATCCTAAAACTTTGCCTTTAAAGACAAAACATTTGAGTATATTTTATTACAAGGGAGTTTTTAAGTTTTTGTTGCTAATTTAATATTTTATTAACTTTCATAATTTTACCTTGTATCTGTCTTTTAGCCTAAATTCTTCTTAAAATAACATTCAAAGAAAATCTTATTTTCAAATCCTGGAGAAGATGTATAACAGAAAAGAGGTACAACTGTTGCTCTTGCCAGTGATCCAATCATCAGAGCACAACAGAGATCTCCATTTATGTTTACTTTATCGGTCTTTGGTTTAAGCAGATCTGTTACAGTCTTTGAATTTAAAAAGAGAGTTGAGATGCTGCTCACCTCCTTTGCAGGGTCAGATAAGGTTTGCTTAACTCTTTGAAGGTGAAGAACTCTATTTAGATACTAAGCACTACTTTCATGTAGGAAAATAAGTTAAATGCTGACTAAATGGCAATGCTGGGGTAACACAGCTGTTTGGCTTGAAGTTACAAACTCACTCTTCCCTTTCGTGGCCTCACAGCATCCACTGTATGGTCTCTCCAGAGTGTGAAAGTGGCAGGTGTTTGTGGCCGTTGCTGAGGGCACTGCAGCTCTGGAAAGGCTGGAACAAAATGGCAAACATGCAGCAAGTCAGATACTGATTACATGCATAGGCAGGAAGGCAATTAGAGTGTCAGAAGAAACTGCCATTAGAGTTGTGATATCATTTTAATGTATTCTCGTGTGCTTTTGTCCCATGCTTTCTGTGCAACCAGGTGTATGGGCACCTTCTTTAGGTCTTGTACTACATACAGGGAGCTGCAGTAAGAATGTTACTATTTTCAGGCTGTCATCCCTTTTCAGCTTAAGCTGAATGCCAAATATTTACTGATTTACACCCCAGACAATATTCTAGGATGAGAGCTGGAGACTGCTAGCTCTCAGCCTCTGTAAAAGGTGCATGGGCAGCACATGCTGTTCCAGCCCCAGAAATGCAGCTACCAGTGTCACACAGTTGCATTTTGCTTTTTTATTAATTAAGGACTGTATTCAGTTCTATATCAAAAAATCAATGCAGACGTCCCTAGGTATGGAAGGCACCATTGCTATAGTCATGTAGTAGTGGAATTTGGTTAACCAGGTCTTGGATATCTATTTAATTGGGGTTTTGAATTCCCTGACTGCATTGACTAGATTTTCACTGATTATAACAGGAATCAAAATACCTAGTGTACTTGTAGACATTTGCAAATAAATGTGTAAATCCCAAAGAACCTCCTTTCATAAGAGCACAAAATCAGTTCTGTAAATTGAGGTGTTTTGAGGTATCTCGGAGGTGCTCTTGGAGATCCCACCTGGCTTCAGATGATGCTTCAGAAGGATTAGATGCCAGTATAAAGACAACTGCGCAAAAAATGCTTAAAAGTTCCAAAACCTTATATAATGAAGCTGTAAGTGGCACTGAGTTTTTGAGATGACATTGTGTAAAGCATGGTTAATTTCATTAGAAACAGAACCAGTGAAAGTCTTAAAGGGAAAACCACAAAGTGATTTCATCCAGAATATATTTGAATCCACTCTGTACAAGTCCTAGTGTAGGAATACATAATGTCTTGTGAGTTTCTAAATAAGGAAAATAGTTTTTATAGTATTGTGTTTTGTTTTGTTTTTTTCCTAATGGCCTTCAAGTGACAACAATAAGCAGTTAAAACATGCAGTTTTCTCCTAGGAGGAGTGACTCTGACAATGATGAATGAAATATGCTACCCCTGACAGGGTTTTCTGTAACAATCATAGAAGGCAACAAGTCTGAGCTGTTTGGGTCTTGAAACCACTAAAGAGAGGGGGAAAAAAATTAAAATTCAAAAATCAATATTTTCAATACTACATGTCTAGCTGTACAAAATCATCATAAGTCTTCTACAAAATCAGAGCTGCCAAACTTCAGGAAATGCTGCTCTGCCTTCTAACATGTCTTGTTCTATACAAAGAAGAAATAAATGGGCCTATACAAGGACTTGTCAACAGAAAATTTACCATCTTTTAAAACAGAGGGGTCTGAAGTCTACGTGAAAACTCCTTCATAAATCTTGGAAATCTCTGATAAGTTATTACAGTAGTTCAAGGATCAAAATAATTTGTTTAATTGAAAGTAACAGGATCTGTACTGCGTAGCACAGGATGCTTTGGATACCAGCAGACTGCTGATTAACAGATATTCTGTAGCAGCAAAACCATCAGTATTCCAACCATAAGCAGGTGATTATCTGTGTTTTAAATATGCTAATATGGTTCCTGGCATATTTTTGACCAGCATGACTGTCTCAAGAAACTTGTGGATATACTCAAGTTGTGGTAATCGGTACAATGATTTCTAGACTGTCAGCTTTATAAGTTTTGGTGGTTTTTTGTTGTTGCTGTTTTTGGGGGCTTTTTTCTGCTTGATTTTTTCCTGGATTCTGTGTAAAAGGACAATTATATAAAAATATAAATCAGTGGTCTGACACTGAATTTTCCAGGAAATTTTACATTATCTTTATTTTTAACTTTTTTTTTTGCCACTGAAAATAAGGAATTCTTAAAAAGAGGCTGAGTAAAAATGCCTAACTAAACATCTAATTCAAAACACAAGACTACAAGATGAGTATATTTACATTTTTAAAAGAAAAACATAAGGTAAAGAATAAAAATAATTCTGAGGCTGCAGTGAGAATTTTTAAAGGAATAAAAACGTATGAAATGAATTTTCTGGCTGAAATAGACTTAAATATATTCTTTATGGGCCCCAAAGAAAAAATCCTTTGAGAATTTGCGAGCAGATCAAACCAAAAATTGTTTATATTTTATAAAGTTAAAAAAGAAACCCTAAACAGCTGCCAAAATTAAATATGGATCCCTGCTGCTTTATAGCATTAGTAAAGATGTGATGAAGAAATGTAGCTCACCTGGAATTGTTTCTCACTGCACGGAAGCTCTTATCATTGAAATCACCTTAGATAAGCACAACCGTACACAAAAAATGTTCATAACATGTCTCTAGACCTAATTCTAAAGGCAGAGAGAAATGTTTGTTTCTTCCTGCTAGTGAAGAAAGGAGTGCAGGGGCTTCAGAGTAGTGCTATTCAGCTGTTGCTTGCAACCAAGTCCTGTTTTAGGAACTAAGCATGAAAGCTGGCTATAACATCGGATGGAAAACTGTTGAAAAGTAGTGACTCACAGATACATTAAGAATTTTTGTGTACAAGTCCAGTCCTTGGACACCTACAGTGGTAATATCTGGTACAACCAGAGAGGTAGTCTTGAACACATAACCAGATTCCTTCTCTCGTCAGTAACTGTAATGAGATTGTGTTTAGTGCCAGTTCCGTGGAGCTAAGAACAGAGTCAAAAGGAGAGTCAAACACCGACAATTCATGCGATGGAAAACACAGCTTACCATTTTTGGCTACAAGCGTTATCTATTCAGTTTAATGGGAAAGGCTCTGAGGACAGAGATATTTGACAAAAAGAAAAGACACCCAGTGTGGAGAGAGTGAACAGAAGGGAGAAGCAAGCAGAGATTATTTAGTTAAATAGCATCATGACATCCCATCAATAGGTCAAGTTTCATTCCATTTGACCTAATATATTCATATATCTGTTCTTGAGTTGCATCCAGAAGCTTATGACCAGAAGGTAAAAAGGATCACTTCGTCTGAGGCCCTAGTTTATAGAAATATAAGAAACAAAACCAACTTGTTTGGTAGCACTGAAATTCTCGGGTTTTGGTTTGTTTGGTTTTTGTTTGTTTGTTGCATTTGTTTGTTTGTTTGGGGGTTTGGGGGGTTTTTGTTTTTTGGGTGGGCAGGTGTGGGGTGTTTTTCTGGTTCAGGCAGGTTTTTCTTGTCCTCAAGCCTACACAGTCTGAGAACGTGCAATTTCCAGTTTCTCTCATTCCCTCAGATCTCAGTGTTTTTGGGATGTTTTTGTAAGAATCAGCGTTTTTTATTTTAGTTTATCATTGAGACCTTTCTTGGGCCACTGCACTGACAGCAGGAATTGAACAGATGTCAAACTATAACTGGATTGTTTTGCTGACTACTTCCAAAATTACTTATTTGAATGACCACACTTGATTCTTTTGGGTTACAAGTCTTTGGCAGTCACCGGAAAAATGATTCCATAACCATCAAACAAACATAGGCAGAACAAAGTGACAGAGACAAAACAGCTTCTTTACCTCTTCCCACCCCGCAGTTTGCTGCAGATAACTCTAGTGACAATAACAAGTGTGAAATATGGAACTGCACTCATTTGTAGCTTTTTGCCAGATCTTTTAAACTGGAGCAGCTTTGACATTTTTGATGGAAATTTCAGGCCAGATGCTCCAGAATATGATAATGGTAGTTCTGCTCTTGGCAATCCTGTTTCACCCAGGTCAGAGAAGCATGGAAACCCCATTAAAATATGATACTGGGACAGTATTCAATTTTGAGTATCATATCAAAGCAATGGTCCGCCTTCTCTTGTTAAAAAAAAATTGAATAGGGGTTTCACAAGAATGAAGTATTACAGTTTTGTCTTCTATTCAGACTTCAGAATTGTATTGTCTGAGTTCTCCAGCAGTTTACAAAAAGACAAGTACAGCAAGACTGATTTTTTGAGATAAAATTTGGGGGGTTTCTTTCTAACAACCTGTTTTCATAAATACTTCCTTGGGGGAAAAAAGGAAACCAGAGTAAATTTCTGTGTGAGTGTTCCGACTGTTTTGTTTAACACTTACTACAAATCTGTGCCAGGATGATTTTCAAAGCAAAAGGTCTTAAGACTGTGCTGGTTTTGGGAAGAGACACAGCTGGGAGGTGACCCCAACTGACCACAGGGATATTCCATACCGTATGACATCATGCTCAGTATATAGATGAGGGGAAGAAGGAGGAAGCGGGGAACATTTGGGTGCTTATCTTTGGGTTATGGTGCTTATCTTCCTACATAACCATTACACATGATGGAGCTCTGCTTTATTGGGCATGGCTGACCACCTGCCCTGGGCAGTGATGAATTAATTCCTTGTTTTGCTTTGCTTTGCTTGTGTGCATGACTTTTGCTTTACCTATAAAACTTTTATCTCAACCCATGAGTTTTCTAATTTTTCCCCTTGGATTCTCTCCCTTATCCTGCTGGTGGGGGAGCGAGAGAGCAGCTGCATGAAGCTGAGTTGCTGGCTGGGATTAAACCACAACAAAGATGATGTGGGCAATGTGAGTTGGGTTTCTTTCTTTTCCTGCAATTAAGTTTGTCATTCACAGCCCATGAACATGTACGAGAAAGTTCACAGGTTGCAGAATTACTCGTTGCTTTCAATCACACTGTGCTTTGTATGAGTTGACTGTGCTTGGTTACATCTTCATGGTTTTCTTTGAAAACAAAGCGATGGAATTGCTATTTTACTTTTTAAAATGAAAGACAGGACTTAAAAAAACCACAAATTTTTCTTTGCAACGAGTCCTAAGCACCTTAAATAGTTAAATTTTGCTTTGACTGTGGTAATGCTGTGGTGATTGTTCTTCGACTCAATGAAACACTAAGTTTGAACTGTAAAACATGCATATGAAAAGAAATTTTGCTACTCTGAGCATTTAAAATACAATTAATTTCACAGAACCTTACCTCAGAACAACCTTAAATAGGACAACCTACATTTCATTTTAAAGTCTAACCCTGCTGAAGTATTTTATACATCCTTATTTGTCTAGTTCTTTTCAATATTTTCAGATTTATATCCTTTCTATATATAGGTTGTCTCATACATACTCTTTTCACTTAGTTGTCAACATTTTCGAATTATTGCAAATAATTCATGCAGATTTGGGGAAGATTGGACTAGCAAAAGTCTAGTCCAGGGACATTATCCTTGACAGATGTCAAAAGTAACAATAACATGCAAACCACTGAATAGAATTGTTCTTAATATTTTCATAATCTGTAGTCACTACGAAGTCTTTCACCATATTTGTATTAAAGCACAATAGCAGATGGACTGTCTGCAATCGTTTGCATAGCTGCAGAACTGTAATCCTTCTTAATATGATAAAGCTTTCTGACTTTCTTTGGTGAGTATAGGACATGTGGCTCAGATACACAAAGCTATTACAGTATAGCAAAATACATCTATACTGTAGCCTGTATTTTGGACCCTGTTTCCCACCAATTCCTACAGGAACTAGACACCTAAAATTATCAGAGGACCTGTGCCTGAAGTCCTTGAGGAGTGATTTCAAAAGGTTTCTAGTAATTTGTCATTGCTCAGAGGTTCACTAAATTACTGTTAGAAAGCTCCTGAATAAAACAAGGGGATAAAGAGAGATGCATTTCTTTAACACGAAGCTCCTCTTTGCAATCTGCAGCTGGCTTAGGTCAGCATAGTTGGGTTTATTCTTCCTGAAGCCTTGTGCAAAGTTCCAGCAATGTGACCATGCTACATAATAAAAGGCTCCAGTTTGCCTCCCTTAACTGCAGACAACAGCTAAGGAGGCACAGCCTTTTGTATACTGTGTCCTTCAAGATTTCTGTATCACCATCAAAAATTTGTGTCCCTAGGGTCTCTCTCTCATAATAACTGGGAGTACATTTGCTCTGAATGTACTCTGAAAGTTGTGAACTGAGTGTACCTGAGACAGTGCAGAATGCCATTATTTTGTTCTTCAGTACAGTTAATACCTTTGCCACAAAAATGACTAGTATCCAGTCTTTCACTAAACCTGAAAAGGGGAAGCTTCCCACTGAGCTTGTAAGCTGTGTTTCCTCAGCACTTAGCTATCCTAATTTACTACTATCCTAAGTTTCTCCAGTACAGAAGAAGAAACAGCTATAATTATCATCATGACTAAACAAGATTATTTAGTTCTTTCAGCTGAGAATCTGTTGTACTGAAATGACAGCAACTTTTTTTACAATGTGATGTAGAATTACAACTGAAAAAAAAGAAACCCAAACAAACCACCCTGATGTCATAGATCATATTCAGTACCAGTAAGATATAATTTTATTTCTTTTCTTAATTATGCTGCAAGTGGAGCTCCTCACTATGGAACATGAAGTTTTTGTCAAGAAATAGTATTTGAATGATGAAAGATTTTATGCTGGCAAAGCTTACCACTGCTATCAGAAAAAAAATATGTAGGAGTAATAACAGCTTATTTCACTTTGAAAAAAAAAATTCTTCACCAGTATGTGTAAGAAGTACCATCTTTTACAGAAGAAGTACATATAATCTTCCCTACTTTCCATCAAAGAATTGGGGTTTTCTTTGTCTTATCCTGTTTGGTTTTGTTCATGTTTTTCTGATATTAATAAAATTTGTTTCTGGTTTTGGTATTTGTTGGTCAGCATGTGACTATTCCATATAGATTTTACTGTCTAGCAAGGTGGATATCTCAGGGTACTACAGGGATCTAATCCTTATCTGTCCATTACTTTTAAACTGCACGGAAAACATGTCTGCCTATCCTGAAACTCCAAGGTAATAAAGGTTCTCCAAGCTTCTCAGAGCTTGCAGCCCTCTTACCCACTGCAGATAATTGGATTTGACTCAGATTCTGGTCTTCAGCATGATGATTGATGGTCCATTGTCTGGATCTGATCATACTCTCATGACCTATACATCCAAAATTTATTTGACCTTCAGCATGCTTTCCGTGCCAAGTCATACAGCCTGTGAGCATCTTGGTTTCTGCTGACAAAGATATTTACCAAGAAACTGCAGATTTCTGTTCTTGTGTATAAGTGGTGCCACCTACAGTACATGGTCAGACAGCCATCCTTCCTCCTGGCCACTCCACTGCATTCCAAGAAATCCTGTGACAACCTAGAAAAGTTAATGTGACATGAATTCTCTCACACACAGGCCACTTAAAAACCTGGGCATCCCAGATAAACTGCTATTTTTGTTTCCCCTGTTGCCAGTGTGGAAAACTGGTTGAATGAAAAACCCCCTGAAGGAGATTAGTGAGGCATGTTCACCATACTCAGGAAATATCAGCCCACTGACTGTAGAGGGAATGCAAATAAACGCTTAACCTAGCCACAGCTATTAGAGCACTGTAATTACACAAGGTAACTTCCATCCTTACTTAGATATCCCATTTTTCTCACTATTTTCTGTTGCCTTTATTGTGACTAATTTGTGTAACTGAACCTAAAATTTCATGGGAGCAGAATCTCACTGTATTGAGTCTGGCTGAGGAGTTCATTTTCCCCACAGCAGCCCTCACAGTGCTGTGCTCTGCACTGGTGGCTAGAGAGGTGTTGATAACACACCAGTGTTTTGGGTACTGCTGAGCAGTCCTGGCACAGCATCAGCACTGTCTCTCCATCATTCCACCACCATCAGTAGGCTGGGGGTGGGCAAAGTCTTGGGAGGGGACAGGACTAGGACAGCTGACCCAAACTGACCAAAGGGATACTCCATACCATGTGATGGCTGCTCAGATAGGAAAACTAAAGAAAGGAGGAGGAAGTGGGGGCATTCTTTATTTATGATGTTTACCTTCCAGAGCAACACAGGCTGAAGCCCTTCTTCCTGGGAAGTAGCTGGACATCACTTGCTGGTGAGAAGTAGGGGCTAAAATCTTTGCATTTTTTCTTTGCTTGTGCATGTGCAACCTTTTGCTTTTGCTTTAGTAAATGACCTTATCTCAACCCTGAAGGTGTTTTCTGTTTTATTTTCTTTTCTCTACCCAACTGAGAAGGGGGAGTCATAGAGCTTCCTGGTGGGCCCCTGGTGTCCAGGCAAGGTCAACCCACAGTAGCAAGCACAGGGTGTCTGCTGTGGGACTAGTTTAACATCATCAGTGACCTGGATGGGGCAATTAATTTATTTAAAGAATTCAGCGGCATCTAGACAGGTTGAAACAATGGATCTAGGTTAACCTTATGTCATTCAGTGAAGGCAAACGCAAAATCCTGCCCCTGGGAAGGAGAAGCTCCTTGTAAGAATCCATGCTGGAGCTGAATAGGTGGAGACCAACTCTGTGGGAAAGGCCCTGGGAGTCCTGGTAGGCACAAGACGAACTGCCAACAGTGTTTGAAGATGCACTAACAAGATCACGGTCAGTCGAGTGAGAGAAGGATTATTCAGTTTTGGGTTCCCCAGCATGGGAAAGACACTGATAAACCGGAGCTGGTTTAGCAGAAGCCACCAAGAGCCCAGTGCCTGGAACAGCTGCCCTGTGAGCTGCCCTGACAGAGCCTGGCTTATTCAGCCTGGTGAAGGTGTGACTTCAGAGGGATCTAACAGCAGCCCAGCCAGTTCTACAGGATTATAAAGAAGACAGTTCTAGACTGTTCTTGATGCAAGTGGAAAGCTGAGAGACCGCAGACATAGATTTAAACCAGAGATATTTAGGCTGATTACAAAGAAAAACCTTTTCCCCATGAGAAAAGCACAATAGAGGAGCAGGCTACACACAGTGGTTATTGAGTCTTCACTCCTGGAGGTTTTCAAGGTTTGCAAAACATTCTAAACAAATTAATCTGACTCCTTAATTGACCCTGCTTTGAGAGGAGGTTGGACAGAAGACCTCCTGAGGTCCCTTCACACATGAATTATCAATGATCTCATGAACTGGTCATAATGAGCCCTTAATGAAAGCATGTCTACCAGGGCATGTTATCTTCTACCATATGGAAAAAGATGAAACAAACATGATGTTGATGCATGCATCTGCTCTGCTGAAACAAGGTTTATATGATGCCTTTCTCGGTTGTTACAACAGCAATCCATTTTAACTGCGGATAAAAAGATGTTTGTTTGTTGAACAATACCTATACACAAATATTCCGCATATTCAGAACTCCCTATTTCCTCTTCAAATGTGTTTCTAAAGCCTGAAAAATGAGAACATTTGCTACAGAAAGACGACAAGAATGCAGAAAGCAGTGTCTAGACAATGAGAATCACACTGTGCTTACCTTAGGAAGCTGCCAGTATATGAACAATGAGTTTGGAAAAATAGTTCAAGTCATAACGAAAAAGCTGAGGCAATAGCAGAGAAAATGGAGGAACTTTGAACTGAAGAGATCTGAAGACTCATTTCAGTCAGGGCTACAGTGTTCTATGTGATTTCTAAAGCTAATGTGCAACACTAGTCACCTTAAGTATGTGTTTAGGTGCACTTGAAATCAGAAGACCCCAATGAGGTTGAACGAGAGGATTACAGTTCATAGTCATTTGAACAGAAGCTGAAATTTTATTAGGGTTATAGTAATTGGCATATTGTTATGGATTCATTTTTTAATTTGGCATCCATACAGACTTCATTGCTCATGCTACAGTAGTAGTATGATGGATTACTGTGTTTTCTCCATTATTATTAAACTTAATTATTTTTGCTCATGTATGCAGATGTGAACAACGTCAAGAGTTCTAATCTAATAATACAGACTGTTTGGAAAATATGTGCTGTCAATTAAAGGCATTTTGTAATAGAAACGATAAAAGAGTCATTAATGAAAAGTAGTTTGCCTCCCCAAGTACTGACTTCAGTTAATCAAAGGTGCTTTGAAATTGAAATCATCAATTAACTATGCTTGGTTTTGTACTGATCAAGCACTTTCAGACTTGCTGGAAATCTGTGAAATTAAGTTATTCTGTAAAGGAAATCAAAATTAATGTGGATTTTTTTCTGAATACATTTTATTCTTTCCATCCAATAATGTACTATATATACATTTCTGCCAATGTTTAAGTGGAAGAAACAGGCAAGACTAAGCTGTGAAATTACTTGTTGCACTTCATTTTTTAACGGCACCTCATTCATACTTTACAGGGTCATGCAATATATAATGAAATTCATCTGTCCAATGTTTATAGGTTTTTTCTTGTTTTCCTGTAATATTTTAACTGGCACTCTAATGCTCAAAACAAATTTAAAATTAAGAATGTAAGAAATCTGTTGAGAAACAGAAAAGCTATATGATCAAATCCCTGGTATGATTGTTTTGCAAATGAATGTTTCTGACAAAGCTATGTGTCTCTTCAGTTCTCCAGCATGAATTTGACACACGGAAAGAGTGATGCAGGCCAGTAGAAAGTGTTGCATTAGCTTCCATCTTTCTGCAGTAGTTCCAGACCAGAATTTCTAGTGGCTGAAAACAGCAATTTTACCTGCTGCATGGCTTTACTAGATTTGACCGAATTATTTTTCTTTTTTTTTAAGAAAGGGCTTTCTTCTGAAAATGTGTCGGGTTTTTTTCCCCACCAGAGGACTGTGAGCTTATATTTTAAATTTCATGGGTGTGGAGGCCCAGAGAAGTTTGCTTTAGTCACAGGATGAATTGTAGTGGTGCATCCCCTGCCCCCAGGGCCACATTATTATCTAAGAAATGCTCATTAGGTCTCAACAGTGAGGAAACAGCACCTGAAGTAAGCCCCTCTCAAGATTATCAGAAACATTGTTTCCAGGATCCAACAAGTGTCTAACAACCACCTGTTCTTTAATGAACGGCCTTGGAAACTTATTTTTCTTTCCTGAATAGCAACCCAAGCGGAATATTTATTATTGAACCTTCAAAGAAAATCTTGAATAGTGGCCAAGATGGAAAATTTCTCTAATTAAAGCCCACTCTCTTGCAACCTTATAAACAGCAGTCCAAAGTGGGACCCTTTGAGCTCTCAAATCCCAGAAGATAAGGGGATAGTGTATGTGTCTCAAACACCAATGACAGATGACTGTGGAGTGAAGCAAGGACTGTCAGAAACAACAGACAAGAATTGTTGGTAATAACTGGGGACTATTGGTATTTACATGCCATGAGAAGCAAGACTTTGCTGGACAAGGGAGGCCAGGTGGAGTCAGGGCAGCACTTTTCCATGGTAAAGAACCACAACACAGTACAGTGCAAGTGCAGGGATGAGGCCAAGAAGTGGGAATGGGTTACAGTGTGGGATTAAAGCCACCAAAGGTCGCCTAAGCCATTTCCAGAAAAGCCTGAAAGAACGGACTGCACATGATAACTAATTTACACAGAAAATGACAAGCCTATCTTTGGGGTGGAGAAACCCGTACAAAGATACCCTCCCATGCCTGGGTGATGTCCCTCAAGACATCTCATTGCTGAACCAATGCAGCCGGATTGATGTTTATCAGCTGGATCAATGCTGGAACCAGGACTGGTGATCTGTTTTTCTCGCTCTTTTCCTCTTTCTTTACCTTTTTCTTTCTCAGTTTCTTTCTTCAATTCATGTCTGTAATTTCTCTCTTCCTTTCACCCTACCCTTTTATCCAAAACTCACTGCTGTGTGCTTATACGTTATTGGAACTTATATTCCAATTTCGATGACAAGTGTGAAATTTACTAATAAAACTTCCCGAGTGTTTGTGGGCCCTCTGTTGTCGTTCCTCTTATGAATCTTAGGTACTTCCTCCCCCATAAGGATGGGTGGTCACAATGGGTTCATATATTTATATTATACAGCTTTATAATAACCTTGTGTTCTTTATCATTTCAGTTTGAGAGGGAATTTTTTTGCTGCAAACAGTTTAGCAAACAAAATTCCTCAATACTCCCTAGTTACTGAAGGATAAGCAGCTCAAGTACAATGCCTAGTCCAGCTTTTAGTTTAAAAAAAAATTACACATGCACAGAACAGTTATAAATATTGCTAGCTGGAGTAAAGCAAAGTTTAGTTATGCATAAATTCATGGTGAATTGAAGATGGCAAAGAGAAAAACAGTCAGAAAATTGATCCCAGGGATACCATCATACATCCCTCACCCAGTAAGGAGTTTTCCTTGGTTTACAATGCACAGCTTAAACTACAAAGGCCTTCATGTAGGACCTACTACATAGAAAGCACCAAAAGGCTTTGCCTTTTCCTGACAGTAATAGGAGTTGAAAGGGCACAGCAGTATGACAGAGAAAATGTGCACCTTTTATTTCTCAGAGAGTCAATCATGTTCTGAAAGGTCACAGGCTGACAGTAAAAGATTTTTAAAAGCTTGCAGCAAAAGGGATGAATAAAATGCTTTTCAAAATTTGTGTTCATTTCAAATGCCATAGCTGTAACATAATAGTAATTGCAATAATTTGCTGTATTTCTACCATGTTAATAACAGCATAGCATAAAGGAACAATAACAAATGCACTCTATAAATGGCTATGCATTTACTGTAAGTACGTCTATGCTCTCCACAAAGAATGACAACAATGTTCTGTGTGGGTAAATAAGCACAGACTATACATAACCTTGTAGTCTTTGGGAATGAATGGTTGATCTTGATAGATTTGAAATGACTTGTCAGTCATTTAAATAAATTTTTTAAATGTTAATATAATATTGTATTTTTGCTACAGAAACCCATAAGAAGGTTTTAAAAAGCTACTGCAAATCTATTACAATCAATTATTTTAAGTACCATTAAGTACTTATAAAAATTTCTGTTTGCCTTTCTGCATTTCTTACTACTTGCCTACCTTACTTCTAAACTCTGTAAAATTTCTTCATAAAATTACATAATGTAGCATTAATTATAAAAGCATGTGATATGACTGACCATATTCACACACATGTATGTTTAGCACAGCTTGACTATAATCTTAATTGGAAAGAGCATGCTACTGAAAACCAGAGTAATCTTAGCTCTGAGATTATGAACCACTTTACATTTTTCAGACTAAGCCTATCATTAAGGTGACATATCAGCTCTCATTATGTCTGTATGTCAGATTATAAAACATAAGTGATTGTGAGGTGTCAAACCTGGTAGAACTGAAAAAGGAAGAATCTGCTAATACCGTATAAAAGTTTACACTATTTCTCTTCCACTACAAGTATGTCCTGTTGTATAAAAAATAAATATAACTGATGCAATTATTACTTGCCATCATGTGTAGGTCCTTGCCAGTTTCCAATATTTTTTCTGCACAGTGAAATACTTCCTTGGTGAATCTTTTCTCCTATGTCAAAGGAGAATTAGAAACTCTGGATCATAAATCCCTAACTCTCCCATTTTGTGCTTGGGTGGGTCCCCCTATTCTGCGCCCTGAAGAAACATCCTCCAACATTTTTTTCTGAAGTTGAATTAAAATGAACATCCTCTAACAGTTTTTGGTTTTTTTTCCTGAAGACATTTTAAAGCTCCTGGTTTTGTGTCTTGCTTTTGGTTTTGTTTTTTTTCTGCTCTTTTTGGGTTTTGTTTTTTTTCCCTTGGGCACATTCTATTTCCTTCACAGAAGGCTAAGATGCTACAGCAGCACGTAGAGCTTGGATTCCAAAGGAACAGGAAGTCTAATACACCTCCTCTTCTGAGGCATGCTTCCCTGCAGGCCTTCTTCCAGTCACTACTCTGTCTCCAGGTACCTAATGGTAGCCCTTTATACATCATTAGGACAAGCTGCTGAAAGTATTTTAATGTTCAGAATATTGGAAGCAATAGCTAAATGCAAATGGGAGGCTGCAGACAAGACATGCTTAAAATCAAAGCAAGAAAAGCAAAATAACGAAGAAGGATGATGTCACATTTTACAGAGGTGTTTTGGTTTATATTTTAATTGTTTCATCCATGACTGCAAAGTGTGCCAAAGACCAAACGCTAAAGATAAATAATGATTTGACAATGTAGAACCAAATACAGACTGCCAGTGCTTAAGGGGACTTCAAATTGTCAGGACACCGGGAAGTTCTTTAGCAATAGAAGGAAACTGTGAATGCATTTCTATTATAAGAGAGTGAAAAACTTAATTCAGTCAAAAGTAACTTGACAGAAAGAAGACTAAAAGAAACCAGGATAGATTTAGAAGCAAAGACTTTATGGTAGCATAACCTGCAGTTAACAACCATTTTAGAAGCGAAGTGTTTTTGCGAGATTCATGGACTTCATTCTAGTCATGTTTTGTTCCTCAGTTTCACAAGTCATGCAGGTGAAAGTATAAAATGGCTGACAGTAAAATCTGAAATACAAAAAAATTACATTTAAAAGTATTTTGACAAAATAAGAACTACTTAAGTATGTAAGGTCTGGAAAAATATTTCTTGTGAAGAGTTACAGCTTTTCTATCTATTGAATGTATTCAAGAGAATTTCAAGTGTAAATTTTATCATGGCTAATGAATACCTAAGTGAGAAAATTTTCTGCTAAAAAAGGCTTCTCAGCCAAGAAAAAAAAGAGACATTTTAAGAACTAGATCCTGGATTCCAAATTTAGATATATTTAGACAAGACAGAAGGCCCTTGCTTTATAGAAGAAGAGCTAGGTAAGAATATAAGAAAAAATCTTGGTAGTGTTCTACCATGTTCCAAGCCATCATCTGAAAACTTTAAATTAATATCTATTGTCATCCTTTAAAATGTGCCATAACACAAGTTTCACCCATACCACAGGAATCGCTGAATTCTGCAGCCTGTGTTATGCAGCATCTTACACTGGGTGATTTGCATTGTCCTGAAAAATCTACAGCCCTTATACTGTGTGAAAAGATCCCAAGCTGTAATGCAAGTAGTGAGTGCTGTTAGTTAGAACTACTTGTTAAAAATATTGAGATTTCCCAAACTGCCTGCTAATCAGAATAATACTCTGCACCTGCTGCAAGCTTATTTCCTCTTGCTCCTGCTCCCTCTGCCAGGAAATCCTTTCCCCAGCCACATCTTTTAACAGGTGGCATTTCTTTTTTTTCACCTTCTCACCTACCTGTTGGGTTGGCGATCTCTTCTCCTGGCCTGTGTCTTGTCCCAGTTCAGTTTCTCCCTCTCTGCCTCCAGACCTGCTTGTTGCCATCTAGGGCCAGACCAGTAGAAAGGGGTTTGGCCCCAGAACCGCCTTCCTGCTTCTCAGGAGCTTACGTGATTGCTTTTTCCATTACATTTGCAATGCCAATATTCTAGTAAGCTCTGCCTGAAGGACTGTGTCTCATTTCTCGGACATTATAAATAATATTTGGGTAAATTGGTGAAGATTAAATATTTTTGTGGAAATTTTACATTTAAAAATCTCTGCAAAGATAATGACAGGTCCAGCTCAGGGAAAAACCATTAGCATCACTTTTAAAAGACATTGAAGTTCTTGGCTAGCCTTTAGTAAATGGCTCTAGATCAATCAAACCAGGATTTTGGACAACAATAATGCCATAAGCATCCTGCATTTGCATGTTGGCATCTGCTTTGGTGGCAGGAAGACTCTTCAGATCATGATTTTGGGGAAATTGTTGCCATTACAGCTTCCAAACATTGCAAAAGATGATTTCAAAAAGTTTCTGAAATTTGGTTTAAAAAAGAAATAAGGGAACTTTCTTTAAAAAAAAAAAAAAGAAACCAAACAATATTAAATTGTCCTTTAAGAACTATAGGTTGTGTAAACAATTACATCTCTCTTAACCTCTGAAGAACTCTTGTCCTAGGAGGAGGGAAAAAATCTCACATCCCAAAACTGAATCTTTCCATTGAATAAAAAATATATAATAAAAAAAGAATAAAAAAATTATGGCGTTCACCTAGTACTTCTTGGATCTAATCCTGAAAGGAGATAAAATGTAGATAGGTATTATTCCAATTAATAAATAACCTGCGATCTCTTTGCTACAAAATCAATTCAACAATTTTTAAGGAATTAAATTATATCTTCACATTAGTGGTGTCTTTAAATTTTCAGGTTACTTATTTCTGAAATTTCCATAAATATGACATTTGTCAGGACTTATCTGACAACCAAATGAAAATAACTTTTTGTCTGCTGACAAATGAGGTAATTAAAAGCTTTTGGAAAAGGGTTTCATTAGCACAGAATTGTTCAGATACAGTATGAAAACAAAGCAGATGAGAAATAGTCTTCTCTGGATCAAATATTTTAAAAAAAGATATTAAAAAAGTTTTATGATCTGCAGTGAAGAAAATGTGACTTGTCTTTATTGTCCATTTTCCTGTTCCTAATAAATTGACTTTTTTCACCCTTATGTAGCTTGTCAAGTTCCCTAGGAAAAAGAAAATATAAATTAATGCTGCAGCAGTTTAACAAGGATATTTGTTTGTAAACAGAGAAACTATGTGGATATGAAAAAAAAAATCAGGAAAACAATCATCAGCATAGATATCTGAAATATTTTCATTGATGTCATTGGTCGTTATTTCACGCTCACATGCACTGTCATTGTTTGCACACTCAGGGGGTGTGTTTACCCTACTTGCCAACCCTGAGGCTCAGCAGAGTGAATTATGTAACTGAAGAGAAGTGGATGTTTTTTAAGGCATCTGAGGGAGATCTTCGTTTTAGCTGTATAGCGCCTGTCAAAATCTTCAGTACCTCTGCTCAGCTGAGGATGAGTCTTGCTTTCATGATTTAACCTAAACCATGTTTTTAAAGAAAAACGAAGTTTAACTAGTAAGGATATGATGAAAGATGATGTTTTCCAAAGGGAGGCTTTTCCTATTTCACACATCACTGCTACATTACTAGTCAGATTTTTCAGAAACTGTACCCAAACCCACAAGTTTTAATGCCTCTGTACTGACAGTCTCTTAGTCGCGGCATTAGAGTTGAGAGTTGAGATTGTCCTTGCTTTTCTGTGGCAGATACCTCATGTCCGGGAGGTCAGCATGCCTGCTGACTGCTGTGGAGATGAAGACTAGATGCACACTGAAGAAAACTGGAGTTCCCATTTTGCTTATGCCATTGGGTGTTTTCCATATCAAAAGCAGATTTTGAGGAAGATTGATACATTCTTGAGCCTTTCAGCAGAGTAGGCTCAAGAGGCTGCCAATTATAACACTATTGTCTCCTCAGATTATAAAATTTTGTTATTAGAAGGAAGCACCTTCCTTTCTCCCTTTGAAAAATGTGGCTTGGAATAACGAAGTTTCCTTTTCTTCAAGAACTGCCTGGTTAATACTCAGAGGAGACCCTTCAAAACTATCCTTTGTTCAGCCAGATCTTAGCAAATCTGCTTACAATAGGGCAGCAATCTCGCATTTTGCTGTAATGGGCATTGTGGACTCTAGAAATTGAGTGTTTATTTAACAGCATGGCAGATGCACCAAACACACAGCAAGTGCGCGTAGAAGGAGCACAGTGCGTAACCCTCTCTTGGCAGTAACTCAAAGACACCCTCAAAAGTTTTTTTTCTCTCTTACTCACAGCAGCTTATTATCTCATAGTGAGAAAACATTTGCATTTTCAACCAAAAGCCTGTTTGATCTTTCATTGTCCCTTAGATGTCTGCAGCTTGACAACAGTATTCCTCTCTCTAAAGTTTTTCTGGACCAATCAGTCAGAAAACACTTCTACACTTTCTCCTGTTGTATTGGGTTTTCCTGGCCAAGTTTTTGTGGTTGTGGGGCTACAGGGATGGCTTCTCTGAGAAGCTGCCAGAAGCCTTTCTAATGTCTGACAGAGCCAATGCCACCTGGCTCTGAGGTGGACCTGCCCCTGGCCAAGGCCAAGCCAATCAGCAGCGGTTGTAACATTAACACCTCTGGGACAACATATTTCAGAAGGTGGAAAATGTGGGGAAAACAGTGGATGGAAGAGAGGAGTGAGAACATGAGAGGAACAGCTCTGCAGATGCCAAGGTCAGTGCGGAAGGAGGGGCAGGAGGTGCTCCAGGTGCCAGAGCAGAGATTCCCCTGCAGCCCATGGTGCAGCCCATGGTGAGGCAGCTGTGCCCCTGCAGCCCATGGAGGACCAGGGGATGCAGAGATCTACTTGTAGCCCATGGAGGACCCTACTCCAGGGCAGGTGGATGCCCAAAGGAGGCTGTGACCCTGTGGGAAGCCTGTGCTGGAGCAGGCTCCTGGCAGGACCTGAAGTTCCGTGGAGAGAGAGGAGCCCATGCTGGAGCAGGTTTGCTGACAGGAACTGTGACCCCATGGAGGACCCATGCTGGAGAAGCTTGTTCATGAAAGACTGAACCCCATGTAAGGGACCACTCTGGAGCAGTTCATGAAGAGCTTCATCCTGTGGGAAGGACTCACTTTGAAGAAGTGCATGGAGGACTGTCTTCCATGGAAGGGACCCCCATTCTGGAGCAGGGAAAGAGTGTGAGGAGTCCTGCCTTAGGAGGAAGGAGTAGCAGAGATAATGTGTGATGAACTGTCTGTGATCCCCATTCCCCATCCATCTAGGTTGCCAGGGGAATGAGGTAGAGACTGCAGAAGTGAAGTTGAACCCGGGAAGAAGGAGGGGTAGAGAGGACGGCGATTTTAAGATTTGAGGTTTATTATCTCTTCTCCCTACTCTGACTTGATTGGTAATAAAATAACTTCCCCAAATACAGCCTGTTTCTCCTGTGACAGTAACTGGTGAGTGATCTCTCTCTGTCCTCATCTTGACCCGCAAAACTTCTATTGTAATTTCTCTCTTCTGTCCTTCTCGGGAGGGAAATGACAGACTGGCTTTGGTGGGCACCTGCCATCCACTCCGGGTAAACCCACCACATCTGTCTCTGTGTGTAAGAGGCAGAAATGTTGTAGTTAATGGCTTAAACATTGCTATGAAGCACTCCCTGAATATGCCTTCTGACTGGAAGTTTGGACTGTGAGTTAAGCCAATTTTCTCAGGTCTAGAGAGAAGTAAACAAGGCTGAGGAAGAAGAACGTATCTACCAGGAAAGCCAAACCCAGCAGGTGTCCTGAAAATCATCTCTGGCTATGTTTGAAGTGTGGGAGGCCATAGCCCACAGGCTCANTGTAAGAGGCAGAAATGTTGTAGTTAATGGCTTAAACATTGCTATGAAGCACTCCCTGAATATGCCTTCTGACTGGAAGTTTGGACTGTGAGTTAAGCCAATTTTCTCAGGTCTAGAGAGAAGTAAACAAGGCTGAGGAAGAAGAACGTATCTACCAGGAAAGCCAAACCCAGCAGGTGTCCTGAAAATCATCTCTGGCTATGTTTGAAGTGTGGGAGGCCATAGCCCACAGGCTCATCTGCTGAGGCCATGTTTGCACTCACTCCCTTACAACCAAGACAGGAGGAGGAGAGTTTTGGGTGTGTGGTGTAACCTCTGATCAGAGGGAGTGAGTACCCATCCTCCCTTACACAAACTGACTCAGTTATGTACACCCCCACCCTGGGAAGGACACATCTATGGGACAGTCAATTAAGAAACAGCTGAGAAAATGTCATAAACTATCAAAGAGCCCCAAGGTGCCTCCCTGACTGATACCTGAGGCCTTGCACCAGCCTTGCACATGATGCGAAGTGATGCAACAGATCCAGAGTCTGCTGCAGGAGATGATG